>CM052711.1:41000703-41010988 GCA_028551405.1 Uromys caudimaculatus
ACCAGCATCTGCTGTCACCTGAGTTTTTGATCTTGGCTATTCTGACTGGTGTGAGGTGGAATCTCAGACTTGTTTTGACTTGCATTTCCCCGATGACTAAGGATGTTGAACATTTCTTTAGGTGCTTTTCAGCCCGACGAATTTCCTCAGTTGAGAATTCTCTGTTTAGCTCTGTTACCCATTTTTGATAGGGTTATTTGGTTCTCTGGAGTCTAATTTCTTGAGTTCTTTGTATATATTGGATATTAGCCCTCTATCGGACTTAAGATTGGTAAAGATCTTTTCACAATCTGTTGGTTGCTGTTTTGTCCTATTGACAGTGTCCTTTGCCTTACAGAAGCTTTGCAATTTTATGAGGTCCTATTTGTTGATTCTTGATCTTAGAACATAAGCCATTGGTGTTCTGTTCAGGAACTTTTCCCCTGAAACCATGTGTTCGAGGCTTTTCCCCACTTTCTCTTCTATTAGATTCAGTGTATCTGGTTTTATGTGGATCCACTTGGACTTGAGCTTTGTACAGGGAGATAGGAATGGATCAATTTGCATTCTTCTACATGTAGACCGCCAGTTGAACCAGGACCATTTGTTGAAAATGCTGTCTTTTTTCCACTGGATGGTTTTAGCTCCTTTGTTGAAAATCAAGTGGCCGTAGGTGTGTGGGTTCATTTCTGGGTCTTCAATTCTATTCCATTGATCTACCTGCCTGTCACTGTACCAATATCATGCAGTTTTTATCACTACTGCTCTGTAGAACAGCTTGAGGTCAGGGATGCTTATTCCCCAAGAATAGTTTTTGCTATCCTGAGCTTTTTGTTATTCCAAATGAATTTGAGATTTGCTCTTTCTAAGTCTATGAAGAATTGAGTTGGAATTTTGATGGGGATTCATTAAATCTGTAGATTGCTTTTGGCAGGATGGCCATTTTTACTATATTAATCCTGCCAATCCATGAGCATGGGAGATCTTTCCATCTTCTGAAGTCTTCTTTGATTTCTTTCTTCAGAGACTCGAAGTTCTTGTCATACAAATCTTTCACTTGTTTGGTTAGAGTGATACCAAGATACTTTATATTGTTTGTGACAATTGTGAAGAGTATGATTTCCCTAATTTCTTTCTCAGCCTGTTTATCCTTCGAGTATAGGAAGGCTACTGATTTATTTGATTTAATTTTTTATTCGACCACTTCACTGAAGTTGTTTATCAGCTGTAGCAGTTCTCTGGTGGAGTTTTTTGGGTCACTTAACATCCTGAGTGAGGTAACTCAGTCACAAAAGAATGAATGTGGTATGTTCCCACTGATAAGTGGATATTAGCCCAAAAGTTTGGAATACCCGTTTCACTTCACAGTAAACGTTGGACTGAGTGTGAGGTTCCAGATGGACGAGGTGGAGAAGGGACTGAAGGAGCTGAGGGAGTTTGCAACCCCATGGAGGGAGCAACAGTGTCAATTGGCCTGACCCCCCAGTGCTTCTGGAGGCTGGACCACCAACCAAAGAATACACATGGAGGGACCCCTGGTTCGGACCACATATGTAGCAGAGGAGGGTCTTATTGGCCATCAGAGGGAGGAGAGTCCCTTGGGCCTGAGGGTGTTAGAGGCCCCAGTATTGGGGAATGCCAAGGTGGGAAGATGGGAGTGGGTAGGCAGGTTGGTGGGTGGGGGAATACCCTCATAGAGGCAGGGGTAGGGGGTAGGGGATAGGGGGTTTCCAAACTGGAGACCTGGAAAGGGGGAAACATTTGAAATGTAAATAAAGTATCAAAAAATTGAAAAAAAGAAATTCATTACCTTTTCTCCCCCCAAAATAATCTCATTGAGGACTCAAAACTAAAACCTACATAAATTAGCAATGTACATCTAAAATATCATTGTCAGAATGTGTAGATATTACATAGGATAACATTAGATGCCTTTATATAGCCATAAAAATACTTTACAGAGATGATTGAAATAGGATTCAAGTTAGACTTGGAGGTAAAAGGCATAGAACAGCATGGAAATATTTAGGAAACAGCCAAAGGTCTATTCTAGGGAATCACTAAAACTCTCGAGCTCCCCACTGAGGAGCCCAGGACTTATTGCAGTGGTATAGACTAAGCATCCATGATGAAGACTTTAGTGCTAAGTTAGGAACAATTTAATTTCCAGCTGTCTTTACTTAGTTTTATGATTATGGGAAATAGTTCTTGTTTAGGGGCTGGGCAATTAGATTAGTAGGCTAGTGTTTTTTGCAAAATTTTTTTTTTGGTGAGGGCCTAGAGAGATGACTCAGTAGTTAAAAACACTTGATGTTCTTGGAAAAGACCTGGGTTAGGTTCCCAGTATCCACATGGTGGCTAACATCCATCCTCACTTCCAGTTTCAGAGGAGCTTGTGCCTTCTACTGACATCCATGGGCACCAGTAATGCATGTGGTACACATACATACATGTAGGCAGAACATTCATATACAAAAAATAATAAATTAAAAAAATGTTTTCAAAGCCCTTTGGTAACTGGAAGGGAAAGGTGGTAGAAGAAGAGATGCTTCTTATTTTCAAATTCAAATTGAATCACCATGATGAGATCCCGAGGCCAGGGAGACATTCTTTAAGAAAGAAACAAGTAGGGAGATATTCAGAGCTAGTCTATTATGATGACAGATTTCACAGAGTTAAACAATTTTCAGCAATCGGTGAATCAGTCAATCAATAGCACAGTTGTCTGGGCTGTGATAATGTAGTAGGAGAGGAGGGAAGGTGATTTTGTTTTTCAGACAAGGCCAGTGGGAGGCGATGATGGAACATCTGAGTGTAGTCCTGAGCAGGAAGTGGGAGTGAGCAGATGGGGGTACAGGAGCGAGGCTGAAATTGAAATGTATGAGTCAACAGCTGGAGGGCTGGGGCTGAAGAACAGGAGGAAGCCTTCAGCAAAGGGCGGAGAGGAGATCTGAGCATGTCAAAATGTCTGTCATCACGATGTACAAGCCAACAGAAGCAATTAAGGAGGGATCAATCAAAGTGAAAGGAAAGAGGAAATTCTCATGAGGTCTCAAGACGGTGTTAGAAATGGAAACCCTGATACAGGAGTTTGCCAGGTACCCTCAGCCTCACTGCTAGTCTTGTCTCACCAATGCCACGTCACTCAGTCTAAAGCAGGTCTCTGTCAGATGGAGCATCTGTAGAGGCACCATTCAGCTTGGATTTGAATAAACCATACTATCTCATCGCAATTATGATTTTACAACTTCCTTTTTGAAAGAGGCTAGTGTTCTCCTCCCTTGACTAAACAGTACAGGTGAAGTAGACTTGTTTTTCTTAAATGATAACATTCCTCTTGGACGTTCAAATGCTTCAAAGTTAAAATTGTGCCCACAGTTGATATGGTTCACTATCCCCATGGAGTCTCTTACTCAAACAGCCTGGTATTTGTCAAATAGGAGGGGTCACCATTTGACTGGAATAACTAATACAGGAAGAGTGCCCTTCCCCCACAGTGAGTTCAGATCAAGTATTAACACAAAACAATCATAAGAAAGACTTGTGATTTTTGTGATCATTTGCACTTCGGTTGTTGATAGTATCATCTCACGAAAGTAAACCGAGCAAAACACGGGTGCAATAAAATTGGGAGTTGAGATGGAAGTACATGATACTGGGGCTTTATAGAAATTCCTAATAATGACCTCAAACTCAGGACTGAAAGAATCCATGTAATTGCAGAAGGGAACGGGGAATAGAGGACCCTGTGGAAATGGCCCTGATTGCCAAGGAATAGCAAGAGGGCTTGCACAGTTAGGGTGTGTGATAGCAAAGTTGATGGGAGATTGTTCAAACTGGGCAGATGGAGAGTAGGCTGCCTTTCAATTCAGAGCATAAGGAGGCAGCATGAGAAGACTTTCAGCTGGTCTTGGTGTTCTGTGATTTCTATTTTCCTATGTTTATTTTGGTCCTAGTAGGTGGGAATCAGGATGGGGAATGCTGAGGGAAAGGAGAGGCTTGAGACCTTTTAGAAAGTCACCATGGAGATCCAGAGAGCGGGCACAGCACTCTGTGTCGTGTGGTGATGATTCCTGTGGTGATGACGGTATATCGAAACATGTCTGATGTTCGTCCATATAGCACTTGAGTTTTCAGACGTGAGCTATTATGTCAAGGGAGGCAGTCATAAAAGATGTTAAAGTAGAGATTGGTGCTGTGAACAGTGGTGCTAAGAAAGGAAGCCAAAAGGAGCAGTAAGTATGGAAAGCAAGAGCCAGATCCCAGACATTCTTTTTGGATTCACTAAAATGTAGATCACGATTTAGACATGGTGATGCCGTGGGCAGACCACAAATATTGCAGTGACTGCTATTAAGTGAGCTATTAAGATGTGTCATGGCTTCCCCTACGCTTCCTACATTTCTTAATTCACTGGAACTTTAATCTTACAAACCATTTGCTGGTTTTATTCATGTTAAGATTAGGGAATTAAGATTGGAGGAGATAGGTGACTTATTCAGGTTATGAGCCCAGTTAGTGAGCCACAGGATAGGGATCGATCCCAGACTGTCTGGCTCCACTGCTGCTCTTGTGCAGTGTACCTTACTGTTCCTGTCTTGATGTATTGCTAAGGAATCAGAATCATATTTTGGCATTATGGTTTGGACTTTAGAACAAATGATTAACAGGAAAAAAAGTTGAATAAAGGTACTGGAAATTCTTCCCCATTTTATTAGAGGTTTGATTTACTATAAACAGTTTGATTTCTTTAGTCTCCTTAATGGATTTTATGTCTGAGTCAGACTTAGGCTTTACAGTCTTAAATTTAAGATGGGCTAGGCAAAAGAAGTCTGAGTTTTTAAATGAAAAAGGTATTCGTTTTGTGCCAATTAGAAGGGAACTTTTATATTGTCTTTTTCATCTGCTTTTCTTCCTCAATCACTACACAGTGTCATATACATAGCGATTGGTTAATTTTTTTTTTAAACTAGCTTAAATAAGTGAAATTAATCGTAGGGCTGCTAAAGCCATTATTAAATATGTGTGTCACTATGTCACTTTTCTATTACTAAAGAATCTTGTTTCTAAACTGCTTTTAGATTGGGTGGAATTTAGTCCATATGAGATTGGCATGGCAAAATATGGTACCTTTATGACTCCTGATCTATTTGGAAGCAAGTTTTTTATGGGAACAGTTGTAAAAAAATATGAAGAAAACCCCTTGCATTTCTTGATGGGTGAGTGATCAAAACCTCTCTCTCTCTCTCTCTTTCTCTCTCTCCCTCCCTCCCTCCCTCTTTGCCAACTGTTTTAAAGCTGGATGCATTGTAAGTTATTCTGTGTTTCTCCTTTATTTTAGGTGTCTGGGGCAGTGCCTTTTCTATACTGTTCAACAGAGTTTTGGGAGTGTCTGGCTCACAGAATAAAGGTTCTACAATGGAGGAGGAATTAGGTACTGTAAAAGGCTTGGGTTGATGAAAAGCTACAGTGAAAATTAAATATATGGATAAATGACACTTATGTATGTGGAGACCATTAAATCTTCATAAGGATTTAATTCTGAATTTATCAGTAACTTTGTTGAAACAATTTGTTTCCTAAAAATCATGTTCAAATTATTGAAGTACTGTTACTGCATTGCAGTTGTGAACTTTACAAAGACTACTCATTGTTCCTAAGAATAGCTTGTGCCAGGACATTCCCTATTCTTTTCTAGCCTATCAGATGATACCAATTCACACTACAAAAGAAAAAAGAAAAAGCAGATAAATTAAGTCATAAAATAAATAAATAAATAAATAAATAAATAAAGCTAAAACTAATGGTTTTCTTTAAGTCAAACATCCTATAAAAATGCAAATATGAGTATTGTAAATCTTTAAAATGTAGACAACCTCTATGGAGAACTAGTGGCTTATATTCATTATTAAAATAGTACTCTAGGAAGATGTTTTCCTGGATAAATAAATCTGACTTAATAAAAATCGGAGCATGCATTCATGACTTGTCCAGAGGCTTGAGATTTATATCCAGGAAACACTGTGTTTTGATGGACTGGGGAAAGAAGCCACTGAATGCTGAGTTAGAGTTTTGGGAACAAGGATGTGGTTCCCTTGATAGAGCACTTGATAGCCTGCAAAATCCTGTGTTTGATCCCCAGGGGCATGAAGCAGGCATGGAGCACAGGTCAGAGAACTCAGAACACATGAACTCCTGTCTCAGAAAGAAAACAAACAAATAAGAATAACGAATGAGTGAACTTGGGGCTAGTGTGTCAGGGATCAGGGCTACCAGTCAATTACATCCTTTCTCCCCCTGTTGATGAAATATCGCTGGTCTGTTTGGAGAAGACAGAATAAAAAGAATGACATTTTAAAAATAATCCATTAGTGTTTAAAATGTGTTTCTGTAAAGGGTTTACAGTGCTTTTTTCCTAATACGTGACCTTTGGCTGTCATGGGCGATGACTATTGGCTTCTGCTTTCTATGCAGAAGAGACTCTAACTGTAACATGGCTCGGAGTGCCACCCATGTCCTTCTGAGGAATAGCATTGTTTCTCCTCCTGAGAGATTTTACTTCAGTTGTTGACAGTTATATGCAGCACGCAAGGATTCGTTAGTCTGCCCTTTAAGAGTATCATTTGTTTATTTGGATCATTCCTAAGTATTGGACTAGTGATTGTCCCGTTTCATTAGGACCAACTATTTCTAGTACACATTAAATCAAGTGGAAAGGGCGGTAGTTGCTTGTAGTACTTGCTGTCATCCAAGCATCGCTGAGCGGAAGGCGCGGTCAAAGTGGGCACCATCTGGAGCCGAGGTGAACTTTAATAGACTCATAATCTCTTCCTGGTTAAAGTGTAATCGAAGTGTTTAAGGAGGAAGGCCTTGAGGCAGCCTCAGTGGTAGAGTACTTACCTCGCGTGTGCAGGGCCCTGTATTTGACCCCCAACACTATACCAACAACAGCAGCAAATCAGGGTTACCCACTGGAAGATCATAAGGTGACACCTAACCTGAGTTTTATAGAAAGATCTGGATGAGCCTGAGCTAAAGTGTAGGGATGAAGTAATTCTGCTTGGTTTCTTTGAATGGCATCCCAGGTGGATGACCCGTTCAACTTTAGCTTTATGGAAGCCTCTTAGTCTTTTCTGAATCACTCAAGTCTTTTCTGAATTACGTGAAGGATTTTAAAAAGAGAAAGGAAATCAGAGAGGAAGCCCACACTGGGTGGCCTGCTTCCAGTGTTCTTTCTCTACTGAATAATCCTGATAACTCAGGTTAATTATTATTTTTTTCCTCCTAAGGCAGGAAGAGAATAGGGCTGAAATTACACATCAGAAGGTGGGCGAGACAATGGCCACAGGCCAAGAAAAAGGAAGATGTTTACAGAGCACAGTGCTGAGAAATCTCTGCAGAGAAGTCCCCTTGGGGCCAGCAGTCTGGCCACTGGCTGTTTTGTGTCAGACTGAGGGCAATGGATATTGTGTACTCGTGTTCCTCTGGTCAGCAGGAGGCATGTTACCTCAGATTATGTAAGGGTTTCCAGAAATGAAACTGAAGCGGTGACTGAGGGGACTCAAGACTTCTGGGCCATGCTTCATCCTTTGACTGAGTGGGTTCTCTTTTTTAAGGGGTGCCCAGAGGAGGCGTGTTTGCCTATTCCTTTACTCTATTACCTTAGCAAAGGTTTTAAGGTGAACTGGACCCCAATTAAATAACTTTAAATGAAATAATTTACTTGCCCAAAGAGTTTTACTATGTGCACAATTTTGCTACTAAAATGAGCTATGTAAAGATACAAGATATGAGTTCAGATAAATCTATTCAAGCTCTGAAAGCATCCTTATAAAGATAACAAAGCAAATTACTTAAATTAGCATGGCAAATACAGCCAAAGTAGAACATAAGCGAAACCATAGGGACAGATAGGAGCAAATGTTTAAGGAAAGAAAAAAGCATACAGCAGCAGAGCCACCCAAAGTATATGACCACTGGGGTGGGTCTTTCTTACAACCCCCCTCTGCTATGCAGCACTGTCACAGTTGTGATATGAAAAGAACAATCACATTAGCTTTTGAGTATTTTATTTTGTTGAATTTTGTATTTATAACTAATGCCAGAAACGGTAAAATTTAACCTCCCAGGAATTGACTAATCTCCATTATGTAACTGTGCATGCACCTGTTATTTATGTGAGTTTAAAAATATAAGGAGAGAAATATGGGAAGCCACATGCCACACTCCTGGTTTTTTTTTTGAGCTTACATTTCCCTAAATGGTTCTGTGAGTAAAATTGCTAAATTTGGATCTAGTATCTTGAATAAAGAAAACCTTTTCTATTTGCTAGCAAAGAAGAAGAAAAAGTCACTATGAAGAATAGTTCACATGAGCCAGCAGAAAGTCTGATTTTTCTGCAAATGGTAATCACAAGAATAGTTATCAGGTTTCACAAATTAGATGCATTTCCCCCAAAAAGGATGGTGAATTGTAATAGCAGCTTTTACCACTATGTTTGGTGCTTCTTAGCTTTCATAGCTGGTCTTCTTAGTATGTTTTGAAATAAAACACAAATTATTCACATACTGGAAACCAACAGATGGTTTTTCAGTGTTGGAAAAAATAAGAGGTTAATTAAACTGAGTACATGTTCTTCATGTTCTAGAGACTCTATAGTAGATCATTTGTAGATCTGGTTTTGTTCTTTACTCTTCTTCATAAACACTACTTAAAAGTATAATCAAGCAGTTATTAAAGTTACAATGAACTCATAAAAGCCCTTTCCTTAAAACTAGGAATTGATATATTTACACTAATTAATTTTGTTTGCTGGGATATTGTTTTACTCAGTGACACATTTTTAAGAACTAGAGAGCTGATAAGTCTCCATTTACCACACCAAGTTTAAAGTTCCTTGTAGACACAGTAATCTTTCTGTAATTTTGCTCAGATAATTTCTTTATAGTTATAAAATGAGACCTAGTCTCACCACATAGCCCTGGTTGGCTTGGAACTGGATTTGTCAACCAGGCTGGCTTTGAACTCACAGAGATCTGCCTACCTCCACATCCTGCATGCTGGAATTAAAGGGGTGCACCAACACTCACTCATCTGCCCAGTAAATTTAGTTGTGAATTTTGATCCCCAAGATGCCTCAATGATTTTGTCTTCTTTCCACAGAAAATATTACAGCAAAACACATTGTGAGTAACGACAGCTCCGACAGTGATGACGAAGCTCAAGGACCCAAAGGTGAGAGAGTGGGAGCTTCTGGGAGAGTGTGAGCAGAGAAGGGGAGAGCATTGTCCAACCAACCCATCTCTACGTCTCTAAGTGCTGATGAGGTTCTAAGTCCTGAAGTGTCAGCATGAGGGCTGTCCAGGGGCAGACCGGACTGTTGCATAGAACATGAGAGGCAACGCAATCACATCTTTCCCTAGCTTTTAACGCCTCATATATATGTGCACTACAACAGGTGAGCCTGTCTGAGGTGGTGGCGACACTGAATTCTGTTCAAAGCCCAATTCAGGAGCTGGACCTCTTAATGTGGAAAGTGGGATTGGGGAATATGTTTAGTGACTTTAACGTTAGTGAAAATATTTTTATTTAAATAGTCATTCAACCATCTGAAATGTCTGCCTGTCAACATGCGCCTTAGTTCTCTGTTATGGTCTGTAATCCAACTCTAGTAAGGACACAGTGGTGATGTGTGTTAAAATTATCAAGACCTGTTGCACATTTGACCTGTGGGTATCAGGGATTCGTTCTGCATTGGGTTTGGTGTGGGTCAGAGTGGTCAGCAGGACATTTGAGATGAGGATGAAGGCGGGGAGGATGAGTGGCGATCAGAGATATTTGTTGCCCCATGGTATTTGTTGTTAATGAAAACAACAAGGAGATTGGTTATGTCTACAACAGCTTTCCAACAAAACAGTTCATAAAAATGTACCCAATAGTTCAAACACACACACACACACACACACACACACACTGAAAAAGCATTTAGAACTGGAAGATTTTTCTCCCATTTGAATATGACTGTCTAGTTTTGTCCATAACAATGAATCCTCCCAGGTATGGTATGCATAAGGAATGCTTATTTTCTACCCATTCCAATTATCACTAAAATGTAAGGTTCTCTTCCCGTAGCCTGGCTGCTCTTATTTCTTTATAAGACAAGTTTATGCAAGGCACAGAGCAGTTACCTCACCACAGGATGTAGCTGCCCATGGCCATGGCATGCCTTATAAACACAGAGAGAGAGAGAGAGAGAGAGAGAGAGAGAGAGAGAGAGAGAGAGAGAGAGAGAGAGAGAGAGAGGGAA
>CM052711.1:41011088-41082755 GCA_028551405.1 Uromys caudimaculatus
TAATAGCTGAAGCCCTGAAAAGACCCCACCCACAAGAAACAAATCTTAATTCTAAAGTCTTCATTTAAAAGTTCAAAATTTACATGTTGCTAGTTGTTCAGACTTGCACTTTTAATTTGTATTTAATGAAGGAAACAAGCCAGTACAAAGGGGCCACATGCCCTATGTATAATACTTTGAGAATAGTTAGTAAAGACCTCAAAGAGAATAAAGCTGATTGTCGCTTACTGAGTAAATCACATAAATGACCAGGGCATTTAGTCACTATTCAGCACTAGCCAGTTTTCGAGACTGATAAGTTCAAGAAATTTGAATTTGCTGTTTTTGTTTTAGTTTTAAGTTAGAAGTTGACATTGTGAATATTTTTTATTAGTTCTTACTGTTCTTTTAAAATAAATATTGTGAGAGCCATTTTAGGTTCCATAAAAGATGGAACAGATAGGTCACTTTGGTAAATCTCCTGCCCTATTCTCCCCCGGACAACCTCTCCCACTCCAAGTTGTTCCATCAGAGCGGTGGCCTCTGTTACAATGATGCCCTTCGATGGACATGTCATGGTCTCTCTCAGCTTGTTTCCGTGAGAGTTATGCCAGGTGTGGATGATCTTCATGAGAAGCGTGTAGCACTACAGTGTCACATGGAGCCATTTTTACAGTTCTCAAAATCCCCTCTACCTAACCATCCCTCAGCTGGTGAAAACGAATTCCTTTGCTTTCTCCATACTGTTTTTCCTGGAGTGGTGTATGGTTGGAAGCATGCTGTCAGCATCTTTTTCAGATCCATTTCTTTTTTTCTTTATAATGAGGACTCAAGTTACCCCGATGTCTGTTTATGGCTTTATGTATGTTTAGTATATATTTATTAGAAATTATAGAAGCTGAATGTAAATACTCATCTCTCAAACACCGGGGGAGGTGGTGGGTGGAGAGAGTTGGCTCAACAGTTAGAAGCACTAGCTGATCTACCAGAGGCCCTTCAACTCCTGGGGCACCTTACAACCCTCTGTAACTCCGGTTCCAAGGGATCTGACGCCCTCTTCTGGCCTTCTCAAGCAATACATGTAAACGTGCAGGCAAAACACCATAAAGTAAAAAAAGCCGAGTAGTGGTGACGCAGGCCTTTATTTATTTATTTTTTTTTGTATAGAAATAGAGTTTATTTAGGGCATGGGAAGGGGAGTTAAGAGGGTAGTAGAGGCAGAGAAAGGCAGAGAGAGGGAGACACTAGAGAAGTAGAGGAGTGGAGGCCAGCCATGACCACGTGGAGAGAGGGGGGAAGGGAATGGGGAGAGGTAAGAGAAGTAAGAGAGAGGCAAGAGAAAGAGATAAGAGAGAGAGGAGGGGACAAGCAGCCCCTTTTATAGTAAAAATAGAGTTTATTTGGGGCATGGAAAGGGGAGTTAAGATGGTAGTAGAGGCAGAGAAAGGCAGAGAGTGGAGAAGTAGAGGAGTGGAGGCAGGCCATGACCACGTGGAGAGAGGGGGGAAGGGAACGGGGAGAGTAAGGGAAGTAGGAGAGAGGCAAGAGAAAGAGATAAGAGGCACAGGCCTTTAATCCAAGCACTTGGGAGGCAGAGGCAGATGGATTTCTGAGTTCGAGGCCAGCCTGGTCTACAGAGTGAGTTCCAGGACAGCCAGGGCTACACAGAGAGACCCTGTCTCGAAAAACCAAAAAAAAAAAAAAAAAAAAAAAAAAAAGAAAAAAAAGAAAAGAAAAGAAAAAAGCCATTAATACACAGAATTGTATATAAGTATGTATATTTATTCCCATAGTTCCCAGAAGCCAGAGCAGGTTTTGGGCAGGTGTTCTTTGACACTGATAAGATTGTGCTGCAGTTTGCCATTTGTAAGGCTTCCTGTTTTTTGCTGGACTCTAAGGCCAGCCACTCCCTGAGAACTTCACCCTGAGATCCAAGTCACAGCCATTCTCATTATAATCCTATGGGATTTCCTAATGGGAAGGGGTTCCTTCCTAATGGGAAGGGGTTCCTTCAAACCAGCTCAAGGTGGAGAGGATTAGAACAGAGTGATGAGCCCTTCCCTGGACTTGATCTTGGCATAGGTTTTAGAGGAGGAAATCGTTTGTCTTGCTTCTCTGGACCACTGGTGAATTTTAAAGCACCTTATATCATTTGTTTAAATTACAGAGTTTTAATTCCCCAGACTTTATAAGCAAGGACGAACTAACAGGTCATAAGATCAGTGCATGGGAGTGTTTATTTATTAGCAGTCATGTGGTGGGTCTGCTGTCCTGCCTAGCTTTTTGTAATCCTTGGATGTTTATTAAGCAGGAATGGACCCTTAGGAAAAATTTAAAAACATAGGTGGTAGTATTAATAATTAGTAATAGTAGTAATAATTAAATAATATGGGTTCTCAGTGTGTGTCTGGGTGTTGTGTGTGTATTGTGTTGTGTAGTGTGTGTTGGATGGAGGAGAGCTAGGGAGAGGGAGAACGAGAGAACTGTTTATATGAAAAATTTAAATATATCAAGAAGTTTCAGTGAAGAATATAGACTGACTTTGTAGGTAAAAGGTAACTATGAGGACTTGAAAGGAAAAACGACTGGGTATTTATTTTATGCAAATAAGCATATTGCGCAAAAGCCCTCAAATTTAGTATTAATTTTGGTGATTAACCATGTAAAGCTAATAATAACAGAATTTTGGCATGTGTGTATATATTTGGCACGTGACCTATTCCTTCACTTCAGGCACCGAGAATGAAGACGCTGAAAGGGAGTACCAAGATGACAACCAAGCAAGTTGGGTACATCGGATGCTAATGGCCTTGGTGAGTGACTCAGCTTTATTCAATACCCGAGAAGGACGTGCAGGGAAGGTGCATAACTTCATGTTGGGCTTGAATCTCAACACATCATACCCACTGTCTCCCCTGAGAGACTTCAGCCCCCTGGACTCCTTCGATGACGATGAGCTCGACGCAGCGGTAGCAGGTATGTACCAAAACGTAAGCTGCGTAAGCTACTTCAGGACATCTTTATTTTTTCTTGCGGAGAAGCATTTTAATTCCCATCAACATTTAATTGGGCTCAATTTTAAGAACATTGACTTGTGAGGGACATTACTACTACGACTACGACTACGACGACTACTACTACTATTGAAGAAAAATACATTGGATAGGAAATAGACTAGCCATGCTAGCATAGGAAATATTCTTTGAAATACTTTCTTACTTGGTCAGGGTTCCCTTCGAGACAACAGGAAACCTCTACAGTGATAATTAGAGGGTAAAGTAGGGAAGTAGGTGCTTCTAGAATTGTTCCAACTGTTAGAGAAGCAAGTGCAAGGCTTCCAGGAGTGACTCCAAAAACACCAGAATCATTCCCCAAACGCCTCCACAGTCAGGCCTGGCAGCGGAAAGAGAAGAAGCACTGCTATGTCTCATTTCCTCCTTCCTATCCCGTGGGCGGGCCTCTTTTGGAAAAGGCCCGGTGGTCTCTACAGATGGAGCTTTGAGGATGTGATTAAAGTTCTCTAGGCCTTGCGCCCCCTTGTGGTGATGGGGAATATGCAGCAAAGGGGTGGGAGTGGACCAGTTTGCAGAGCCCATCTGGACAGGAAAACTGCCTCTCCAGTTTTCAGAAAAGATTAGGAAACTCTGTGAAGTTGCCTGGTAAGAATCTAGTCACTTTCAGACGTGTCACTAAACGAACCCCCAAGAGTAGTAACCTTTTATTCTTCAGTTCCCTGTGACCTACAGATTAAATGTCACGTTTGCCTTGCTGATAAGTACTGTGTGATACGTCTTTTTTATGGAGGCCTTAAATTTTCTTCTCAATCATACAATCGTCTCTCCTTAGTTGTCCAAATATCATTTCTTAATCCTCTCTGTCTTAAGGTCATTACTAAGATGCTGTAAATCTTTAAAAAAAGATATATAAAACAACAACAAAACCACCTCAAGCTTTCCTATTACCTTTTAAAATTATTATAGGTTTCAGAATTTGTTGTTGGTTTTTTATTTGCTTGGCATCAAGGGAGAACAAACATAGCATTTTACATTGCGTGCATGGCCTTAAACTCTAGGATATGAGTTACTTTTAATTATACATTTATTATCCCCAAATGCATATTATCTGTGATAAAAGTCTAATTGTGATAAAGTAAGTTTACATGAACTAAAAATGGATTAAAACATGCAGTTGGTTGGCATTATTTTCCTCGTTTTGTGGCATATGCTGTCCTTCTCGACTGCCCCTGTGGCGAGTGCTTCTTTAGAAACTTGTGCTTTATGGTGACTGCTGATGGACTCAAGCAAATTATACTCACAGCTTTAAGATCTATAAAGAGCCTTCAGCTACTTAACTTTCTAGACAAAGAATATCGGAGAGACTGGCTCTGTTGTCTTTGTTCCAAACAGCTTAGCAAATCTGGACCTCGGCCACGGGTCTCAGGGTCTGGCCTTTGAGTCTTTCCTCCGTTACACACTACCCCCTGTGGTTTTATTAGTCATTGTTTTGCTGATGTAAGAATGGAAGTTTTCTTGGTGTATACTTTGTTTCATCTCTTTTTCAGTATCCTTTGGCCAACACAGTTCCTCTGAGGTTTGCATAGCACGCATCCTAGCAAACTCACCCCACATTTCAAGAACTTCCTGGCAGTTTTATAGTATCGAGTAGGCTTTTATTTGTCAGTGTTAGGACCTCAAGAAAAAGCACAGAATTCCCAATTAATTTTTTTAAAATATTAAACAATACATTTATGTATATATAAACAACACGAAAACATTTGAGGCATATTGAGAGTAGGCAATCTTGTTGCTTAAGTGAGATGGGAGTTGAAGGGGACCACCCTGTATTTTATTAGCCAAACTTGATGACTGTAGGAGTTATACCTCTGTATTGCTCACCTTGTCTTAACAGTTGTTCAGAATCCTCACCTGGTCTCTTTCCTTCATTCCTTTCTGCATTTGTACAGAGTTTAGAAGCACTTGTAATGTGCTTGGTTCTTAAGATTCACCAGGCAGCAAGTTCAATATAACCATTACCATTGTGAAGATTAAATGCACTTTAAGGCCTTTCCTCCAATCTCATGAAGGATTTCTCTACTTTGGCTATAATAACACTAAGAGGAAAGAGAAAACCAGCCATCTTGATCCTGAGGGAGCTGTAGGTCAATGAGGGCATAGCTATACACAAGTGTAGCCAAGCTGGGGTTTCCCCCTTGCTGTAAGGTTTGGAGAACAATCCTTTGTATATCACCTTGTCTCATTCCTTTTCCCTGAAAAAACACTTATTAGCAGTTTCAAAAAGTAAAAAAACAACATAAGAAACTATACGTTAATCATCCTAAAATACATATCATATGCACTAAATATTTGTTCTTGTGATTTGTTTTAGTGATTTATAATTTTTCGTGACTTAGTTATGTGTCAGTATGTGCCCAGGAGGTGAGAGAGTTGTTGGCTCCCTGAAGCTGGACGTCCTGTTGTGAACTGCCTGATGTGGGTGCTAGGAATGAACCCTGGGTCCTTTGCAGGGACACATTGTGCTCTTAACCACTGAGCAATTTCTCCAGCTTCAGTTTTTTGAGATGCTTTTGTCATGTTCTAACATAAAGTTGTTTTCTGTTAATATTTGGAAAAAGGTTTATTTTTACATCTCAGTAAGCACTACATTAAAATTATTTTTTAATGTATTTCATGTTTACTTGATTGAAATATACAGGTAAAAGTTCTAATCAGTTCAATAATAAATTCCTTCAAATGTGTTGTTTAGATACTGCCATTGCTAAAAGCAATTGCATATTAGATTGAATTCGCTGAGCTGGTTAGTGCCTATCCAGATGAGGATCTTCTTACAAAAATAAATCTTATCTTCTTCCAGTCCTTTACAAGTTTAGACAAATCCCATGTTTAATGTGAAAGTTAAACGGTTTATCACAAACTGTGATCACTTTAGTTCAAAAGACTTTGTTAAAATTCCTGTTCATAGTTTAGTGTATAAAGTCACTTACTGTCTGTCTAGCCTGACACCCTAAATGAAACCCTCAAGACTCACATGGTAGAACCAACTCCCTCAGGTTGCCCCTGACATGTGTGGTCCTGTGCATGACCTTTTGCCCCACACATAAAGAAGTAAATAACTGTAATAAGTAAAACAGAACCCAAAAAACCTATATTATACAACTGAAACGCCACATTTAAGATAGTGATAAGATATTCCCCTTTTAATTGTACACATTCTCCGTGCAACGTAAGAAAAGGTAAAGGCTTTTGTCCGATCTACACATTAATATTAGAAGCTTATATCGTATTCTATGGCAACTCTGCTCATACATATTAAACAGTGACTTAAAGCAGTTTCTTAGTCTAAAATGAGAAAAAGTGCAGTATCTCATACCTATGACTTCAGCTTTCAGACATTTTAAAACAAGATAAATTATAAAATAATTAAAATCTCCATATTAGTTTACTGTAAAATAGTTAATTGTCTGGAGAAACAAAGTTTGGAGGAGGTATTTGTTAGTCATGTGACTTCTTTCCTGTTTACTTTGGGTTCATAGTGTTTACTGTGACACATATTATCTGGATCAAGAAGTCGACATGAGATAATTCGGGCCAGAGTTCAAGACACAGATATCCAAATATTTGTCTGTTGTAAATTGAATCTATGTGATGGATTCATCAGATACAACTTAACTCTTTAAGCCAGAATTCTCAACTTGTGGTTGACTACCTCTTTGGGGTTGAACAACCCCTTTGAGGGTCATTTATCAGATATCCTGCATAGCAGATATTTACATTAAGATTTATAGCAGTAGTAAAATTACAGTTATGAAGTAGCAATGAAATAATTTTATGATTTAGGGTCACAACACGAAGAACTGGATTAAAGGGTCGCAACATTAGGAAGGTCATGAACCAGTGCTATAAGGAACTTATAACACAGACTTATAACACAGTGTGTTTCTGTATCTGTCAGAGAACTAGATTAACTCACTTACGGCTTGGGAAATTTGTGTGCTTTCAATTACGGGAGAATGTTTGCCCATTGTAGCCTAAAATAAACTTTCTACATATTAGTAGTTGTCACGTACTAAATTGGTCCTAAAAGTACAAATATACTTTCAACACCTGATTTACCCCCCACTCCTTCCTCATAATATACTAGGAGAGCCTACTGAGTTTCCGTGTTACTCTGAGGGCTCTAATACTTTCAAAGCCAACTGACATTTGAAACCCAATCAGGCCTTTTAATGGTTGGATATCTTGACCAATTAATTGGCATAATCCATAGTTTGTTATAAAGTAAAAATGAATGGTAGCTATAGGAAAGTCTTATTGTGGGGATCAAGAGGTTCTCACACAAACCAAACTTCTGTTACTGCCAGGGATGGCAAGAATAGGAGCATGCCATTCTCATGGTCATTCCTGTAAGATACTCAATTCTGACATTCTAAAATGTTTGATCACGAAAGTCTCATCTTGTATACAGAACTGCTGTTAGTGATTCACAAACACGTGCTGATGGCAACACAATAAAGGCTGCTCAGTGTCAGTTTATCTGGAGGCAGGACAGTGGTACTCAGCCACGTGCCCTTTAGAAGCCCATCTATACCATGCTCATATCCTCAAAAGCAATTTTGGGCTTCAGAAAGGAAGATAGCTAGATCTCTGACCTGTTCTGATGAATCTCTTAGCTAACATGAAAAGAGAAAACACTGGGTTTATAAAGCCAAACTACTTAGGAATTCTTGTGTTTTATTATATTAGGAAACATCTCTGCAGTAAACAAACGTTTAATGTTGTGTTTACTCATGATCACATGCTCCTGGGGTGTTGTAATAGAGCTTGAAGGTATTCGTGGGTCACCTCTGTGCACTCTAGTGGCTGCCTTTTGAGCTACCTACTACAAATGACTTCAGTGTTCTCGATTGTATGCTGGTCTCTCCTTTGCCTTTGTACGTCTATGTTGTCAGGTCTTTGAGGCAAGGGCTCTGAAGTTATTAAATAGACAATTCCAGAAAATACTGGTTGACTGGTTCTGTTACAGATTGAGGATGTCATCTCAGAGTGGTCTCCCCTGGTCATGGAACAGATGGATGCTCACTCCTCCCTCACCATGTTGTCTTCTGATACTTCTGCCATGGCAGTCCTCACTGGACTACCCTGTCAGTGCATTTACTTACATGGCAGTAGCCTCATAGCATCTCTCAGTGTTTACTCGGCTTGCTCAGTCCCCAGACTTGTGCCTAAATGGGGACGCACAACTCGTGCTTATGGAGTGTGCAGTTTAGACTTTTATCTTGGGTCCTTATTTCGTAGCGTAATGTGCACTCAGTCCAGAGGGAGGCAGATAGATCTGTTCAGATTCTGCCTCTTCCCAGACGTTTCATTTTATAGATGGCTTTTAGTTTGTTTCACCCTCCATTTCTAAATGTCCTCTCCTTTGCCTTATCTGCTACAAAAAATTAAACAAGATGATGTCTGAAGAAATATTTTCAAGTCAGTTAAGACACTGTAATGGAGATAATACTATTAAAGGCATCATGACTGGCTTCAGTACCAGGGGCTGAGCTAAGTTCTTCCCTTAGCGTCTTATTTAATAATTGCTTTCATTTTGATAGTATAGTTGAAGAAACAGACTTATTGCTATTCATTTACCTACATTTGTCAGAGTTAAACCTATACCAGATTCTACAAAGCTGGAGAACACTTGAGGCTGTCTCTCAAATATACAGTAAACATTTTTGTATCTAAACTATTGTCAAATGACCATTTAATTCATTCTTCTCTTGCCTTTTCTTTTTAAAGATCCAGATGAATTTGAACAAATATATGAGCCACTGGATGTCAAAAGTAAAAAGATTCATGTTGTAGACAGTGGGCTCACGTTTAACCTGCCATATCCCTTGATCCTGCGACCTCAGAGAGGTGTGGATCTCATCATCTCCTTTGACTTTTCTGCAAGACCAAGTGACACCAGCCCTCCTTTCAAGGTAAGGAGGACAAGAACACACCCAAGGAAGGGTGCACCCCACAGTGGGCTGGGTGCCCTTATATCAGTTAGCAATCAAGGCAATACCCATATGCAATTTGTTCTGGACAACCATTCAATTAATATTGCCTTCTTGGGTGACTCTATGCTGCGTGAAATCGGTAGTTCAGTCTAACTGTGGCAAGAGCTGAGAGTTTCTAGGATGAAAAAGAAATATAACAATGAATCTTAATTATCTGTAAAACCTAATATTAAAATACATCAATATTCAAAACATATTAATATTTGATCTCCTTGAGGCTGTTAGTAGTATTCAACAAGAAAACGGGAATTGGTAAGATAATAGCAAGTTCTGTGCCTTGTAGAAGATCAAGATGCGAATGTATTGGTGCTTCCTGGAGTCAGGGAACAGGGGGAGGGAATGAATGAGTGAGTGGTATGCAAACTGTCCAGACATGACCTCGAGCACGTTGGGAAGATTGGGGTGCTCTGACTGTGACCGACAGAATGTAAGCCCATGAGGAGGAGTCCACGGAAAATTTTAACATTGGAAGGTAGGAAATGGAGACTTGGTGGAGGATTTCCAGCAGACAAATGAAATCATGAAATTGGAATCTCTGGATGATTAACCTGAGTTGGTGGATGGAAGGCAAAAAAGGTTAAAATTGTGACTACTGTAAACCCAGCCTAGGATAATCAAATCTTGTGCTATGCAAACTACAGACAGAACCTGGCGACCCATGAGAGACAAAGAGAAGGTAGGTTCCAGGGAGGACTCCAAGGATGTGGTTCTGATGGTGGAAGGCACAGAAGTATTCATTTAACCAAGAGGAGTGCAAAATGAGTCAGAGCTTTACTACTGAATGAGATGGTCCTACCAAGGAGTTCTAGGTGCCACTTAATAACACAAATAAGAGAAATATTTTAAAGAGTTTAAAATGTTTCATTCTTATGAATAAGAAGAACATATACTTAGTAAATATATGAAAAAAATGGAATATATATCAACCACTTCTATACAAAAGATGCTGGTGTTTTGATGTCTTGTACCTTTTCTAATCTGTCTTTGAAGGTATGTGTGCATGTGTGTGCATGTCTGTGTGCAAGTGTGTGCATGATATGTATGTGGGGCACTCGAGTGAGTGCAACACCCACCCCTTATGCACACGTGAAGGCTAGAGCAGTATATTAAGTATTTCTCTCCACCTTATTCCTTTGAGACAGAACCTGGAACTGAACCAGAAGCTCACAATTTTTGATAGGCTGGGTAGATAGCTAGCTGTCATGTCCTGCCTGGGACAATGCTGGGGTCACAAGCATTTGCAGCCATGCCTGGGTTTTTATGTGGGTGTTGGAGAATGAAATCGACTCTCATGCTTTTGAACTAGGTGCTTTTAATCAAGGAGCCATCAGTTCCTATTTTAAAAAATGTGTGTGTGTGTCTGTGTGTGTCTGTGTGTGTATGTGTATGTCTGTGTGTGTTGTGTGTAAGTATGTGGACTTATGTGTGGAAGTCAGAGGATGACTTGTGATAGTTGGTTCTCTCCTTCCCTTATATGAGTTGCTAGGCTCTGACTGAGGTCATCAAGCATTTGACCACTTACCCATCTCACTGGTTCCCTTTTCTGTTTCTGAGACTAAGATATAGACACAATTTTTCATTAAAGAGTGGCATTTAAATTCAGGTGAACAGTTCCACCATTGACTGGCCATGTTCCTCCATTGGGAGAGTGCTTGCCGGCTATGCATAAAGCTCTGGGTTCAACCCTTGTACCTCATAAAATCCAGAGTAGTGGTACCCACACAATACCAGCGTTTGGTAAGTGGAGATAGGGCTATAGAAGTTTAGATCACACTCAGTTACCTGAGTTCATAACCAGCGTGGGTTACACAAACCCTGTTTTTAAAAGAAAAGAAAACTAAAAAAAGGAAAACACACAGCCATTGAGTTCACTTTTTGTTTATTGATATGAGTCACATTTCCTAAGTATAGTTAAACCTCAGATTTTATTTGGAAGCTATACAGTAGTGAATGTCCTGGCTTTTGATTAAAGGCAAATTCCAACCATGTTATCTATATTGTAACTTGTCTTCAAAGGTAACAATATCATTATGGGGATACTGCTTTCTTTAGAGCAGATAGGACAAACTGTTAAAAAACAAAATCTGGTGTAAAGAGTCTCGTGATTCCAAATATTACTCGTTTTCGTTTCTCCAAGAAAAGCAGCCCTGTGTTTCATTTCTCTTGCATTTCACTCCTGTTATTCATTTAAAAATGTAGATATAGACAGTGTTTGTTTGACGTTCCATTGAAGACCTACCTGTCTCTGTGGCCAGAGCATTCATGAATGAATAGACTCTGAGTCTGGGGGGAAGGCTGCTTTGATTTTGATTGAGGAGCAAGTCAGCTGGGGTACAGCAGAACTCGGGGTTTGCTACTGCTATTTTTTCCTGTATTTTACAAAAAGAACATTTCAAGCCATTTTGTCATCACTTGTACTAGGTTCTATCACATACCAAGCATTGCACATGGGTCTGGCTAACTCTTTCCATGTTCGTTCGAATGATTCATGACCAGAGGCCAGCCACAACATTTGGTCTACTCTGTCAAACAGAAGGAAAAGGAAGGATGCAATGAGAGGGGCAAAGGATAAAAGTATCTAGGGAAGTTTGGCTGGCTAGACACACACATTAGGAAGAATGTGTGTTTGCTCAATTCATCTCCATATAGACCATTTGGGGGACCCACAAATAGAACACACTAATCTGTGTTTAGATTTTGATGGGTGGAGCTCTTGGTGTAGAACCACCCTGCAGGTAATTCACTTCTTCAGTTGGGTCTCATCATAGCCTACAAGAACTGACTCTGTGTACACTATCCTACCATGCCTAGTGAGGGGAACTACCCACCCAAGCCAGTCCAAGAGTCAGATCTGTAGAGAGCAATGCACCCTGGGTGATGGATGGAGTGGCCTGTAGAGACACATTAGCCTGGGTTGACTTTGTAAATGGCAGCCCATCATGCCTGAGGAGGGCTCTGCACAGCATTGACTGTTGTACCTGCATCCTTACCTCTCATATTACTTTCTCAGGGTTGCTATTAAAAAACTGACATCATACATAGGGCTTAAAATTACAGAGAAGCATTGTGTCTCAGTTCTGGGTGTCCAGCAGTTGAGCAGGTTATGGACAAGGCTGTGTTCACTATTAGGATCCGTGGTAGAACTCTGTTGCCTTTTGTGGGTTCTAGTAGCTCTGCACATGCCTTGCAACATGGTGTGGGGACCTTGGTCACTACCTCAGTTGTTACTTGGTATTTTTATTTATGTGCCTCTTCATCTCTTATTAGCAAAACTGTCATTGTTCTTACCCCTTACCCCATAATCGAGGCTGATCATAGCTCAAGAATTATATTGTGAAGAGCTTTCTCACAGCAGGATGGCCAGTAGGATGGCTCGGGGGTAAAAGGGCTTGCAGCACGAACCTGGGTTCTAGCCCCAGATCCTAGAGTGGAGGGAGAAAAGTGACTCTGGAAAGTTATCCTTTCTCTCTCTCTCTCTCTCTCTCTCTCTCTCTCTCTCTCTCTCTCTCTCTCTCTCTCACACACACACACACACACACACACACACACACACACACACACACCACATGAGAGAGAGAGAGAGAGAGAGAGAGAGAGAGATGCACACACATATACATATATGTACATACAAACATACACAGGCATACACACAGTGTAATAATATTATAATAATATGTTTTCTGAAGAACCCCTTTCTTTAATAAAGCCACATTCACAAGTGGGTAGCTAGGCTATAGGATTATCCTGTTAGGGCCTCCATCCTGTCTACCATAACCATTTCAGTCACTGAGGTCAGATGCACTGTGGTGAGCACATATATTCAATACTAATTTCCCAGGGATGTTTTTGCAAGTATATACCCATATTTTATTGGAGCACTAACTGCCCCAAGTGTTATGCAAGCTTTGTATCTCCCTACTTAACTGCTTTATGAGACTTGTAAACTCTGACAAGAGCGAGTTCCTTATTAGAAGGGATGGTAATCATAACCACCAAAATTCTAAGTGGAGTTCTGTCTGTCCATCCTACACTAGCTCCTTTAATATTTTTAATAATGATATCATTTTAAACATCACATTATTTACATACTATTAGGGCCATCTATCTCCACAATCTTAAAAATAGGTTTTAAATAATGAGGAAATTATAGGGTAGTAAAGATATAGATACTTTGTTTGCATACAGATGAAAATCTCATTTTCTGTTGTGAAAAACCAATTTATTGTTTATGTATATGTCTTTATATAGAGAAATACATTGTAGGCTCAGATTAATTAATTGGCATGCATATGCCCTTTTCATTGTGGTCTGGATCTATTTCTGTTAAAGCAGTTCTTTAACAGAAGAAGTAAACCACTAAAGTGGTTCTCAACCTGCGAACCTTTAATTCAGTTCCTTATGTTGTGGTGACCCCAACCATGAAATTATTTTTTTGCTACATCATAAGTGTAATTTTGCTACTGTTATGAATCATAACTAAACATTTGTGTTTTCTGGTGCTCTTAAGCAACCCTTGTGGAAGGGCTGTTAGACCACTTCCAAAGGGTCGCGACCCACAGGTTGAGAACTACTGCGTTAAATTATTTTACGATTTTTTTTTTGTTTTATTTTATTTTTAAATTATGGTTTTTAATCAGACAGGAGTATAGGCATTTTTGAAAGTATCACTTTGAAAGAGGGTCCCTAATTCTTTGTTCGATAAGAAGCTGTGTTTGCAGTCAGTACTATGCAAGCTTAAGATGTTCAGAACAGTCATCGTGGGGCATCAAGCAGCAGCCCACACTCTGTTGATGTGATTTGAGAATCAGACCTTTTCGCTCTCTAAAATGTTGTTTTTGTTTTAATTCTTTCAAATTGGGGGCTTTACTCACAGTCTGTGTCATTGTTTCTCAGTCTTACTGGAGAGAAAGGAGACATCAGGACGGAGACGTTTTTCTATCCCGTAATCATGGCTCTTGCATTCGCCTGTGTTTAATCTTTTCCACACTGGGATCGGAGCAGAAAAGGGAAAGTTTCCGTCACTTCCTGATCCCAGCATAACTCTGCCCAGCTAAAAATAGCCAGACCTCTGCCTCAACTCATTCCCTTTCCTTCTGTCTCCACACAGCCACATATCATTTGGTCATCTCCTGACTCATGTTAGTAAACACTAGAAAGCTGCTTAGCCTGGCCCTCACGCAAGTGCCTTACTGTATGAGCCTTCGTCTGACTGTGATGTTGAATAATGAGGAATGAATAACCGTGGATAGACGTGAAATAGCAATAGCAGTTCAGCTGAACGGGCAATGGGGGAGGGAAGAGGAATGAGAAAAGGGTTCGGGAACTTCAAACGAGAAGTTTTACATCTGTTAATTTTTTTTTTAAAGCAAAACAGAACCATATTCAGCAAAAGTGTTTTATGAAAGAAACTGCTTTTGTATGTATTAAATCCCCCATTTCTCAGATTTTATTTCTTTGTACATTTTGGGAGAATTGATCAACTTAAAAGTTCATGATTTTTTTTTTTTAACTTTGATTCCTCAAATATTTAGGATTTTTATTGCTTGTCTTATTTAGTTTTTGAGATTATAATATAATTATATCATTACCCCGTCCCTTCCCTGCAAACCCTCCTGTATGCCATTCTGTGCTCTCTTTTGAGGCTAAGGGGAAAGACCAGGAGGGCTTAACACTACACAAAGAACTCACTGCTGGAAATTTAGAGACAATGACAGTGGAGAAGTAGCCTTCCCAGGGAAGGGCACACCAATTGCTTACCCAGCGGCAAATAGTTATCCCTTGAAAAATGTGCAAAAAAGTCCCGTTATACAGACTGGTCAGTTAGTTCCCTTTATGGGTATACCTGTATATACATAATACACATGTGTGTGAAGTTCATGACTTTTCTGAAACATGAAGGGTAGTGAAAACTGTATGTTTTCTGAATTTGGAGCACCAGATTGAAATACTTGTGTGCTGTCCACCCGAGCTTTTCATGTCTCATCTCTAAGCCTCACAGCTACGCTGTGAAGATGAGAGTGGTTTCATTCTGCAGAGGCAGAAAGCGAGTTGCTGAGGAATGGAAAACAGTGATGCATAGGTATGATGTGCTCCGGAGCTGGTTCTGTCAGGGACAGCAGCGACCCTTTAGTCCCCATGCTATCCTGTAGCTCACAATCCTCACAGTGACTTTAGGGGTGTCATGGGGTATATTTTAGGTCTCCTCACGTGGTTGGTGCCTGGTGGCTGTAGTGTCTAGGCAGCTGGTCTTGTATCATCTAGTTAGCACGTGTCTATTTCAGCTGGGCCTGTCATACTGTACAACCCAGGTATATGGCCGTCTTCGGTCTTCCCTACCCTCCCTAACTGTTAAACTACTTTCAGTTGTCTCTCTCATTGACTTAAGTGTATCAAAGCTTCAAATGCAGGTCCTCTCTTAAGCATAGGACATAGTGAGAGACTCAATAGTATTTTTTTTGTATAAGTTAGCAATATGCTGCGGACATAGTCTATCTAGGCTTATTGCCCAGTCTTCTGGAAGTGTGTGACGTTTCCATAGCATCTCTGATGGTTTTGAATATTAAATGCCACTTTACTGATGTCCCTCACCTAACAGGGTCTAGATGCTGTCCTGCCGAGAGCCATTAAACTACATTCACTGACTGTTTTGCCCTCAGCCAGTAATGATTAGTATTAACTAAATCAATATGAAAAGAATAGCTTAAAAACAAAACCAAAATTTTAGTGGTTTGCCCAAAACTTTGTCTCTTTAAACATCTCTCCAATATGGTTCCTGCTTTTCTTCCTTTATTTTCTTTAGTTTTCTTCTTTTGTCTTTTCTTTATCCCTATTTGTTGTTTGAATATTTGTGTAGTCTTTACTGTGTGGCAGATGGTGGTCTAAGTAATCCCTTTTATTCAGAATATACTCTGTGTTTTATAGCTGAGACTATTAAGTTCAGAAACATGCCCCAGGCTACAGAACTGACATTTGGACTCAGGCATCATGCCCAATCTGTGGTTTTACACCGTGGTGCTTTATAACCGATTATTTATTCTGGTTCCTGAAACTACACAGAAATAGAAACGAGGCCTACTTTTTTCTGTCAACTTTCCACATTGATTCCCCAGGTTAAATTTAGTCCTAAATTTTATTTATTTACACTTTGAATGGTGTGTGTGTGTGCGTGAGTGTGTGTGTGTGTGTGTGTGTGTGTTGTGTGTGTGTGTGTGTTGTGTGTATGTGTGTTGTGTGTGTGTATGTGTGTGTGTGTTGTGTGTGAGTGTGTGTGTGTGGTATATGTACACATTCATGTTGAGTGTATGCATACGGAAAGGCAGTGGACTGCACGTACCTGCACCTATGTGTGGAGGCCAGGGGTGGATATCGATGTCTTCCTCAGTTGCTCTCCCCCTATTCTTTGATCTAGGGTTTCTCACTGAACTCAGAACTCACTGACTTGATGCACTGAGGTCTGGAAGTTCCTTTGCATTTCCTTTTCATAAGCAGAAGCCAAAAATGCTAATTTAGATGCATGCAAATATTATATATAGATTAAACTAATTAATTTTTTAAAATATGCATAATTTTATTGCAAATTTCAAAAGGAAACATTGTTTTATAAAAAAACCAATTTACTAGAAATACAATGAAGTGGGAACATCCAACACCAAAAACTCTAAAATCTAACTGTGTGTAGTAGCTACTCATAAGACCACCTGTATTTTTTAAAAGTATTTTCTCTACAAGCAATCTTACCAGCTATACAAGAACTTATACCATGTTGATACTAAAGCTAATGGTGAGTGACACTTGAATTTCACATTCTTAGTAAAATAATTTAATTGATATGTGTTTTTTACACTTTGATGGAGATGATAAGTGTAAAGTCCAGTAACAGGGTCTTAGTGTTTCCATTGCTGTGATGAAACTCTGTGACCAAGAGCAACTTTGGGAGCACAGGGCTTAGTTCACTTTACAGCTTGTAACACATTGTCCAGGGAGTCGGATCAGCATCTCGAGGCAGGAACCTGGAGGCAGGGACTGAGGCTGAGACTGAGGCACTGGGGGGTGCTGCTCACTGACATGCTCAGCTTGCTTTCTTATAGACCTCACAACTACGGAAATAGGAGTGGCAACACCCACAGTGAGCTAGACCTTCCCCCATCAATCACTGATTAAGAAAAGTACCCTGGCTATGGAAAGAAACCTTGTCTTGAAGAAGCAGAAGAAACAGAAGAGAAAGAGGAAGAAGAGAAAGAAGGAAAGGAAGGAAGGAAGGAAGGAAGGAAGGAAGGAAGGAAGGAAGGAAGGAAGGAAGAAAGGAAGGAAGGAAGGAAGACAGAGAGACAGAAGCTCCCACATGCTTCCCTACAAGGCAGTTTTAATGGAGACATTTTTCCAATTGTGGTTCCCTTTTCTCAGATAACACTAGCTGTGTCAATTTGACAAAACAACAATGCACCAACCAAGACACAGGGTTTTCCATTCTTCACTGTAAAAGTCATTAACCTCCCAAGGCTTAAAACCCACTCACATAGTTGTAAATATTTTGGGCCCATTTATCTTTTCCTTTAGTAAATTCTTATTCAATTCAGTTCATTAATACATTTGTCAGATGCCTGCTGTTTAGCCAGTCCATGTTGAGAACTGATGTAATGGTATTGGGATTATTAAAGAGTCATTTTTACAGATATTGGAGATTTGCATAGCCCTTGAACACAGTGATTTTTTTTTTGTCTTAGCACTTGCTGACAGATACTAACACCCAATAGATGTAGAATAATCGACAGACCAGCTGAACGAATGAAAACTGAAAATTTCTAATTACATCTTTCTCTTTCCTGCAGGAACTTCTGCTTGCGGAGAAGTGGGCTAAAATGAACAAGCTCCCCTTTCCAAAGATTGATCCTTATGTGTTTGATCGAGAAGGATTAAAGGAATGCTATGTGTTTAAACCTAAGAATCCTGATGTGGAGAAGGATTGCCCAACCATTATCCACTTTGTTCTGGCCAACATCAACTTCCGAAAGTACAAGGCCCCAGGTATGTTTCCGTGAACTTGAAGTCTGGCTGGCAGGATGGCTGCTAGTAAGCTGTTGGTACGATTACACTGAGATTATCCCAAGAACTATGATAATGACAAATGCGCCTCTTACCTCGACAAGCAGCAGTGACCTGGGAGCCCTGGCCCTTCCTTCTTTTTACCCCAAGATTTCATGTTCCTTATAAGAGAGAAACTGAAAGATGAATGACAAGCTTAGCTAACGTTGATAGAACACTGAACCAACATCTTAGGTGTCCAGTTCATAAAGGATGTTAAATAGTTTGATTTTCATCTTTGTGAAATCATGAAAAACAAATTTATGGAAAATGCTTTGGGAATATTAATTGATCACAAAACTCTCTTTAAAAAAAAATAAGGGCAGCACAACTGACCATTTTGGACTGCCACATTGTATTTTACAGCAAAGGAGATCTAGAAATGGTTACTCTGTTTTCCCATATCTGGAGGAGTCAGTGGGCTCTAGTGCATCCTAAAAGATACTCATTAATAAAAGATGAGTTCTTAAGGCTTTAAGTGTTAAATATTTTTCAAACCAGAAGATGCAGTTTTCTATTCTGTGAACAGAAACACCTTTCCCCCAACACACACACACACACACACACACACACACACACACACACACACACACACACACACACAGACACAGAGTGGGTGGTGATGGGCTAAGGGGATGCTTTTTCCTAGATTTCTGAGAATGATAAAGAAGAAGTAAGAATGGAGTTGAGAGGCAAGCCTCATCCTGGAGAAGGAAAGCAGGCTGGCTGGCATCTTTGGTTTTCAAACTGAAACCATAGTTTCACATTGAAACTCTGATTTTAAACTGAAAGCAACCTAGATCATATTCTGTTACTGGTAGTTCTCAGGGAGAAACCACGAGGTTGGTAAGTACAGGGACTTCTGATGGTTGAACTGGATTCAATGTTTTGGTTTGGATTTCCCCAGAGAAAGATTCTCAGGACAAGCTTCAAGTACAGATGGTTTATTTGTAAGGGAGTGAGGAAGTGATACTGGGCAGGGGGACAGATAACATAGTACATATTAGCATGCCAGCTACTCAAAGAGGAACGGAAGCCATATGGGAAAGTGTATAAGGCAGAGCACCCAGGATATAGGGTCATCCTTTCCACCCGTATACCAGCAGGCGTGGAAGCTGGGTATCATCCCAACCTGAGTGTGGATGACTGGGGAATAGTTATGTTTTAGAATCACAGGCTTTCTGGTGATTCTCAGTGCTGTCTTCATGCTTGTTTGTATATTTTGGAATTTTTTTTTTTTAATTTTCAATAGCAAGATGCCTATTTTTTTTTCTGGCATATAGGTGTTCTAAGGGAAACCAAAGAAGAGAAAGAAATAGCGGACTTTGACATTTTTGATGATCCTGAATCGCCATTTTCAACCTTCAACTTTCAGTATCCAAATCAAGCCTTCAAAAGGCTACATGATCTGATGCACTTCAACACACTGAACAACATTGATGTGAGTATCTCCCACAGCTGATAACATGAAAATCTACTAGCCTACACATGAATGCAATAAGGCTCTGAGGTGACCATATGCAAAACGTGGTGCCTTATTTTCCTGAGTTATCTCACTAACCTCTAGTGGACAATAAAAGTCACAAATAAGGACATCACTCTCTGCCTAATCAGAGCCCACACTTTTTACATTGTTTGGTGAAATAAGTGTTCTTTCTCAACTTTCCTGATATATGTATTGTATCAATTTTATGGTAAAATAATTTATGAAAGGAGGGAAGTGAGGGAAGAGAGGTATATGGGCAGGAAAGAGTGTAATGATGAATGTCGTTATTGCAGGAATCTTACCAATGGCATAATGGGCCAATGGCTGTCCTGTTTCTGTGGAACCTAACTAGATTTGTGCTAAAGGACAATGTAATTGTATAGTTCTACTTACGTACTTTACCAGCGTTCCTCAAGGTAGCTTATTTGATGCAGACATGAAAAACTTAAAGCCAGGATAAAATAGACTCATTTCCAAAATAATCATCTTGACAATAAACATTGTGTCTCCCCAAACTATTAACTAAGCATTATCTATAATAGTAAACTTGATATGTATAAAAATTAAGAATTTTATACATTGTATTTTACGATAGTGTTGCCCCCAAACTCTTCCTAAATGCACCCCCCAATTCCATACACACCCAACTTTGTGTCTCATTTTTTACGTTTTTAGTATGTCATGTCCAATGAGTGCTACCTATATCCTCTTGGCTGTGTGACCATCCATTAGAAAGAGTAATATCCTTAAAGAAAAAATCCTCTTCTCTCAGTTACCAATAGCTCCTGAGCTAGAGCTAGAACTTCATAATTACGCCTCCCCATATGATAGCATTTTGTCTGTTTGAGCTTGTACAGATTTTGTGCTTGGTGTCATAACCACTGTAAGTTTCTGCATGGAACTACCCCTTTTGTGTAAACTAACCTTTTTTATAGCTTCAGTTAACATTTGAGGCATGACATTTAGAGGCAAAGATATGGGTTTTATCTTCACATAAAGAATAGGTCATGTCTTAGTGATGTTTTTATTGCTGTCATAAGATGCCATGACTAAGGCAACTTATAAGAGAAAGTTTACTGGAGCTTACTATTTTAGAGGCTGACTTTGTGATCGCTATGGCAGGGAAACATGGAAGCAAGCAGGCAGACAGGCATAATACTGGAGCATTCACCAAGTGCCTACAGCTTGAGATACAACCACAAGGCAGAGAGAAAGGAAACTGATGATGGTATGGACTTTTGAAACATCAAAGCCCACCTGCAGTGATACATGCCCTCCAAGAAGGCCACATAATCTGTTTCTTCCCAAACAGTTCAATCAACTTGGGAACAAGCATTCAAATATATGAGCCTGTGGGAGCCTTTCTCATTCACATCACCACGGGCCACTTGTAACTGAATTTATTACTCAAACTTCAGGAGGTTTGGATTCTTCATCTTGAAAGCAGAAACAATAGGATTCATCACAGGGGCAGTGTGACTATGAAGGTGTAACCAGGTAGGGCATAGAAAGTTCCCTGCAAACAGAAGTCATTTAAACATGATGGTCTTAGCTATGCATGATAATCTCCTGCTGTCCTGAAGTGCATGGAGAATCTACAAGATTTCTACAGTGAAAATGTTACGGATTTCCTATATAAACAAGTCATATAGATGGTGACAGTGTAGGCATTAAGTAAGTGTTTTAAATTAATGAATGTAGGCTTTTTCCTAAATTAAATGGCCATTTTGACTTACATTTAAGTGGATTGTGTGTGTGTGTGTGTGTGTGTGTATGTGTTATTCTATTTTTTACTGATATATTATTTCTTGGTGACCTCTTGCATTGCATTTACCCAAGATAAAACACATTTTATTATAAAAATTATTGGTAAGTGGTGATACATAAAATTATTCAAGTTTTGCTGAGCTTATGATGCAGTAAAGTACATTAAATTTAGTTGGTTAAAGCCTCCCACACCATCTGAGTGGAGCAGGACATGGACGTACACGTAGGCAAAACTGCATGTGGATCATCAGAGTGGTTTTCATGTGGCATAAACTGGAAGAAAACAGGATGCAAAGTCGTTAATCTACCAAATCCTAAGACAGTTTTCAACCTTGTGGCCAGAAGCACTGTGGCTTAAGGTGTATTCTTGCAATTTGTTTTCTGATCTGGTTTTGGTCTGAAAAGACCTCTGTGTATCCAACAGCTGGGAACTCCTGCTGGTCATTCTCTGAAGACATCCTTTAGAGCGCTGTACTTCTGCTTTGGCTCACTTTTTGACAGCAGTCTGGCTTTTTCATTAGCATCAATTTTCTGTACTTACTCAGTCCTCCCAAATTCCTTTACGATGAACACTGCCATGATGCTTTTTTCAGTTAGGGAATTTTGTGGGATTTAGATTTTCTTTTCCTTATTAGAAACTTAGGGTATAGTGACTTAGACTGGTGGATATGTGGTATGTGGTATACAGAGGCTTTGGATACAGACAAAATTGTGTGTCTAGTCATTGCTCAGCTGTCTCTTAACTGGGTGACCTTGAGCTGGTAGTTATTTTCTTCTTTCGTATGGGGAAACAGTGATGCATTTTATAGGATTAGGGGTTTAGTTAAAATAACTTAACGATTTAGGATATAATAGGAACTCAGGAAATTGAAACAGCAAATATAATGAACAATTATTAGTTCTTATATTCTATTCTGCTTATAATTATAAATGATGAACTCCATAAAAATATGATATTTATCTTCTGTACTCTGGGAATAGCAATCATAATGCCTGGCACCTCAAATGAATATACAATGTATTTTCATGTAATTTTTATAAGTCGTTGACTGATTGAAAATAATGAGGGTGAGGATAATACTTGCCACTGGTTGTAGATGGAGTTGTTGACCATGAAACCTGTTTACAGCACTTACCTGGAGCATGTACACTGAGAAACCATCATTTTGATCTGGAGGGAGCATGTGTTTGGGGGATTGTTACAATACCTGTTGACTTGACTTGTTTTCCATTCCTATTTAGTTATCAGTTCAGTAGGCAAATTCAGGCAGATTCTATGATACTACTTTACATCACTCAGTTCAATACTTGCCAGTGTGCATCTACAGCTTAAATTTTTGTCAGATGGTTTTATAAAGTGTTTTTATTAGTTAATCCTCTTATTGTGTGACAAAAGCAGGAGATGTTTGTTTTGGTTCACGACTTGAGGGTGTCCTCCATGATGGTGGTGAAGGTATGATCGCAGGGTCATGAAGCAGCATTGACAGTCACAGGGCAGTGAGGACGACAGTCCATGGGATACTGCTGCACACTTCTAAGTTGATTCTTCCCACTGCCCTTAACTTACTGGTCACAAATATGCTCAGAGGTTTATCTCCTAGATGATTCTAGATTGGGGCAAGATGGCAGTTGATGTTGACCATCATAGTGTTAAAAAGTATGTTGTAATCACAATGAGGGAAAGTACATGTCTTGAGTACTAGTCATTAATTTTTAATCTAATGGCATTTCATCATTACAATTATACTGGCTAGGTACCGTTTTTGCCTATGTGTAAAAGACAGTCCTCAAGTTGGATACACTGACCTACTTTATTAGACCTGCAGGGGAGGGGAGGCACTGTTTCCTCCCGCACATCACACACACTCTTGGTCAGTTTCCTAAACAAAATGTAGATCAACTAGAGAAAAGCCTCCTGGATTCATTCGAGCATGGTTCTGCACAGTGTGGGATCCTTTAGAGTAAAGATTCAGAATCCTAAAATGGACTACCTATTTTTTTTTCTGATTTTATGTTTGGGGGCACATGGATAGATGTATAGAAATATGGTTGTTTGAATTGAATGTGTAGGGTCTAATTCTGAGAGAAACCCAGAGAGATGTGATTGCTTGAATTTTTCTAGTCTCTGAGTAGCATTTCTGTTCTGGGTAGGAAGCAGGGTGTTTTGAAGTGGGGGGAGGGGTGTCTTAGGATGTGCCATCAGATAGGGCAGAGCATTCCTTTATGACTATTTCTAGGGAAGGAAAGGTGGAGAGTGAGGCCAAGACTTTCTTTCAGACTTTGGGCTTAGATGATGGGATGGGAGTTCTAATGTCTATATTCTCATTTAGGGAAGAGAGACCCTACTTGCCCTGGATTGCCTGAGGAGGGGCTAGAGAAAGGAGCATGAGACAATAGACAAGTGAATATGTTTCCAAAGCTTTTTTGAGACTTTCATTCAAGGGTGTGTTTTTATGAACCCCAATACCCCCATACTAATCTGCCTTTCATGCTCCACATGATCTCATCCTATCTCATTTGTACAGTGGTTGAGTGTGTCTTTATTATTAGCTGTGCCAGGCTCTCTGTTCAGATACACAGAGACACAGAACACCAAAGAACAAAAAGCCCAGGCTTGCAATCTTATCACTCAGGAAGCTAAGGCAAGAGGATCCTGAGTTTGCAGCCTGCACAGATAGGGAGACTCTATTTGAGAATAAAGGAAAAAAACAAACAAAGAAAAAATGTGAATACTTAGTATTAACCAAATATTTTCTCCTAAATATTCAACACTCAAAATCAGCCTAAGAAGCATGATGGATAGATGAAAGTGTGTGTGTGTGTGTGTGTGTGTGTGTGTGTGTGTGTGTGTGTTAATTTATACGCACAGGAACTAAGTAATAGATTAGCTAGGAAAACCACCAGAAGTTACAGTTTTGGAGCGGGGACTGAGCTTAGGTCAGAAATTTTCCCTGCTCTTTTCTCTGTCAACCATTTCTCCCCCATGTGGCCTTATTTCTTAGTGTTCTACACACACTTTCTTTTCCAACCAAGCCAGGCAGTTCCCATGTGTTTCATATGTCATCTGTTTACCACAACATTCCATCCTTAGCTTTCTCTGGTTATTAATGGAGAAAATGACTTGCCCTTTCTGCTTACGAAACAGCGTGTGCTTAACTCCAGTTACATTTTCCTCGTGGTTTATCCTGGGCATTTATTACTTTAGAAAATATTTGTTATGTGCCTTTCGTAGTCTTGGTGCTATGATCAGACACGAATAGTCCCAGTTTTCATATTTCAGACCAACATGGAATCAAACATTAGCCAGGTAACTCACAGTAATTTTTATGAAAATTGTAGTTGTTTCTTATATTGGTAAACTTTTTATTCCTCTCTAATGGTGTGTCTCCTCTGTAAGGGTACATCATAACCTTGTCTCTTGGACTACTGTTTTAATTTGACACTGTACGCAGCCCACATTCGTCTATAGTTAGTTCAGTTGGATGCCTCTAAAATCATTCATTTTGATGGAAGGGAGGAAGATCTTATTTTCCAAGTTTTAATTTTTTTCTTATTTATCTACCTATAATGTTGAACAATTAAGGGAACATTTAAAAAAAAGAAGTTGGAAAGTTCTTGAGTAGTGTGGTAAAAGGTGGCACGGATCATGTTTGGGATAAGCAGGGAGGGTGTTGAAGATGAGCCTACAAGGGTTATAACCAGAACCCGGAAGGGAGGATTTGATGTCCTAAGGATGGAGAGAAGCAATTATACAAACCCTTTAAGATCATTCCTGGTTAAAAAAAAGTTAGAAAGATACAGATACTACATAAAACATTTTAGATACATCCAGATAAATCATGTAGCATTTTAAAAGCTTTACAATTAGCATGTGACTTAATACCGAGGTTTTCTTGGCATGGAAGTATTAGGTTCCCAGGGCAGCAGCAGGCTGTGCTATGGGGAATCAGGTTCAGTGGTTTCATAGTGTTAATATGCCACCTAGTGGTGCAACTGGCACATTCTTATCCCAAATGATTGGGGTTTTTTAGTTATAAATGCGAATGCTACATCCCCCCCCCCCCCATATATATGTGTGTGTGTGTATACTATATACATATTTTATATGTATGCCAAATTTCGGTAATCTCACTAATTTGTGATACCAACACTGCTAGTTTTTCTGTTTTTTTTTTTTTTTAGTTTTCTTATAGTGTTAAGATATTGAACACAGGGCCCCATATACACTAGGCAAGTAGTCTACCAGTTGAGTGCAAAACAACCTTGGTCTCAAAACTTTGTTTTTTTTCTGTCCCCCCCATGTGTGTCTCTCTATTCACTGCCAAAGAATTAATATCAGACATTCATTACAAGTGTACTATTCCCCAGGTCTTTTCTGTTGTAAAACATTTTGGATGGTTTGTTTTACCTGGTGCTTCCCTGTACCAAGGGGATACATCTGTGGCTGATCTGAAGAAACAGAACTGATTGGTAACACTGCAAGCTGGAATCTAGAAAGACAGAGACTGTTAAAAGTAAATACGAAGGTTGTTTGACTAGCAGGATTGATTTGCCGGTTCTCACAGAGTCATGAGCCCATTCTTGCTCATGTTGATTTCTTATAAGGTTTATAGCCTCCTAACTTTCATCACACACAGTTTATAAGCAATGGTATGAGCACGTCTGTTGTAGGATGTTTCTATGTTCCAGTCCCTGTCCACAGCACTTTATAGTGATGTTCTCCAATTCCCAGCAACCCAAAATTAATAATGTTATTCCTGTCTTAAAGACGAAGCAGGGAGTAGAGAGATGGGTGAGAGTTAAGAGTTCTTGCTGTTCTTGCAGGTACCTCAGTTTCGGTTCCCAGCACCCTTCTGGCAACATACACTGTCTATAAATATTTACAAGGGATCCAACTCCCTCCTCCACACTCCATAGGCACTGCATACACATGGGACACTTGTATGCAGGCAGCATACACAAACACATAAAATAAAAATAGGTAAATCTTTAAAGAAGAAACAATCTGAAGAGTTGAATCCAATTTCCATCTATTTCACACAACCTGGACATGATTGGGTCAAGAAGGCCTTTGACTCAAGTCTTTTTCAATAGATCTGAAGCACAGACTTAGTTATGTCTCCCTTATGTGTGGGAAAATGGACTCTGTTAGCACGTGCTTAACAGAATCAGTAATATTTGAGTCTGTTTCTACAAGCAGAGATGGACAACATTTTAAAAACCATATTAAAGACTCAAATTCTTCAGGATAAATTATTTTTTGTTGTTTGCTTTGGTAATGTGACAGCATATTTAATTAGCCACTCTGGAAGAAGTAGAGGTTTCTGCCAATGGGTGTGATAAGAACTTGCTGAATACTGACCACATTGTGCACATAACTGAGTCTTCCTGTCTCTGTTCTAGGCACTGGAGCATACTTGCTCAGTGACCTATGGAGTTAGGAAAAGTCCTCTGTGCATGTCTGTGGCCAGATGAGCCACATGTGTTCTGAGTGGGAGGAGGTCATGGGTCTTGAGCTTTCTGAATGTCCCAAGCATTCCTACTCACAATGTAGAGCTGAAAGCAAACAGCCAGTGTTACCTTATGTAACAGTCCCATGGAGGGTAATGGGGGCTTGGATAGCCCTGTAACTCGCCTCTGCCTCTAGTGCCCCAAACATCTATTTTGTTGATAACTCTTGGGGGGAGGTTGAGGTTTTTGATGTTGGTAGGGCTCTAAAACAGTAGCAGAGTCACCCTGAGCTTCCTCTCACCCTACTCCCAGTGCAATTCCCCAACTGCAGTAATGACTCTGTCCAAATCCAAATTCCCCTCTCTCCTAAAATTCCTAGCAAGGTTCATTTCATACCAGAAATAGTGTGTATTATCTCTGATCATCATTAACTTGGATAAACATAAGGTAACTCTGGATGGATAATAGCAAAGCCTTTTCCTGGGGGAAGTCACAAAGTATGGTGTGACACTGGTTCTCTACTTGTTGGTGAGAATCAGGAAAATTCTCCAGCAATGCCTTCTCTCTTCACTAGGGGACATCTTCCTTCTTTGTGGTCTCCCATCCTCTCTTTAATTTTAAAAACACAAATTACCAATTTAGTATCTCCTTTCCTATTATCACTCCCTAGTAAAGGATTTCCCTTGCTACAATTATTTTATTCTCAAAGGTACTCCTAGAGTACATCTTCACAAGAGTAAGTAGTGAGATATTGTACAATCTGTGCATGAAAGAATCATATTTCTCTCAGTAGTCTTCAAAAGGCAGACACACACACACACACACACACACACAGACACGAAAAAAAAAATAAATGAGGTTTTTGTTTTCATCCAACGAAGGTTTCAGGGATTTATAGCTGTGCTCATCATTTATCTTCTGTGTCTTTTGGCAGGTGATAAAGGACGCCATTGTTGAGAGCATTGAATACAGAAGACAGAACCCATCTCGTTGCTCTGTTTCCCTCAGTAATGTTGAAGCAAGAAAATTCTTCAACAAGGAGTTCCTAAGTAAACCCACAGCATAGTCTCTGTGCTGGAATGATCAAGCCACTTGAATTCCATGACAACTGGAGTTCAGAGCACATTAGAGATCACCTTACTATGCCCAAGAGACTGGCTGCTACTCAGAGTTGTGGGAGATTTAGCCATGTGCTAGGTGGAAAATGGTGTTGATTATGTAATACTTAGCAACAGTTTCTGACAGTATGAATTTTTTGACATAAGCATGGGGCTATATATACTGTATTTTAAACATTCCTTATATTTCTACCTGTTCTTTTTATTATATAAAAATGTGTTTTTCATTTTTAAATATTTAATACTTTAACTCAGTAAAAAAAAAAGGCTTCCCGTTGTGTGTGAATGTTATTCTGAACTAGATTTGTTCATGCCATGTTACAACACTATTTTTATTTAAATGTTCATATCTACACATACGAAATAAATACTTTGATGTACAAATTACCACTAGAAACTTGAATATTTTCTATCATTTAAAAATCTTTCCCTATGAGTGGGCTTTATATGATGTATATGTATGTGTGCCTGTTTATATGTGTGACTGCAAAATGGTCACGCCATTATGTGTGCGGAGATCAGAGGACAACTCAGTGTTAGTCCTTCCACCCTGTGTGAATCAGGGTTGCTTTGTTGTCGTTGCAGAAGCTAGGCAGCTATCCTTGAGTTTCCAGGGCTTGACCTGTCTCTGCCTCCCAGCTCACCATAGGGTACTGGGATTGAAGATGCACACTGCCCAGGTTGGCTTCTCATGGGGATTCAAACACAGCTCTTTATTCTTATGTGCTAAACACTTTAACAACGGAATCATCTCCCTGGCCCTTGTTATTCTTCGAAGGAAGTGTAGCATGTAGTTTTATGCTACTGTCTTAGCTCTGGGATCCTCAATGCTAGCAGCTCCCACCAGGTGTCCATTTTGCTCTTCTGCCTCCAATATGCTGAGGTCTTCTGCTGCAACTAGGCTTCACCAATAGCCTCTCATAGGCTCTCTTTATGGTGCCATGCCTCAACTCCTTTGCATGACCCGTTTGATCCTGGACTGTCAACTACAACTGAGGCTGCACCTTCACCAATGGCCTACCATAGCCTCTCACAGTGCCAAGCCTCAGCTGTACTTCATGAGCCCTTCATGCCTTCAAAACCAGTACCACCTCCGTGACGCTTACATATTACCAAGTACAGCTGCAGCATGAAGTACAACCTTGACTCTCTCTAAAACACAGCTTCTTTATGCTCTCAGAAAATATTTCCCAGAAGATTTCACCTCAGTGACACTTGTCTCTTCTTCTTTTTGTTCTATTTATCTATTTTTCTTTTTTTTTTTTACACTCCAGATTTTATTCCCCTCGAGGTCCACCCTCCTACTGTTCCACATCCCATACCTCCTCCCCACCCCCTGTATCCATGAGGATGTCCCCACCCTACCCCCACCCAACCAGAAATCACCACTAACTTTTTTAGCTCCAGCTAAGGAGCATCAATTGTCCCAGTAATCTCTACTGTTTTACACTCTAAAGCCTGAGCCACATGGCTGAGGCTGCTGTGTTCTGCTGCCTTCTGGGGCTGGCACATGCCCCTCCCCCTTATTCTATTACCAGCTTTCTGTTTTCTGATTCCCTCTCTGCCTAAACTTGGCTATCCTGGAACTTGCTCTGTAGACTGACTTTGAACTCAGAGATCTGCATGCCTGTCTCGTGGAATTAATGGTGTGTACCACCATGCCTGGATCTAAACTTAGCTGATCTTTCCCCAAAGTCCTACTCCCTTAATCTGCTATCTCCAAGAACACAGGATTCTGCTCTATTTCACTTCCTGGTGTCCCTTTAATACTCAAACCATATATTTTATATTTTCCCTTTCTCAGCTTGTTATGCTTGTTTAAAATGCTCTTCCTGAGACCTAACCAGAGAACAAAGTCTATGATGGGTGTCTCTGAGACTTCCTTTGTCAATGCAATTAATCTGAGTCTGTTCACCTTAGCCTCAGGCAGACTCTTCAAACAAGAGCAAAAAGTAGCCACATTTTTTACCAAAATATCACAAAAACAGTCTCTATGCCACATATTGAAATTCTCCATTGAAACCTCTTGGGCCAGGTCTGCATAATTCAAATCACTTCCAGTAACAATGTATTCCATATTCCTACTAGGATAGACAGTTAAGCCCCATTTAAAGCATTCCACTGCTTTCCAAATCCAAAGTCCCCAAATCCACATCCTTTCAAACAAAAGCATGGTCAGGCCTATCACAACAATAACCCATTCCTGGTACCAACTCTTGTCTTAGGGTTTTACTGCTATGAACAGACACCATGACCAAGGCAAGTCTTATAAAATACAACATTTAATTGGGAGTGGCTTACAGGTTCAGAGGGTTCAGTTCATGATTATCAAGGCAGGAACATGGCAACATCCAGGCAGGCATGGTGCAAGAGGAGCTGTGAGTTCTACATCTTCATCTGAAGGCTGCTAGCAGAAGACTGACTCCCAGGCAGCTAGGACAGGGTATTAAAGCTCACACCACAAAGCCACACCTACTCCAACAAAGCCACACCTCCCAACAGTGCTATACCCTGGGCCAAGCATAAAGAAACATCACACCCTTTTCTTCCCTGGGACTTCAGCTAGCAGGCTGGGAGTTAGAGCTGCTTAGGTCCTGCAGAGATTGAACAAAGGCTACTTTACTTAATCCAGGCTGATTTATGATCTGGCCTCAGAGCAACTCAGGCAGGTCAGTTATTGCAGCAAAATGACTTAGATTTAAGATAGGTAAATATTTTATTATTAAACAGCAACCCTAAATGTCTCCCAAGATCAAGTCTTCTCCCTGCTGATACTCTTCCCCCTCCACTGCCTCAAGAGGAAGCAAGAAAGAAGAACAACCAGGCTACCCCCCCCCCCCAGGTGATAATGGATTGAACTTCTCAAAGTCTAAGCCAGCCCCGGTTAAATGTTGTTCTTAAAAGAGTTGCCTTGGTCATGGTGTCTCTTCACAGCACGGACAATCCTAACAAGATGGAAGTTGGTACCAGGGAGGGGGTATTGCTGTGATAAGCCTGACTATGCTTTTGCTTGGAGGAATATGGATTTTGGGATTTGGATTTGGAAAGCAGCAGAATGCTTTAAGTGGGGTTCAATGGGCCATCCTAGTAGGAATTGAAAGACATTGGTGCTGAAGGGGAGTTGAACTGTGGGGGTTTGGCTCAAGAGGCTTCAGAGGAGAAGAATATTAGTATGCGGCCTAGGGACTGTTTCATGTATTTTGGTGGCGAATGTGGTGGGTTTTTGCCCTTGTCTAAAGAGTCTGCCTGAGTCTAAGTGTAGAGAATCAGATTAATTGCATCGACAAGGGAAGTCTCAGAAAAACCCAGGATAGGCCTTGCCCTCTGGTTTACTCTCATGAAGAACATTTTGATCAAGTGCAGCAAGCTTAGAAAAGATAAATAAAAATTGTATAGGTCCAAGAATAAATGGGCACCAGGAAGTAGAATGGACCTGAATCTTATGTTCACGGAGATAAACAGATGATGGGAGTGATGACCTCATGGCAAGATTCCATCCAGCTAAGCTTATTGTTTATGCTTTGGCAATTCAACAAGGGATAGTTATATCTAGGGGTTATTATTACCTTGTTATTGTTTCTACTTGGACTTTTAATCTAAAATTAAGTACCATTCAGTAATAGAGGATATATCTGTGATCCAGATCTTGAGGCTGAAAGACACAGGCTTTTGATCTAGCTCTTGAGAAATAGTAGCCATGGAAAGGTCAGATCCAGGCCTTTAATTTGAGCATCTAGGAGACAGCCATGTAGATCTCTGAGTTCAAGGTCATCTACAGAGCAAGTTCCAGGATAGCCAAGCTTAGGCAGTGAGGGAGTTGGAAAGCAGAAAGCTGCTGCTGCTGCTGCTGCTGCTGTTATAGAACAAGTCCCAGCAAGCATCAGAACTCAGCAACTTTGTCCATGTGGCTCTAGCTTTAGAGCTAGGAATAGAAGGGACTACTGGGACAATTGATGCTGGTTAGCAGGAGCTATGAAATTAGCAGTGATTAAGAAGAGACCAGCGTAAGTGAAGTGGAACCTTCTGGGGCATGTTTTCTGAGAGCACAATGAAGCTGTGTTCCAGAGACAGCCAAGGTCGTATCTCATGCTGCAGCTGTACTTGGTAATGTGTACAGGAAAAGGAAAAATATGTAACCCATGAAGTAACGAATGACAAACACACAAACATACATTGCTGCTGAGGATTGTTCTTTAATACTAGGTAACATGGGGGAATTTTCATGATACATCAGCCTTTAGGCTGAATATTTAAAAGATAAGCAGAATTGCAAATGGGATTTGGGAGACAGGTTATTTCTCTACCGAAATGAGCCTATTTCTCCCTTCTGCATTCTGTATCTTTCAATGCATTCTGTCATTACTTTAGGGATTCGGGACACTGATTCACTGATATATTAGCTTAAGAAACTCTAAAACTTCAAAATATTTTTAAAAGTGAATTGCTCATATGCTGCAACAATCTAAATTTAATCAGATGAAACAGAACAAACCAAACAGGGAATTCTGCACTAAAACCCAGTGACCAGCATGTGAAGCTGAAAGGAGATTCATAGCTCCATATATGAAGGCAGACTTCATCTATAATGCCTGGACAAAAATGACCTCCCTGACCTCTGCGACCAAACACTTGAGAAGAACTAATTCTGGCTCACAGTTTGAGAGAGAATAGCTCATCGTTGTCAGAAGGCATGGAGGATTGGGCTCAGTGGCTTGCAACCATGTTTATGGCCCAGAAAACACTGACAAGTCCAGCCCCCAACAGCAGACTTTCCACCTCAGAAAGGATCTATGATTCCCCCACATCTATTACTATCTGGGAACCCGGTACTGAAACACACGAACCTGTAAGAGATATTTCACATAAACATAACTGAGGGCTAGAAGCAAGCTTAGAAATTTTTAATAAGATTATTCCATGGAGTACGTGTTTACAAGGGAATATTTCCAAACAGAGGTGATGATGGCATTATGATAGTCATCTCTGACCAGTTTGGTTTGCTAGCACATTCTTCACATTGCCTTTCTCCCTTACAGAATTCCTGGCAACACAGTCTTTGAATCATGTTCAATGAATCTTGATACACTTTCATTTCCTGCTCAGTGCAGTTTCACGGGTCTGTCACACATATGCATCAGAATTGAGGTGGTTTGAAAGTTACTTCTAGGTCTCTTGTGACAGTGGAATCAGATATGATACAGTTCCAAATAAGGAAAATAGCTTAGATTTGTTCAAAAGTAAAATGAAACCCATGACTAATTCCTTACTTAGAGGATGTGACTTTAAGAGATCCACTTACTGGGTAGGAAATAAGTCACAGTTTAGGTGATTTCTTGGTACTTTCCAACTAAGAGTATGAACTTCTTCAGTTCAGTTTATATTTTCAAGAGGGTACCTGTTAACACGTAGAACTGGATCTATGAGAGTCCAGGGAAAGAACTGGCTTTGGTAGACTTCGACCCATTACTGGCTCCTAAAACCCATTGTACAAATTACATTTGAAATTCGAATACAGCATCTGCTTTGAGCTAAGGAGCTTATTATTACCCATAACTACCCATGATGTATTAGGCTAAGCTAATTTCTATGTCTCTCTACTGAGTAAGGACATAAAGGTGATAAATAAAATGCCTTAATACTGAAAACAGAGTATAAATATTTGATGGCTGAAGAAACTTCCCATATCCATTGCATATCCAACTTTCAGCTGATTTCTTCCACCCTCAAACTTTTCTCATGTTTCTTATCATGTGCTTATCATTACTTGCACTGTCCTCACTCTTAATTCATTAATTGAATTTTTTTCTGTTGGCTTGTTTTTCTAGAGAGGGTTGTACTATTGTCTTCTATCGTGCGAAGCTTCAAACACCCCTCTGCACAACTGAACATGAATGGGACTACTTCCATGACCACTCTATGACCACGTAATAACTCTGTGCTCATTTTTTTTTTCCACACAGGAAATAATAAAACCATATCAGGGTTGTTTGCTGATCTTTAATCAGCCTAAATGCTCACTCAGTAAGTACCTAGTTTTGGTGTTACCAATTTCATGCTAATACAGCCACAGATACCAACATTATAAGCACATTCAAGGACATGGTGATAAAATTCATTGGCTCTTAAGACTCCTGATAGAATAGAGATCGAAGACATGACTTTATTAGTCATAATGCTAAGGGAAAACATCATCACTAGGTCGATAGTCACAATATGGTAGAAGACTCGCCCTTGTAGGTATCACTGTGGTGTTTCTCCACTCCTAATGCAGCTTCAAAACTGCTCTCAAAGTGTCCTTTAAAGCATGTAAATTTCATAGCCAGTGTGGTGGCCAGTTGTCATAAGCCCTTGACCAGCATGTCCAACAACTTGAGTTCAGTTCCTGGAATCCATGGTGGAAGGAGAAAGAGAACAGGCTTAGAAAATTGCAAGTTTCAGAGCTATGAGTGTAGTCTTGTGGAGAAGTTCCTGCCAGAAGGAAGTTTCTAGATTCACTCAAAAGGGTTTTTTTTTTTTTCTTTCTGTTTTTGTTTGTTGGTTTGTTTTACTTTGTTTTGTTTTTGTTTTTTTTTTTCAATGAAAATTTGATTGCCATTTATTTATTTAAAAGTTTTCAGTGGGTTTTCATTCACTTCAGAAAAAGTCAAGACTCTAAGGAGATACAAATAGTTTGCTGCTGTCTAGCTTCTGCCTTGTTACTATGATCACTTTCCTACTGGTTTTGTTAGGGTTTCCAATGCTGCGAATAGACACCATGACCAAGGAATGGAACTCTTATAAAAGAAAACATTTAATTGAGGTTGACCTATGGTTTTAGAGGTTCAGTCCATTATCACGGCAGGAGGTATGGAGACTGTGCTGGAGGATCTAAGACCTGAAGGCATCCAGAGAGAAGATTGTCTCCTGCAGGCAGCTGGCAGGAAGAGCTCATTCCTTACTGGGGAGATTCTGAGCATAGGAGCCTCAAAGTGTAAACCCACAGTGACGGACTCTGACAAGGCCACACCTACTCCAACAAGGCCACACATTCTAATGATGCCACTCCCTGGGCCAAGCAAATTCAAACCACCACACCTTTCTTCTCTAATAATGCTCATGCTCTCTCGAATTTTGCAATCTAGATCATCACTCTGTATTATTTTCTCCTAATTCCTGCCTTTGGTTTTATTGGTGATGCCATCAGCAATCCTTTTTTCATCCCCATCTCATTGGCCCCAAGATGTACTTCTGGATAAAGACATCTCATCATCAGTTCTAGACGGTTCCTTTCTCTATTTTCCTGCTTCCCCATCTGAGACAGGACTGGGCACACCATCATTTAACATTGCCTTTTATTGTTGTTGTTAATAAAATGAGAAGATTTTGGGAAGCATTTAGAATTAGCTGTCTGATGTGTTTGGAACAGAAACAAAACAGATTCTCGTCTGATTCGTTGCCATGGTATCATCCAAGTTTGTGGAGAGTTTGTAAACTGTCATTTACAGCAAGCTGCAGAGTCTTCTTTGATGTTAAACTTTTTCATTTTCTGCTAGAAATGTTACCTTCATTTTGAAAACGCACATCATTATTTTTAAGGGACAGGTACCTCATCCCACATAACTGGCCCCATTCCAATTTCAGTGGCTTTGCTGAAGCCCCTTACCGCTTGGGCTCAGCTCACCTGCTCAGTTTCTACAACAACCACGGTGTACAGCTACTCTCTGTGCTATTCAAGATGTTTAAGATGTTTAAAATTCACAGTCCTCCCAACATTCAACATAATCAGGGCTTAATTCATCAAAGTGAGTTATTGGCAACACAATGAATGTTCTTTGTGTGAATTATAGCAGCTCTTGTTAATTGCCTGAAATCTGCAAACCTGCAGGAAACATTTGCAATAAATTGATTTTTTCCCAGACATTGCCTTAGTAATAAATAAATCCTCCCGGTGATTAATACCTACTCCTTTTGATTTTGTTCCTTTTTAATTAAAAAAACCTGAAGACAATCAAGAGGAATCTCAACACCACATCTGGCAAAATACAAGGGCAAGTACACAAAACAGGCCTGAGGCTCTGAAACTGTTCTCCCTCTGTTCACCACTGTTGAGACCATTTCAGTTGCTAATGACGGAAACAGAATTCAAATGAGCAGACAAAGGAAACATTTTCAAATCTACATGAGTATTAGTGTCCAGTCTCAGGTTTGATCAGAAAAGAATGTGAAGCAAGCCCTCAGTAGCTCTCTCCTCATTCATCCCTGAGACTCCACGCCTTGGAATCTTTCTAGCAAGCTTGCCTCTGTCCATGAGAGTTGGATGTGTCAGTCTACGTAAATCTGTGGACCTAGACAAAGATTTTCTTTGTATACATTGCCTTTCAGAGCTGAACCCTGAAGTGTCTAGTGTCTACAGGATGCGTCCACTTAGGTTATAAGTGCAACAGACATCAGGATAAAGTGGAAATAGTTTTCTTGAGGACCTCTCTGCATGCAAGGTATTGTCCTACAAGCCAGTGATAAAATATAGGAAAAAAAGAAATGAATTGCTTCCAATTCTAACATGTACGTTTTAGGGGATGATGGCATGGTAATTACTTGGCCAACAGATTTTCAGGAGTAATTTTCTATTGAAAGCATGCTTTGGAAAATAGAAACCAGAATATAGCAATGGTGGTGTCTGCAGCATTTTAAGGGGAGGGGTCAGACAAGAATAGTTTTAAATATGCAATATGTGAGCAGCAATAGCACCTAGGTCCATGGATCTTGTTATGACATTTTGTTTATACTAGAGAAAAATTCAGAGTCAAAAATAAAGACCATCGCACTCAGAGGAACATATATATTCTAAGAACCTACCAGCGAGGCAAGAGTGGGCACATAAGAAAGAATCAGTGGGAATACAGCTTACTGCATAAACTAAGCATGCTAACATGCGCCTTTGATCCCAGCACTTAAGAGGTAGAGGTACGATGGATTAAAAATTAAGGTTATCCTTATCTACACAGTGAGTTTCAGGATAGTCTCATCTTTTTCAGCCCCTGTCTCAAAAGCGACAACAAAGATTTCATGTAAGAGGTAAGACTTTTTTTCTTCCTGAGACTTTACTAGCATGTTGAAGACACTTGGATTCTCTAGATTCATCTATGTTTAAATGGCAAGGTTTTTTAAGCTTTAAAAACGGGAAGATTCTGAATTCTTTCTCTACGCCATTCAGTAATTCATTTTTACACCTTTTAACATTCAGTATTAGCAGAATGAATGATGATGCAAGGACAAAATTAGATCATAGAATCACAATTTATATTATTCAAATGAAGAAGGATATTATAAATAACCTCATCTAAAAAGAGACAAAAGTTATATTCTTTAATGACTCGTGTCAATATTTGTAAATCTCATTAAGTGACTTTGAAAATTCCTAGTGATACAGAGTAATGATTTGTTTCCTAGTGTGTGCAATCTATGATTAGATTAACATCTCTCTGATCAGTAAACAGCCTCTAAATGTAGTTGGCATGACCTTGGCAGCCAATGGGACAAATATTTGAAGAGAAAGAATCCTAAGTGTTTCTGACTTGTGCTTGTTAGCACGGGTACTCTTTGATTTAATAAGAATAAAAGAAACACCCAAGTAAATGTCATCCTGGAAGACTTTGCTTTTTGTCACTCATGCTTACAAATGCAAAATGCCTGGAACAGGAACAGTAGAAGTAGCTAACATTAGTGTCAATTTTATAGCATAGATATATTATATATGGCTGTGTATATAGTATATAATACTATACAGAAACTGCTTTTCTGGGTGCTTTGCATCATGATTTATTTAATCCTTAGCCTTATGAAATGCTGTGACTCTTATCTTGCAGATGGGAACAGGGGTGACAAGATCACAGAAACTTCCCCAGCTCAACATTGCATTCTTGAGAATTTTGCACTTACTCTATCTGGGAGGCAATGAAGTTTTTACTACTGTATCCACCCTCCAGGGTCCCTTTATTCTGTTCTACCACACTTAATACTTGTGAGGTTCCCAAAGAAACTTATTTAATTGCCTAGAACTTAGCATCATCTTGCATTCTAGTTTGTGTTTCTCAGGAGGCCAGAGTTTATAATACATTTCCTGCAGAGAAACAAGAGGCTTTGCTTTGTCTGAAGGGACTCAGATTTATGCAAGAGGGTGGGATAAATATTTGGAGGGTCTGATTGAAATCTCATTGTTGAAGCAAATCCACCTATTTAAATGGCTTCCCAGTGTTTGGCTTTGTAGGCAAGGGTACTTAAGCTAATTGTATTAAATATTCAAAATTGTGAACTGGCAAGGAATAGAACAATTAATTGGATATAATTTCCCAGGATGGTCGTAGGCCACAAGATGTATCAAACAGCCTTTGAAAAGAGATGGGAGAAGAAAACGAAGTAAAATTCAAATGGTTTTACTAACTCTCACTGTAACATCAGACATAAAATGTTACAAGCAAATAGGGCAATGCGGCTTGCAAGCTAGATGAGTGCTTTGGGTTGAATAAATGCTGGGGTGTCAAGCAAATCGGAAAACCTTCATTTTCCTGTGCAAAATTCTCTCTGAGTAGCCAGAGATAACCTTAATCTTCTGACCCTCCTGCCTTTTCTCCCCGAGTGCTGGGATTTCAGGAGTGTGCCACTGTGCCTGGTTTATATGGGACTAAGGTTTAAACGGAAGACTCCGTGAACGCCAGGCAAGCACTTTATCATTTGAGCTACATCCCAGGTATAAAATTTTCTGTGCAACCTTTTGATGCTTCCATAATCCTTTTACAGGATTGCTTGAAAATGAAGGAATTTCTTCTTTTTGAAAACGTGAAACACTGTAAGTGATGTCAAAGTAGTCGGTAGGTGTTCACATTCTAATCATCACCACCATTCTCCACTAAGCATCGCGTTCATCTGAACTAAGTCATTAAGAAGCAAATAAATAGAACGTTGCAACATGGAGTATTTTCTCCTGGGGCTGACTCCTTTCTCTAAAGAGAGGGCGTGTGTTTCCCACATGTCTATCAGAAAGTTTCATCATTTCCCCTCTCGTAGCACACTTGATCTGCTTTCTCATTCGTAGCGATTGCTCTCTCCCACATGGCAGTAGCTGCTAAAAACAGGTGAGTACATACAGGCAACACAGCTTCAGAGTCCTGCAAACATGCCTATGCTGCCAGCGACTTTCAAGTAACCCGCCTATGGCTGTAGGCTCAGATGCTAACTTTAGGATGAAATAAAAAATTGGCTACTCAGAAATGCTCACTGACATTCTAGTCTAGTGAATTTTCTTCTTATTTACACACGTGGACAGCTCTTCCCTTTTCCCTGACTCTTTTTTATTGAAGATCGACTTTTCATTACAATATGTTCTGATAATGACTTCCCCTCCCCCAGCCCCTCACAGACGACTTTTCTTTTCTAGTTAACACAAAGTGGACGATGCTAAGAAGGGGGACTTTTCTATTCTATCAGTTGTTTCATTCTAACAATATGAGAATCTCAAAATTTTGACTTTTAAAAAACAATTTACATACCAAGATGTCCCTCAACAGAGGCATGGATGCAGAAATTGTGGTACATTTACACAATGGAGTACTTATCAGCTATTAAAAACAATGACTTCATGAAGTTCGCAGGCAAATGAATGGAACTTGAAAATATCATCCTGAGCGAGGTAACTCAGTCACAAAAGAACGAACAGGGTATGTACTCACTGATAAGTGGATATTAGCCCAAAAGTTCAGAATGCCCAAGTTTCACTTTACAGTAACCGCTGGACTGAGAGTGAGGTCCCAGATGGAGGAGTTGGAGAAGGGACTGAAGGAGCTGAGGGAGTCTGCAGCCCCATGGAGGGAGCAACAGTGTCAACTGGCCTGACCCCCGTGCTCCCGGAGACTGGACCACCAGCCAAAGAATACACATGGAGGGACCCATCCTGCTGGCCACATCTGTGGCAGAGGAGGGCCACCTTGGCCATCAGTGGGAGGAGAGGCTCTTGGGTCTGAGGGTGTTAGATGCCCCAGTATAGGGGAATGCCAAGGAGGGAAGGCAGGAGTGGGTGGGTGGGGGAATACCCTCATGGAGGCAGGGGGAGGCAGTATGGGATAGGGGGTTTCTAAAGGGGAGACCTGGAAAGGGGGAAACATTTGAAATGGAAATAAAGTATCACAAAAAAGAACAAAGAGAAAAAAGAATTTACATAGAATCATTAGTTTTTTTCCCTTTCTGTTCTTTTTTTTTCTTAGATAGTCTCATATAGTCTAGGTAGTCTGAGCTGGCTAGGTTTATGTCAATTAGACACAAGCTAGGGTCATGTAGGAAGAAAGACTATTAGTAGTAATTCAGAAAAATACCTTTAAATGAGTGGCCTGTAAGCAAGACTGTAGAGCATTTTCTTGATTGGTGACTGATGTGGGAGGGTCCAGCTTCTTGCGGGTGGTTTCAATCCTGAGTAGATGATTCTGTGATCCTGATGGTATGAGGAAGCATGCCGAGGAACCCATGGGGAGCAAGCCAGTAGGCAACACCCTTCCATGGCTTCTGCTTCAGTTCTTGCCTCCAGGTTCCTATCTTGAGTTCTTGCTCTGACTTTCCTCAGTGATGGGTGAGAGTTATCTGGTAAAACAAATCCTTTTGTTCCCAAGTTGCTTCTCATTATGTGTGTGACCACAGCAATAAAAACATAACTATGACATAGTCCAGGCTGGCTTTAAACTCACTATGTAGGCTGCAGTGACCTTGAACTCCTGATCTTCTTGCCTCTAACCCACTAATGGCACACATTACAGACATGTGCCAACCCACCTTGCTAACTATTCGTTCTTGAAGCACTGTGTCTCAGAATAATGAAAAAAGAAGTTCATAATGCCGAGGCTATTTTATGGATTATTATAAATATTAGCTCTCAAAGCACCATGCATGTTGACTAATTTTCAGATCATTTTAGTCTATGTATTCATGTATGAGAAAGTACGTATTTTGAATTCTTCTGTCTTCTGTTTGTTCACTGCTTCATGGTAAGCATCTGGCTTTCCAGTCCGTGTTGTAAGACACCATAGAGCTCGCTGGGTTCATGATTGGTGACTGATGTGGGAGGGTCCAGATTATTGCGGGTGGTTTCAATCCTGAGCAGGTGAGTCTGTGATCCTGATGGTATGAGAAAGCAGATTCTATTCCAGCTGGGCTTTTCCTGTTCACTCCCATCTACTTGTCAGACATCCGATTGTCTGACTCTGGACTGAGTTTTATTGAATCCACTAGAAGCAGCAGTTAGAATGATTCATAAGGAAGCCACAAGAGTGTTTCTTCTAAACCAGAAGAAGAATAAGGCAGAGAAAGAATGATTACAAAGTTTGGCTCTCAACACAAAAGCTTGGTTTAAAACTTCAAATTAGGTTGCTACCCCACCCTCAGGGCCTTTTGCTTCCAAACATTTGAAACAGTTTATTAAAAAATTAATCATGCTGAAAAGTTTATTACGAAGTACTTATGTAACTTAGACTCGTTTAGCTCCACACATGAGTGATTTGAGGGGTTTCCTGACATCTTACTACATTCCATTTCACTCTGACTTCCCCTTGATTAGCAAATCAGTTTCGTGTAACGTAATGAGTCAGTAGTCTTAGCTTAGGAAGAATCTTGCCTACGGATGACAAATATCTAACGGGCATTTTGAGGGTCAGTGAGGATTATCGCAGATGAAACCTGCAAACATTTTGATCTGAATCTGGTAGAACTATAACTAGTCATCAGTCAGCTCTAAATAATCACTACATTAGAGATTGCTCTGAATCCACTTTGTGAGGTGTCATTGCCTAATGATGTGGGAGCAAAGCAATGTGTGCACCACCAAAGACCCTGATGAGAAGACTTTTCTCTTTAACCCACACAACTCTCTGACATATGCAACAGTTTCACTCAATTATAAATATAAATCAACTTTAAGTGGGTTGCAGAGATGGCTCAGCGATTAAGAGCACTGACTGCTCTCTCAGAGGTCCTGGGTTCAATTCCCAGCAACCACATGTTGGCTCACAACCATCTGTAATGGGATCTGATGCCCTCTTCTGGGGTGTCTGAAGACAGCTATAATGTATTCATATACATAAAAATCAACTGTAGATCCTTTTGCATTCATCTATTACCAAACAGCCGTGATGGCATCAGGCAATAGGTCTACAAATTATGTTATGTGTACTTTTATTAGTGATCCTTTTATCCTTCTCCTAGGAGAAAGAGCACAAAAATGTCTCAATTTAGCCATCCAAGTTTACACACCTAGAGAATGGTAGAACTGGGTTGTGGGAAACATTTTGAAATAAACTAGTATAATATTTTGATCTAAATATTACCTGTTAATTTCTCTTTAGCTACTCTAGTGTATGATGTCAATGGTTTGAACCATGATAGTGCTCGCTAAATCTTGGATGACGTCCAGACTGATTTCCACTTCATAGGAGTCAGAATGCACAGCCCTTTTGACTCGGAATTCATCCAGGATGGCTGGATATTAGACCCCTAAAGATGCACACCCCTGTAAACTGTGAATGCTTTACCTTGTGGTAGAGAGTTGACCTTATGAGTCTGATTAAAGATTTTAAGATGGACTTATCTGAATAGGCCCAATGTAAACACATGGATCTCTTTTTCCCCCTTTATTTTTTATTTTATGTGTGTGGGGTGGGTGTTTTGCTTGTATGTCTATGTGTCACATGTGTGAAGCTCCCAACGAGGCAAGAAGTGGAGATTGCACCCCTTGGAACCGGAATTACAGATGAAAGGGTGCCCCTGGAAGAATAACCTCTGCTCTGACAGGCTGGGCTGCCTCTACTTCCCTACAACGGTCCTATACAAAAGAAAGAGAAAGTCAGGAAAGCCAGAGATGAGGTGAGAGAAGCAAGGATCTCAGAGTGTACTGCCAAGATAGAAAAACGTTTTCAGAATACAGACTTAGAGCAGTGCTTCTCAACCTTTCTAACAGTGCACTTGTTAATACAGTTCCTCATGTTGTGGTGACCCACCCCACCATAAAATTAACGTTGTCGCTATGTTATAACTGTAATTTTGCTGCTTTTATAAATCATAAGGTAGGTAACTATCCATGTTTTCCCGAAAGGTTTGACGTTGTTGCGACCCACAGGTCGAGAACCCCTGCTTTAGCTGCTTGAAAAGCCATTGTTTTCTATAAGCACTCTCACAAGTCAGGGTGTTGGATTTGTTCCCATCTAAATCAGGCTTCTGAGTGACTTGATTACAATGTACACATGAGGTATTCACCTCATTTTGGTCATTAAAGAGTTTTGAGAAATTCAGTAGGAGAGTCTAGTAGAGAGAGGGATGGGAGATGGAAGATGGCCCTTTAAAGTTTGTGGAATATATAAAGTGGTTTTCAGTTCCCCACTGAATTCTGAGAAGGCCTTAGGAGACATTTGTCTTGTACCATTAAAAAGAAGTCATTGACCCATCAATAGGAACAGCAGTCGTTGGTGATTCTGGGATAACTGCATTTGGAGAGCTTTACTTATGTAGAATCATGCATTCATCATGAGTTAAACATGTGAGAAACACACTCTTGGCAACGTCTCTAACTTATAAATTTAATTAGATATTTTGCTTATAGTTAACCTTGAACTAATTGTCAAGTTGTAAAATAAATAAACTTTTATGACCATAGAATTATTTTCAGTTTAAAATGTACAGTTTTAAAGTATTTGGCTACTGTTTTTGTCTTCAACTGGAAGTTTTGTTTACTGGGGTGTTATTTAGAGCATAATTGGTGAAGTAAGTTATAAATGATTAAACATCTTTGCTCGTCAAATGATAAAGAAGATGCCATTTCACAAACTTTCCACTGGGTGGCAGTATCTTACAAGAACAAATGAATAATTTATTTGGTTGTTCAATAGTTAATCTTTACCATTCTGTTTATTTTGAAGAAGGTACTAAGGTTGGATGGGGTGCAGGAGCTTATACTGTATTTAATATCTTTTCAAAATAGAAAGAATTTTAGCAATGTAACAACTTTGATTTATAACATACTTTTTTTTAAAGTGAGAATTTAACTTTGAAATGTCTTTTATAAAATACCTCCTCACACATACTTAGTTAATTGTACACGTCCTTTAGTATCTGAATAGGCAGGTCATGATAGCAAATAACATAACCTGTGATGGCATTGCCATGACATTTATCCTAAGTTTCTGAGAGTTTTCAGGAAAAATATTACATGATATGTATTTATCACATTCAATTACACAACTATTTTCTTTCCTAGCAATGATAATCTTTCATGTTAATGACAAAACTCTTCCAATCAAGATATTTAAATACTACAATTTGTGGTCAGATCAAAGTTATACTTTTTTTTTTTTTTTTAAAGGAATAATCCAGGCAGGAAACAGGCTATCTAGAAATTGCTTAGTGAATGCTTGAATAGCAATTCTGTAATAGTGTGGTTGGCACATTTAGTCAGTGAGTGAGGCCCTAGGAAAAGGTCTCACCTGATTCTCAGTCCCTCTGGCTCACATCTGCCTCATAGCTATTTATCACTAAGTCTCTCCCCTTTAGTCTCTGGGCTGTGGAGCAGGCTGTTAGCACGCTAATCTAGCTGCTCCTGAGATATCACAGTGGCTTTTCAATGCCTCATCTTCTCCGGATCCAAATGGATATTTGAGGCTCTGGTTCATTAGCTTTGAGTATGTAATATGTTGATTAGTGCAGGTTAAAATGAACTTTAATCAATAAGTACCATAGTTTCCCCTAATCACGAGTAAGAAATGACTCTGTTCCAGTCACCTAAACTTCAGTGTTAGCCACCTCACAGTTAACAGTTCTCACCTTAACTATTGGGATAAATATGAACTGAGTTTTTGAGGTGTAAGTACTCACAGATATTTGAACTTTGACCCTTCTGTATATGATCCCACAGGACACAAACTAGAGGACGCCTGCCAAAATATTTTCCATGATGGGGTAGCTGCTTCACACATCTAAAAGGTGACGTTGGTGGTGTTCATTTTAGAAAATTCATTCTTGTCACTTTTCTTATGGGTAAGTGTGTGCACCTGTGTGCAGATGCCTGGGGAAGCCAGAGGCATCAGGTCCCTTGGAGTCGGGGTTCCAGATGGCCTGACCTGGGTGCTGGAAACAGAACCCCCATCCTTTGGAAGAACAGTAAGTGCTTCTAACTGCTCAGCCACCTCCCACCAGTTCTTGTACGGTGGGAATTGATTCATAGCTGTTTTAGCAATAATTATCAAATATGAAAAATGTTTCAGCAATGTTTACATTGAAATGTCACTCTTTCATATGAGCGCAAACATGGAAAGTCTGAAAAAGGAAAGGAGGCGCAGAGAGACAGAACCAGGCTCAATCAATTGACTGGAAGAGAACAACTGAGTGTACACTCAGTACAAAGCTTGCAATGTCCACTTGGTATCTCTGTTATTGATTGGTTGATCACATAGTGGGAAGCATGCAGTGGCCACTCAGTATCCCTGTTGATTGGTTGGTCACACATGTTTCTTTTGGTTAACATTAGTGCTTTATTTCAAAATTAATTTCTTGTAAAGAAAATATCAACAGACACCAGTATGTTTTGACCATTTTCATCTGCCAACTATGCTGTCTTATTGTCTGGAACTCTAGAAAAGGTAGGGTCACACAAAACAATGGTAAGACATTTAGTGTGGTACCCGATATGTAGCATGAGCAGTGGCTGTGATAAGCCTACAGGGTTTTCCTTTATTTTTTTAATTACATGATCCACTGACTTCAATCAAATAACTCATAAACTTTTGGAAAAACAAGACACACACAACTGAACATTCTGCTAATAAAAAGAGACATAATAAGTCCATGTGTCAAAATGTATAATCTTATTCTCCTCAACAGAGCTGACACCACAGTCTGAAGAAACATTGCCTCATATAATATGTGGAAAATATATTTAAACAAAATCCTTGTCAAATTTACTTGACTTTAATGTTCATCTGGGAGCTGGTTATAGTGATGATAAAAGCCAGCACCAAATATCTGAGTTTATTTTTTTTAAATTTTTTTTCTTGTAATCTAATTCTTCCTCCAAGTTTTGTGTCCTGAGTTGTCCTTTTCCATCTTGTAGCCTTGTAGCCTGAGGAGTAGATGATCTGGCAAGAGGAGGAGACAGGCTGTGAACGTTCCATGTTGTCTAGTGGAACAGCAATATCATACCGCAAGGACCACTGGAGGCAGGATGGTTTCCTGGGCATGAGTTTGTGGAAAAGAACAATAAATGCTTTGTGGCGCCACAGCTCAGTTCTGGAATGGAAATCAAATGTCACCAATGACTGCTGTCGATTGTCTTTGTATGACACCCAGGGGCAGAATCCAAAAGGTTAGGTCAGGTCTCCCTTAACTCTTCCAATCTCATGAACAATGAGTGTAGCTTCCTAGGTTAGAATTAAACATTTACTCAGATTTGTGTACAGTGTTATCACTGCTCAAAATCCATAGTCTTTTGTATCACAATATATTCACAAAGTGCTACATAATTTTGTAAAATATTTTATTACTTCATTTTCCCAAGGTGTTTATACTTGAGTCACACCTTATTGCTGTAAAATCAATCACACAAACCGTAGGCCCGAACATTTTACTTATATAATCTTTGTCACCCAATCAGTGTTGGTGAGGGAGGGGAGAGTATCTCTACAAATGCCAGCAGAGCACAGATACACGTGAGGCAAGAAAGAAATCTTCGTCAGTACAACTCAGTAACTGGTGTTGGTTCAAACTTCTAGAGTCTGACACGGGGCAGTTTAAAATTGGCATATGCAAGCACAATTTTGGAAAAAAAGGTTTACCTGATGATAACTCAATCTAGTGTGCAACAAAGCTTAAGATGTGATTACACTGAAACTCTTTTCAAAGTACACACAACCTCATCCCTAAAGATGGGTTCTATCTATTGAGAAATAGCACTCAAGAGAAAAGGTTTAGAGAGGATGACTGAGATAAAAGCAAAGTCTAGGGGAGTCAGATGTGGCCTGGCCCTACAGGTACCACAGAGGTCACTGGGTTACCAACCACCTCAGATCTGTGTGACATTTTACATGGGAGGGGGTTCTACTGACTGAGAAACAGTGTTCAAGACATAGGTCTGGGGAAGAAGAGTCTGCTAATCATGAGACTGGGGGAGTCAGGTGTGGTATGGCTTTATAGATCCACAGGTCATCAGGCTATTAACTCCATCCACTCCCCGCCTTCTGGGCAGAAAACCAGTTAGACACCTCTTTCTTTGAAGAGACAGCCCGTGTGTTTAACATGACCGGTTTCCCTAGTGTTGATCTGTGAGCACTAGAAACTTCATCATGCCCTCAACAATTTTCATCTGGAAGATTCACCTTAGCTTAAAGGAAATAAACACAGGGTCCTCAGAAAAGGTATGGGTCTGGTGGTTGGGCCGATTTAATTGGAGAGCTATGGCTGCTTTGACATCATTATTGAGGTTTGCTCCATATCCTTTCTTTCAGGGTCTTACAAGGGCCATTTCACAAGGGCCCAGCTTCGTATGCAGGCAGGTCTATCAAAAGGGGATAAAAAGGAGACTTCCTACTGCCTCTTTTATATATAAGAGCGAGGAAGGCAATCTTTAAATTCTCCTCTCGTTTCCATGAATGCAGTGGACCTAACACTGGCAAAAAGAATATGAGGTCCTCGGTTATTCCAGATAATCCCGTGAAGAGAAAGTTTGCAGGGGAGCCTGTTGTTACCAGTTTTTTTCAGGCCAATTTTCTTCCAAACAGGCCTCCTTTGGTCTGCGCTTTAACAATGCTTCTATACCTGGATCTGTTCCATGCAGAAGGCTCTTTCAAGGGGAATGTCAGTTTGAATGATGACTGTCATAGAATCTCTGCAGTGAACATGCGCCCTGATGCTGGTATGCAAATGGACATGAGAGACCATGATAAAGGATGGGTCACGCTGCTCCTCTCTCTAATTCTCACTCCTTCGTTTTGTTTACTTTGTCTTTGAGCTCTCTTGGTTGTAAACCAGAAAGTTATGGTAGTCATTATAGTAAAAAAACTTGGGCCTTTTAATTCCCTGTGCATGTTAATGAAGTATCCTCCAAAGTTACGCACATTAAACTTGGTATTGCAGTCAGATTTCTGATGTTTAAGGAGTGGGATAGGACTTAGATATTTAGTGGCAGATCTATCTTTCAGAGAGACAGTGACAGACAGCAAAGCGTGCTCCTTTCAATTTCTTGGCCAGGCATAGCTAAATCCTGTTCTATTTCATGCCATAGCTGTTGAGTTAATGGGAGAAAGAGGAATCGCTCAGACTCTGATGAGCGGGCTGGGACTCTTTGATGTGAATCTCTACTCCTGTCTGTGAAACAAATCCACGTTCCTCAGCCTCCTAACGAAATAGAGGCTCCTGTTATTTGCTGTTGTTAAAGAAATAGATAAGTGTAAGAAGAAAAGAGGCATTCATTATTTGTGGGACAGTTTTCTTTAAGTTTAAAACGAGTAGTAAAGGATGACATTGATTACTATAATATGGTCCTCAAATAAAGACTTTTGTTCACAATCGAATAGATTAATGAAAGAATTTCCTGTTACTGCTTTATTGTTTTAAAGTGACAGTTACTGCTCAGATTTGCTGCAAATAAAAAAAGAAAAGAAAAGAACAACAACAATGACAACAAATTATAGTTCTCCGCTGAAAGAGCAGGGCACGTTTACATAGATTGCCTTTTTAGCCAGTGGGAAACTACCCATGAGTCTGCTTGCGTGTTTTTCCTTCACAGAAAGACAGAGTGATAAAAACCCTCGAGTCTGAGGTCAAGTCAAATACTTGGGCTTATTCTCTAATTTTTTTCCTGCCAATGCTGTAGTCTAAGTGAAGGAGAGGAAAAACATGCAGAGGAAATAACAGAGGTTGAGCGATCTTGCTGAATATATATATATATATCAGTTTGTCAGTTTCATCTTAAAGGAATGCTTCCCTGAAAGCAATGCATACTTTATAAATCAGGTGAAATTATTGGTAACTCGAAAAATGTTACAATGGCAAAACTATCCTCATGGGGAGAGAAGATGGCATTAAATAAGAACTTTCTGTCTTAGATGCTTAGACTGATCCTAAGTATTGGCAGTGGGCTGGAGTGAAATGGATCCTTCCTTACTAACAAGTTAGCACAGCCAGCAAAATGCCTGTGCTGTCTCCTGGATCAGAGATAAAGGAGATTATTTAGTATTCATGCCACAGTGAGGAGTGTGCTATCCTGCCCTCCAGTCCTCCAGTTCTAGAGAAGAAAGTGCCAGCATGTGCCACATTGGGAAGCATGGAGCTTGAGAAACACTCCTATTTTATATGAGAAGTTACAGAAAGTTTGCTGAAATTTTCTCAATACAGACTGAATTTCATTAAGTTTAGCAATAAGCACGTCTCTTCCTTGTCTCAGAGAGAAACCCTTTTTTCCCCAAGAATTTTTTAAAAAAGAAAACCATTCCAAATTAAAAAAAAAAAAAAAGCCATTACAATGCTTGTAAAAGTGTCACAGATTTACACAGATTACACTCCCAATGCCGGGGCATACATGTCTACACATACAGATTTGCTATAAGTCATACACATGTATAGTGGTGTATATGTGTATATAAATATATTTGTTACTTTCCTATAATTTGATTCTCTTAAAAATTCTTTTAGTCAAGCTTATCCCTCTGTCTAAGGTATAAGGAAATCACAGGAACCAAGCACCTTGCCTGATTATACAGAGGTGACATAGGGCAGATCCAGAACTTCACTGCTCTCTGCTCAACATTTCATCTTCTCTCTGGATAACCTACACAGTGAGCATCACGGCAAGTAGGGGAAAATAAATGTGTCTATTTTTGATACCGAGTTCTAGAAACATGTCCCTTTGACTTCTTACATTACTCCCACGAGAATTACAGGATTTCCTATTGTCACTCCATGCGTAATCAGCCTCCTTACAGATTAAACCGTGTGCCCTCACATTTGAACAAGTATGCCAAATGGTGGTCAATGAGGCAATAGGATATTTTTCCTTCAATCAAACCAATTGCTGAGTATAATTATAATCTTGGAAGATACAGTTAAAAAGATGTTGAATTAAATTGAGCTCTGAAAATTGCTCACCTCATGATTCCTTCTGATTACATCTTGGCATAATTCCACCAAGTTTCAATATGTAATTTAGGGATAATGTATAATTGGTATCCGAACTGTTGCGGCTTCTCTACATTTAAATGGGAGGTCGATTTTATTAGTAATAACTATAATAACTCTGCTAAATAGGTTGTACAATTTAGCTTCTTATTAGAAAATTATTTTTCAGCAGGAATACCTTGCCTTTATATATTTAGTTCAAATTTTAAATAGGAAATTTATTAACAAGACAAGTGTTTACTAGAAGATACATAATTTTTTTTAGCGTTAATATGGTTAGGTCCTAATCAAGCAATTATTTCCCCTGGTGTTAAGTTTAAGAGGCTATTTTTATGAGGTCTTATTCGCAAGAATTTTTTTTTTCAACAAGAGACGCCTCTAAAGATGTACAATAAGACTTACGACCAAGGTATCAAAATACTAGAAAAATAAATGTCTCTCTCAGGTTCATTATAAAACATTTTGTTAATAAGATTCATAGGGAAACATCACTTTCAAATTAAAAATTCACTGAAATGCCCACACCAGATACTGGTATCTACCAGCAGAAAATAGTATTATTTGTAATGAACTGAAGCTAATATATTCACCTAAAGGCTAATCCTCTTAAAGGGGGCTCTCAAGTTAAGTGAATTTGAAGAATTGGTTAAAGTAGTTTTTCTCAACCTCTACGTTGATATATCATATATCTAGAATATTAGATATTTACATTCCAATTCATATCACTAGTAAAATTACAGTTATGAATTAGCAACATAATTTTGTGGTTGGGGGTCACTACAACATGAGGAACTCTCTTAAAGGGTCACAGCATCAGGAAGGCTGAGAACCATTGGATTTATGTAGCCCTATTACATGTTAAATACAGACCCTGAAAGATCCAACCATGTAGAAGTTTGCTTGTCTTTAGCCTTCATATTTCCTACATTTGGTAACTATATTGATATTTAAGGAGTCTAAAAGCCCTCTAGCGATCTGTTTATTCAGAATGCCAGGGATCAAAATCTTAGGGGTGGGCTTTGTGTTCTCACACACTGGTTAAACTCTTGTTCTTGTTCTTTTCTTGATCTCGTTCTTTTTTCTTTCTCTCACCCCCTCCTCCTCCTCTTCCTCTCTTCATTTGAAAATATTCAGTAGTCAATAGGTCCATCTTTTCTCAGGCTTTGCACTTACTCTGAAGAGAGACATAACCGAAACGTTTAATACGGCATGTTAACGAGGATATAGCCATGAGGAATTTAAAGAAATTAATGATGCTACAAGATGAACGACGGGGATTTAGTGCTCATTGGCTCTAAATGCTTATTATTTATGTCTTCATATCTGCATCTCTAATGTGCAAACGATTTCTCTGTTTACTATAAAGCTTTCCTGACCTATGCAGCTTGAGATGCCTCACAAATGGCAAGGATTCTAACAGTGTGTGCCAACTACCAAAACGTGGCTATCAAAGCTATGCAATAGGGATTATGTTTATTTTCCACTAAAATATCCTTTTGCTATCCTTTCATGAAATAATCTGTATAAATCATGGAGAACTATATAATACCCATATTCTTTTGGAAATTAGTGTTGGATCACATTGCACCTGTTTAGCTTATCCCACAGTGTTGATCACAAGATTGTGGTCCAATCGTGGTAGATATTTCTCTGGCTTCTACAGATATATCAGCAAGTCAAACAGAAAAAAAAAATTCTCCCTTCTTATATTTGAAATTATAAGCAGATTCTTATTAGTGAAAACAAAGAGAAAATTTTAGAACATTGGAAAAGTAACAGTAATAACAGAAGTGTGACTGCACTGAAAGTAAATGAAGCCGGGTGTCTCTTAAAAGAAGCTCGTTTCTTGGCAGAAAGTTGCAGAAATGACCTTTCTATTTCTATTTCTATTTACTAAGATACAATCAAATAATTTATCTCATGTCTCAGTTCCTTCTCAGGAGACAAATAATAAGAGGTGAATTTTTTTATTTTCTGAAATTTGTTTATTACTATTTATTCTGTGTGTGTATCTATGTGTGCACACGTGTGCTTGTGCACTTACACACGTGCACACTCACAAGTTGTGAAGCATTCTCCTCCACAACTCAAAGAAGTCTGTTCTCTCCTTTCACCCTGTAGGTTTGAGGGACTAAAACTGCTTGCCAGATTTGCTGCTTTCCCACTGAGCCATCTTGCCAGCCCTTATTTCCATTTTAAAGCCTTTAACTCAGAGCAAACTACATGTAGGAGCAGAGGAGAGCAGCTTCCTGTTGCTGAGGGAGTACAGAAACTTGATATGACTCTTGGCTGAGGGTTCTGGCCACCTACTTGCTGTGAAAAGAAAGGGTAACACGTCTTCACACACAATTGCAACAGAGCCTGGCTGGAGCTGATTGCTAGCATGCAGGAAATCTAAACATCCTTTTACAGAGATCATCTGAAAACAGATAATTCCATGGAAACTAAGATTTTGAGAATGAGAAACTAAGATTTTGAGGTGAAGATTGTAGTCTTTGGTCTCATGTTGTCAGTTATTCTAGATGTACTTTGCAATTTTATGTTTTTGAATGTGTCCCTACCACTTTCCCTGTGTTGTGAATTAAGTCCATATTCCATGTTGCTTTATTCCTGGTGCAGATGCCGTTGATAAATGACAAGTGAAGGGCAAGCTTGGCCCAGTGGCTCACCTAGCCTGCATAATATGGTCCTTCTTTGGGATGCATAGTGGTTAGTGTTCCTGTCCATAAAGTCACAGGTCCTGCTAAAGGCTGTCATCTGTCTATTCTCTTAATTCCAATACAATATTTTTATTGATTATTGGGAGTTGCACATAAGGCATCCTGATCACATTCACTTCCCCGTCTTCCCAGGTTCACCCTTCTCTGCCCCACCCTTGTGACCTCTGCCACCCAAAAATGAAGAAAAAAAAGAAGAAAAAAAAGGAAGAAAAAAAATCACAAAGTCCAATTGTGCGGCCTATATACTTATTGGAGCGTGGTCAAACTCCCAGAGGCCAACCTCTTAAGGAAAACTGATTTGTTCCTCACCTCCACCCCCACCAGAATTCTACCTGGTTTTCTCCTCAGAGTTAAATGATAATAAAGGCACCTGCTTTATGGGTGTCACTTGATTAATAAGACTTGTTCTCAACAAGATACTTGTCATCTTAGACTGTCTACCTCCTGTTGATTTGCTTATAGGATTATTTGAGAAATGTTTTGTTATTATGAAGACACTTCAAATACTAACACTGTTAAGAAATCCTCAGCATTCGCAGGCAAGATAGCCAAGTGATATAAAGAGTCAATTTTAAACATTCTTCCATTTGTCTCTTTATCTATCTATCTATCTATCTATCTATCTATCTATCTATCTATCTATCTATCTATCTTACAAACTTTTAAGTTTGAATTTGGAAGTTAAGATCTGCTATCTATCCTGCATGATATCTATTAGAATAACAATGAATCACACTATTATACTGCTCCTCCCTTGACTTTAACGTGTCAAATTTGATTTAATTAATTCCTGGGTAGGTAAGACTGGGAGAAAAGCAGAAATCAACATGAATCGTTTTAGATCCCAGTGTGAAGGAAAGAAACCTGTATCCTTGTGCAGAATCCCTGTTTAAAAGCTTACAAAGAAATTGTCCTAAGAATTTCCTGTTGATATTTCATTGTCAGAGAAACATTCTGAGAGTGATTTCTCAAGTGTATCGGAAATTTCAGAATACATTGCGTGGGGTTAGATTCCTTATCTCAAAAGATGCTTTCTCAGGTAGGTTTGTTTGTTTTTTATTTTTGCTTTCTTTTACTCTATTAGTTTGGTTTCATAAAAACCAATGTTACAAAATCTAGCAGAACATAAGAGTGCCAGATCCCAGGCTGTCTGCGCTCATATTGTGGCGATACCACTTCCTAATGCCGTGGCTGGGGTTATAATCTTTAACTTCTAGACATTTCTCATTGACAACCTTATTTCTGATGGTTGTGTAAGACAATGCATATAAAGGATTTATGGGGTGTGTAACACTTGGTTTGTATGTGCTAGTTCATTATTGTTCCTACGGTAGATAAACCATTGTTATATCATCTTACAATTTTAATTTCCCTTTTCACTGTTTTGTTTAACTGTCATGGTGCCACTTAAGGTAGGAAGTTCTGAACTTCTTCCCTGGAAAATTAAAAATAATTGAAATCCAAAGCTCTTGAGCTTCAATCATTTCCTCAAAGGCTTCACTTCTTAATACCATGTGTTGGAGATTGTTTATTGTGTTGGAGATTGTTTATTGTGTTGGAGATTGTTTGAGTATATTAATCTTGGTGAGATATCAACTATCATACTGCAGGACTTGACCATATCTTATTAGCTATATAGTGAGGGGTTAGCCTTTCTGCTTTTACTTCAGTCCATGTAGCCTCTTCAGTGCATGATGATCTTTCACAGGATGCATATTTGGCATTATCGACATTTATGACGCAGAGGGCATGGTTATGGGTGCAAATGCAAACAGGGGTGGATAAGTAGGGAGCCAAGGAGGGAACTGAAGGTACAAGTACTGCTATGCTGAAGCTGGGCAGAATCTTTTGTGGTCCAGCAAAAATCCAACATGATTGCTGAATTGTTTTACACTGAAAGAAAAATCAGTTCACATGGAATTAAAAGTGTGCATGCTACAGGAGACCATATTAGCTAATGAGTAATTTCCACGTCTCTCAAAACAGCCACTTCCCAACTTTGTTTTTAGCTTTGCAAATTTCAATGGAAAGAATAGCTCATGTTCTCATATTTAAGTTATCCTATCACTCATTATAAATTGCCTGCCTTCAACAATTATGGAAGATATTAGGCACAGCAAGACAGGAAGAAAATTGAGTCAGTTCTGCTAAAGGAAATATTGCTTTTTCTATAGCGTTTACTAATGTCACTTTGAGAAATCTAGAGTATCTGTTTTTCTGTTCAATTATTAAAGACAATATGCTCATGAGACTAAGTCCATTAGTTTTGAATTTTGCTTCATGCTGTTCTGTATAGGGGGATGTTGCTTCAATTATTCTGGGAAATATTTGGCCTTTTGATATTTTTCTTTCTGCTTGTTATACTATGACAGTGATTTATAAATGCTCTAATATATTTACTGATTTTTTTATATATTTGAAAATAATTAAAACTGCTGAAATGATTTTTAGAAAGCTAGTGACTTAACATAAAATCTATTTTTGTGTTCCATTAAAATTTCTACATAATCCTGAAGCACATGCATCTTTAGAAAGAAAAATGCTATTTATTAAATTAAAAAAATTGAACACTTGACAACATGTATCATGCTATTTTAGAAAAGTATGTGGGAATAGCTATGGAAAACATAAGGTATTAAAATATGACCTATTAGAATTTTACTCAATATTATTTCCAAAAATGATTGCATAAGATTTATTGTATTATGACTGCTATGATAAAAAACATACAAAATTAAGGACTCTCTTATCTTTAAAATAAAATCAAAATACCCTAAAATAATAGATAATTCTTTATGACTTGCTGTATTTTTACTGCCAGGCACTGCTACTAGAATATGTCAGATGTGACTTTCTTGAGCAATAAATACCACGTTGCTCAGAATAATTTCTAACTATATTTCGAGTATAAAATCTTGGGAGGCTCTGAAAAAGCAAAAAACAAAAAACAGTTCCTCTATATAGAATAATTCACACGATAACTGGTACTAAAGGAATGCTTAATTCAGTTACCATGTATGTAGCGTGTTTGTTCAGACAATTGTGGGGGGGGGGATGGAGTTTCCGTGTTGGTTTCCATAGTGTGGCAGGAAAGGCGACACAGCTGTGAGTAACATCAAAGACTTTCCAGACAAGGCTATTTAGAGAGATGGAGGGAGGTGTGAGGAAGCTTTCAAGGCTGGTGCTGGTGAGCCATAGCTGGCCGCAGCTGCCGAGTCGTCCTACCTTTCAGCCTGAGGTGATGGGTTTCAGGATGAAGGATGGTGTAGGGGGAAGCAGTTGCCAGCTACTGGACTCTCAACATCTTCCTCTTTTGTCTGAATAGTAGGAGAACATCCTCACTTTCAGCTTGTACGACAGGGCCCAAAGAAGGTAACACAAGCTGATGAAATAGACAGCTCGAGAAACCAGAAATGATTCTGTAGTTAGCCCTGTTAGCTGGAGGTTGAGAGATGTTCTGATTTGGATTTGTAAGAAGGGGATCTCCAAAGGAGTCTTGAGGCAAGAAAGAACTCTTCCAGGCACTCATGCTGCAGCATGCATGTGTCATTCCGCAGCTCAGGTGACTGATGCTGAAATACTGCAAATCTCCTCTAGTCTGATCTACAAAGTGAGATAAGAGGTGAGAGCCTGGGGAGAAGGAGAAGGAAGCAGGGAAAGAGAAAGAGATAGGGAGAAGTGTGCAGGGAGGGAGAGAAGGAGGGGGAGAGAGAGGGGAAGGAAAGGGGATGAAGAGGTAGAAAGGAGAGTGGAGAAGGAGAGGAGAGGGAGAGGCAGAGACAGACAGACACAGAGAAACAGAAAATTAATTAAAACTGTAGCTGGCATTCTAAATATAGCATGGAGAAATAGAAAGCTAAAATGTCTCTACAAAGAAGAAACAGCAGCAAAACCAAGAGAAATGGCAATGTGGGTTGGGGAAAGAGAGCTAAAGTAAGAAAATGTAGGCAGAACTGAGTGAAGCAGGGGCCAGTATCAGCACAGGGGTAGGGATGGGAGGAATGCCTTGGACCTCAGGGCAGCCCATGCCCAGGCTTGCCTGGAAGCCGCTACCCAGGGGCAGGTGGAGAGGTGTGTTTTACGACTCTTCATAGCCTCCCAGAGCCTGCAGAAATGACCAACTTTGCTGATACCTTGGCTCAGAGTTTCAGTCTCCAGCTCTGAGAGGGGACACATTTCCTTCCAAGCCTTTCTGGCAGCTCTGGGAAACCACCGCACACTGAATTTAACTACGGAACTCATTAATCTATGCAGTACTGGTCATTTATGCTATTTTTCTGGTCTTCTTATACATTTCAGTGAGATTGAATTCATGCTAATTTTCCATTTATATTTTACAATGAACATTAAGTTGTTTTGCTCTGCCAATTAAATATATTCATGTTAGATTTTTCAATTGTGGTTTTATTTTTCTCAGGTCATTATTTCCACCCGGCCTGTTTTCCCTGGATTAAAAATTGAAAATATAAATTTTGCTAAATAGATATAATTTATCCAACACAATTAGCCCTATCAGTTGTGAATATGGTGATTTTGTTTTTAATGCTTATTTCTATCAATGATTTTCACTAAGACTTTTAAGAACAAATGTGGACATTTCTGTCACTAGAAAACTGTAAATACTGTAAAACTGCTCTTGAAGGAGACAGAGACAAACACTGGTGCTGTAGACAATTGAACACTGCATACGGAGACACTTACTCAGATACAACATGAAGTTGGCACAACGCTCATTTAGATAGCTCCAGTGCTTCTTTTATGCTAGGAATCAGTCCTGTGCATGCTGACCAACCTAGCTCGCATCTGGGTCCAGACATAGCCTTTGAGTCAGTCCACAGCGACATTTACTCCATCTGCAAGATTCTGGAGTGAGTAAAGGAGCCAGTCCTGCAAAACCACATGTCATTGCTGACTAAGGCTGGTCCTAAGTCCACTGGTTGGCTGCCACCATGGAGCCACCGTGGTTGTAGCCTGAGCTGCTTGCTCTGCTGGGAGACAGAGAGTACAGGGCACGGTGCTGTCTGCAGCCTACAAGCACAGTGAGCCTTGTGGCAGTTGACCGAGATGGCAGGTAGGTGTGCTGCTGCAGCCTGGAGCTCTCCAGGAACCTGCCTACAGACACCCTGTCTAGCCACAAGATCACCCTGATTCTGGGCAATAGCAGCATATCCCAGACAAGTCTCAGCGATCTTCCTGTTTTTATGGTGCTTCAGAGACCAGAAACCTTGAACCACACCAACAATTTGGTATAATGAATATTTTCATGTAAATCTATTTGGATATAAAATATACTGAAGGATGCACAGAAGTTTCCAAAGCCACTATGATGAACAGATATGAAATGGAGGGGTGGGAAAGATAGAGGAACGGATTGGTCATTGAGCAGTGAGAGAACTGGATTCATGATGGCAGTGGTAGGTGTGAGCGAGGGAGGGCTGCAGTGGACTGGAGAATGCATTGTTGCCAACAGGGTGGTGTACAGCAATTTAGACTTGGATTCTAGCTCAGTCCCTGAACATGCTGCCCAGCCGCACCATCACCTTGGTTCTGAGCAACAATAAGATGTCCAAGATGAAGAATGGTCCATGTTCTGGATTGGGCCTCCTTGAAAGATCTTTATGGGCTGTGCTGCCCCTAGGGGCCACTTTGGTATCCGTGGTCCACTGCCCCAGGCCCTGTACTAGCTAGAGGTTTATGTGGATGTTCATAGTCCTCTTACAGCCAGGAGCCATGTTGATGTTCCTGGCCTCAACCTCCATGCAAAGAACGTGCAGATGTTGTTGATCTGGGCTTCCATCTGAGGCTATCCTAATGACTGTACACTGTGCTTCCACTGGGGGCCATATTGAAGTGAGTGGCCTATGCTGCCCTGAAGCCATGATGTCCAGTGTTGCCTGTGCCCTGGACAGCTCTTTGCCTGACCCTACCTGCTCTTGGGGGTTGGAGGTGAGTTGGCGTAGAGTCGACACAGACTCCAGGAGCAGGTGAGAAACCGCTGCAGCAAGCTTATGTGAGCACTGTTGCAAGCTCCTTTAATACCCTCCTTTAATACCCCTTTAATTCCCAAGAAAGCATCTTTTCTAAACAGCAGTTTCCGATTGACTGGCATTGTTTGCACTATCAATCCTTGCTCTCTCAGGCAGTCCTCAATTAGGTCCTCCTGAAGGAAATCCTTTTGCAACTGCACGGCCCCTAGTGTTTACGTAAAGTTTGCCCTGCCATTCCTGCTACAGTCCAGGTCTATAATACCTCTGCGTACCATATCTAGGTCTATGTTCTTGCTATAGCCAGTGTTTGTTGATGTCTTTGGCTGTGATACCACTGAAGGCCATGCAGATGTCAGTGATCTGTACTGCAGCCCAAAGCCATGTTGTTGTCTTTGGGGGCTATGTTTATATGAGACCTGTATTGGCACCTGAGGTCATGGTAGATATCTCAGAGCCATGTCTGGATCTGCGTTCCTATTGCAGCCGGAGTCTGTGTTGATGTTCATAGCCTGTGTTACCATGAAAGTCTATGTAGTTGTTGATGGTCTGTGGGCTTTGCTGCCCACAATGGGCTGACCTCTCCCCTATCTGTCACTAATTCAGAAAATGTCCTATACACTTGCTTGAAGTCAGATCGTATGGAGTCTTTTTTCCAACATATTTTTGTTAATTATTTGGGAATTTTGTACAATGCACACCTTCACACTCATTTCCCATTCCTCCCAGGTTCTCCCTACCAGCCCCCTCCCCCCCAAATAAAAACCCAACACCAAGTTCAATTTGTCTTGCCCATATACACATTGGAGCATGGTCAAACTCCCATCAACTGTGAAGAGCTACACTTTAGCATCTTCATCACAGTTTTTAAGGACTCTCCTCAGTAGCTTCCTGTCTGAACTATTTCACTTTTGGGGGGGGGTGGGAGTCTTGTGTCAGAAGCTTCACTGTCTCTCATTCTCAGTTGTGATCTACTGTCATTGTGGAGGCTTCCATGCTTCTAGCTTCCAGAGTTCCCAGCGGCAGCACAGATCACTTCCTTAGTTAAGGGTCCCTCTTCTCAGATGACTTCAACTGTTGGCATACAATTATCTAGCATGTTCACAAACTCTGGCTCCAATTGGACGTGACTTATTTTCTTCTCAGGTGACTTGGCCCATAGCTACCTCTGCATGTGCACGGTCTCTGGCTTTTGTTTTATCCTTTCTGTAAGTTGATATACTTCTGTGGGCAAGCTACAGAAGGACTGAGAATTTCCCTTTACTCAGTTGTGGCCCAAATTAGACTTATTCTTTCTCTCCCCCTTTCGTCAAACACACACACACACACACACACACACACACACACACACACACACACACACACACACACTCATTCCGTTTTCCTTCTTTCTTTTTAAAGTATTTGACTTTTATTATTGTGTCCATGTGTGGGATGTGTGGGTATGTGTTTTGAATGAAGGACACCATGGAGGCTAGAAGGCATATTAGAGCCCCTGGAACTGTAGTTACAGCCTTCTGTGAGCTGCCTGACATTCCTGTTGTGGACAGAGCTCAGGGTCTCTGCAAGAGCAGCAAGTAGTTTAGCTGTTGAGCCATCTCTCCATTCTCAATTTAATCTCCTTATTTTTATGCAGGTGATCATTTGAACTAGAGCTATTCCTTCTATGTCCTTGCTTCTCCTTTCCCCATCCTTAAGCCCATGTCCCAATTCTCCCTGCCCATCCCCTGTCCAGCCACAAGATGACATATCTATATTTTACCACGGGGAAACTATGGGTTAATCTTTTATCCAGAAGCACAATAGGAGATCGTGATATGTATTTTGGGGTTCAGCCATGGTTCCATGTCTACTGCTTCCTACCAAAGATGCCCAGATGCCAAAGCACACCAGGCTGGAAGGATGAAGCAGAGTCCAGAACCAGTGGAGTTCTGCAGGATTTCAGTGGCTGGAGAGTGAGTGCTAGGGGTCAGAGGCTGGGGTGGGGAGCAGAAGCTTTCCCTGAGGATCTTAATGGTAGAGCTATTTTAGGTGAAGTCCTTCTCCTATGACCTTCAATGAAAAAGCTCTCTGAGAAGACCTTAGCTTGTGTATTTTTTTTATTTGGGCTGGGCTTGTATACATATACTGAATTGGAGTGAGCCAGGGGTATATATGGACTTTGGAGAGTGAGAAGCAGTTTTCAGAGTAAATAAAAATCACTGGCTAGAGTTTAAAGTTCAATGAATGCCTTCTTTGCATGGAGAGGCAATCCAGGAATCCCAGATACTTGCTGGGTGGGTTCTTGTGTGTGTGTGTGTGTGTGTGTGTGTGTGTGTGTGTGTGTGTGTGTGTGTGTGGTGTTGGAGAGGAAGGAGAAAAAGAGGAGGCTGAACTTGTAGGTTTGCCAAGGACCACTTAATCTTTCCCAGGTAGAGAATGTGGGGGTTTGGTTTGGGTTCCCCAGACAAGGTCAGAGAAGGGGAAACCCTGCTGGTAAAGGAAGTCCTTCATTTTGCAACAAGCTCACAGAGCTGTCTGGGCAATGGTAGAGTGTGATCTTAATTAGCACGGTCTGACAGAGGATGGAGAATATGGCATCATTATGAATTGTCCACCCAGTGCAAATAGGCAATAACATTGTCAGAAGTCTTTCTGCTAATTATTTACAGAATGAACAGTAAGCAAACTAATATGTAATTTGAGGTCACTTTCTACCCACAATTAAAAAGAACCATTGAATTGAGAAAGAAACCAAACCACCAGCATGGCTCTACTCTACTGTCTTTTATTGGGCATGCTATTTCAACCCCATGCCTTCTCAGATGGATGCCATTTCAAACTAAAGCAATTTACCTGTCAGTTTGCCAGATGTCGTTGATTTTAGTCAGATTCAAGGACTTTATGCTTTAAACAAACAAAAGAACCAAAACCCTAAAAAGCCATGGTTACCGTTGTTAGACCTGAGGCAGAGCTATTTTGTATAGAGACTCGTAAGCTTGAAAATACCTTTTCATTAGTGTAATATCCTCGAAGAAAAGCATATTGGTTTTTAATATTGACACGCATAGACTCTAGGGGCAAATTTAAAAAATAAATCTTTAAATTTTGAGATCAATTACAGCAGACATGAACTGTTCGAAGAGTGGACAATTTCATCCTTGAATGGTTTATTGAATTGGTCTTCTGTTAATGTTTTAAATCTCAAAATGTTTACAATGAAAGAGGAAGAACTCCTTTCTTCTATAGTTCTAGACCACTGGCTCTCAATCTTCCTAATGCTGCTGCCCTTTAATCCTGCTCCTCGTGTTGTGGTGACCCCTGACCATAAAGTTATTTTTGCTGCTGCTTCATAACTGTAATGCTGCTACTGTTATGAATCATAATGTAAATATTTGATATGTAGGATATCTGATATGCAACCTCCGTGAAAGGGCCAGGACTCACGTTAAGAACCGTCTAGACTGCAAATGCAATTTGCCACTGGAGTCCAAAATAGCTCAGTCAATGCACAATTCACTTCCATCACACATCTCTTGTAGACAGAGTTTTACCTGCTTACCCCCTGAGTACAGATATCTGTAGGAAAAGTACTCACAGTTAACATCATAAGGTCTGCTGCAACAGTTTTCTAATGACTTAAGCATTTGATACTTTTTCCAAGTCTAAGAATCTATAATGTTTGTTTCCTGTCACATATAGATCACGCCTCTCAGAAATTCTGACACCTGGCCAGAGCCGAAAGTGTTACCTTATCTTATCTTCCATCCACATTCATAAAACCTGACAAATCCAAATTTGACACATCCTTTAGGAAACAGGCATGGTCTTCATGGTTGTTCATTTTTGCTTTCTTTTTGGCAAGCCTAGAGATATATTTTATATAATATGTATTTTGGCAACATATATTTCTTTTCTCAGTCACTTAAAGAAATATTTACGACCTCATTATTTTCCTTTTTGTGTATAGGTGATTTGCCTGCATGTCTGTTTGTTTACCGTCTATGTGCCTGATGCCCTTGAGGACCAGGACAGTGTATTCGAGCTCCTGAAACTGGAGATGCAGATGTGTGTCATGTGGATGCTTGAATTGAACCACGGTCCTGAGGAAGAGCAGCTAGAGCTCCCAAGTCTCCTCAGCCCTTCTCACTCATTTTTAAAACCAAAAGAAACAACAATATGAAATTTGTATGGTTTTGTGGTACTATTCTATTAATCCTTCTTCCTCTTCCTCTTCTCTTCTTCCTCCTCCTCCTTCTCCTCCTCTTCCTCCTCCTCCACCTCCTTATTAGAAAAGTGTGACTTAGTTAAAAAACAAAAGCTATTGTGAATTATAGGGAGAACATTTAACTGCAGGTCATTTTTATCTTTATCCTTAGCTCTGACTTAAATTTGTAGCAGCATTCCAGGCCATTTTTTCTCAGTCTCAACTTCATAATTCTATAAAGTTGCAGAGTTGGATGCAATGATTGATAAAATCTGTTTTAGTTATCATAAGCAAATGATTCTCAATAGTCATGCTATTTTATCCAGACTGAGCATTTCTGAACTTGACATCTGTTAATTCACTTGAGGCCTATCAGATGTGTCCTCCATTAGGAGATGAAGCTAAAACTAACACTTCCATGCCACCGCTGTTGTCTTGTAACCCCAGGTATGTGGCCACAGCCAATTAGCAATACTGCTCATGGTTTTCCCTCTTGGTTGAGTTCCAGGGTCTCATCTCTGTATTCTTTTCAAGGCTTAGACACATAAGGCAACCAATAGACATGAAGAAGAGCCCTTTAAAAATCTTTAAAATGAATTTAGCATTGTATCCTTATCATTTTAAGTCTTTGCCATGAATGATGGAGAAGGAGAAAGGAGAATGGCTTGACGTTTGCATTGGGTAAGACACAGGTTGCTGGCACTTGCATTGTACTACAGCGTTGAAGGCAGGGGACACAATGACCGCAGGGAACTTCTCCAGTTCTCTCAACATCTCCATATTTTGACAGTTTATGTGAGAGTTCCATCTGTGACCAGCGGAAACAGCATGATGTCACTTTGACATTGCAGTTGCTCTTGGGGGCAGGTTGAGTTCTGTGTTAGTCTCAGGAAGACACTATATAACATTGAAAAGTGTGCCAGAACCTTCCAAGTCTTTAATGAGCTGACTGAGGAAAGAAAGTCTAGAAACACTATAAAACCATTCCTTTGTGAAGGTCTCCCCAGTTCTCCCAGAGATGAAAGTGATTTCATAGAGTTCTTCACCTACTCAGAATAAATGGACAAAGGAAGTAAGACACACACACACGCACGCGCGTGTGCGCGCACACACACACACATACACACACACACGCACATGCACGTGCATACAGAGTTTTAATAAAAGATGTTGTTAAATCAGAACCAATTATTTTAGGTCAGGGGAGAATGTGAACATCTGAAGCTAAACACTGAGGCAAGAGAATAATAGCTACATAGGTAGTGAAGAGCCTAATAATGACAAATGCTGTAATGTCTGGCCATTGTATCGGGAGTAACTACATGATATTGCAAACTCCTGAAATAGTTTGAGAATCTTTTAGGATATCACTTTCTTCCTTGGGACCACAACAGTAGACAGCCTGGTTTTTCAAGTTGTTGCCACGATTGTTACGTATCACTTCTTCCCCGCCAGGCATTGACATAGATGTAGCCTTTCTATTACTGTCCTGTCTCCATCTACAGGATCATGTAACAGATGGTAAAGTGATTATGAGTGGCCATGCTGTGCATATGGTTATTAAGAGTCTCCAGCATACTAAGATTTATAATGCTCTTGCAGATGCTGCCAGGTTTCTATAACCATAATCTTTTGCCATATTTCCAGATTTCCAGACAAAATTAAGGGCAAACCTATATCATTTCCTAGAGAGATCTTTTTCCTGTGTGTGTGTGTGTGTGTGTGTGTGTGTGTGTGTGTGTGTGTGCATGCCAAATGTGTGGGTGCCTGCGGAGGTCTGAAGAGGGAGCGAGATTCCTTGGAACTGGAGTTGTAGCCAATTGTGAGAGAAGAACTAGTGGGGCTGGGAATGCAGATCCAGTCCTCTGTGAGATCAGGAGCACTGTCAGCTGTTACCCCATCTTTCCAGGCCCTATCAGTTAAACTTCAACTTCCATCATAGTTCATTGTGTATATTAATAAACTAAACAATATTAAGCATGTGATTCTGTTAATGAGAGAAAGAGGCATTGGGCTGGAGAGGGGCAGTTCTTAATGTTTGATTTTCTTGCTAAATCCACTCAGGGAAAAAGCCCTCAGCATATGATTTTCTCTTTCCCTCTACTCTTCCTGTCTTTAATGCTGAATCTAATATCTTTGAAATATAGTTGAGATTAAAAGTCATTTACTTGCAAGAGGGATATTCTCAGGAGATGTGAAGAAAACTCTTGATGAAATTACTGTTTTTTAAAAATATGCTTATGAAGGAAAAGTGATATCTTTTACACTGGCGATTTATAGCAATGCTTACATAAACAAATTACTTGTGCACTTCACAGACAAATGGATAAATTAATGATGATTCGATTTAAAATCTTGTCCTGAGGTGATGTATATAAGATTATTCAAATTGCACCATTTGTGCTCCATAAAAGGGCAGCTAAGAGAAGTTTATAATTCCTGGGACACGCATTTCTGCATTCATTTTTTTCCTCAACAGATATAAGCTTGGAAATTACACTTTTAGTTTTGGTCGAGATTGTCTTAGAGCTGGAGGAGAGGGAGCTACCTGGAGAAGACTGACAGAAGCTCATACATTTGAGGTTTGGCAAGGAAATAGCTGCATGTCCATGCCATTGCAAGGCAGAACTTTCTTTTGGATTTGAAGACTCATCAAAGTATGTGGACAAAGACTTAACAGAAGACTAAACCTTGGAAGCAGTGATTACATATATGCGTATAACGACACTTAGTGGAGAAAGACCCTGTGAATTTGGAAGAGAGCAAGGACTGATGGGAGAGTTTAGAGAGGGAAAAGAAAAGGAGGAAATGATGTAATTACACTGTAATATCAAAAACAAAATAATCAAAAATAAATTAGCATTAAAATGCATATCAAATAATAGCATTAATTAAATGATATGAGATTGTGAAAGTACCCGTGGTGTTGAAGAGTCATCTGAATTTGTAAAAACATTTAAAATTTGTTGCAATATCAAGAGTATAGACAAAAATCAAAATTGTATTATTCCCAGAGGATCTGACTATAAATATTCTGAAATTAGATCTTGGTTCTTAGTATCTATGTCATGTATTTAAAATTCTATTACCTGGAAATTGCCAGTCCATTTTGAAAAGCTGTCCTAAGGTCCCATTACACTACTAGAAAAGGGAATCGAATAGAATTGGCAGATACTTTGTACTAATGGAGACATTTTCTGCTTTAAGCTTGTGTTTGTTGTGTAAATTGTCTCAGGTAAGTTCCATCAAGGATAAAGAACATTTACTTAAATGGTCCTTCCAGGAGAGAGAATGGGATTATTCATATCACAGTGACATTACTGTAGTTTCCAGAGGAATCTGAGAGTCGTCTCAATTTAGAAATTGCTCTGTCTCTCAAAACCAATGTAGTAGGACCCTACATGTATAAGTCCACTTGTGTTACCATGTAGAAAAACTATTAGAAAATTCTACTCATGCTAATCTCCTTTGGAGGTCTTAAACACATCACCTTGGGGAAGCCTGAGGGGGGAAAATCATGACTAAACCAAGAAGAAACTAGATTTTTAATGATTCTGGAACTTGCTTAATTAATTAGACAAAGGAAGTTGAGGGCTGGGGGAGTAGCACAATGGCAGAAATTCCAATGCTGACCTTATTTTTAAGAGGAGAATGAGGAACTTAGTGTTAACCCATTTTCTTCTCCCTTCCCTCCCTCCCCTTCTCCCGTCCTCTGTCTCTCTCTGTCCCTGTCTCTGTCTCTCTGTCTCTATGTCTGTCTCTCTCTGTCTCTCTGTCTCTCTCTGTCTCTCTTTCTGTCTCTTTCTCTGTCTCTCTCTCTCTCTCTCTCTCTCTCTCTCTCTCTCTCTCTCTCTCTCTCTGTGTATTTTGATCTTATCTTCCACTTAACAAATAAAATCATTTATTCACGATTTTATTTTTGGAGACAGATTCTCTTGTAATCCATGCTTGCTTCGGACTGGCTGTGGCTTTGAAGTTCTGACAATCTTGCTTCCATCCTCCAAGTGCTGAGATTATAAATGAACATCATACCAGTTAACTAGTATCTTTACATACTTTTAAAAATAGAGTTTAGAGTGCCAGGACTTTCAGCTTCTTCAACAGTCAAATAGTTGAGGTCAGTGAGAGGTTCCTAATCTGAAAAGAGTCTAGTGGCTTCTGACATTGCATTTTGGCATCAAATAACAAGAATCAAAGTTCATTAAATAGATCCAAACTTCACTTCTTTCCTTCCTTCCTTCCTTCCTTCCTTCCTTCCTTCCTTCCTTCCTTCCTTCCTTCCTTCCTTCCTTCCTTCTTTTCTTTCTTTCCTTCTCCCTTCCTTTTTATTTTTTAATCTAAGATCCGAGTAATGAAGTTACTTGGTGACTTGTCTTTCTTGCTCACTTGTAATCAGAGATGGAAAAGTATCGAAGAAATGTAGTAGTTTCAGTGACATTAGTTTTGATGGCATTTGGCAATACTAACACAATAGGGTATGTTACTGCCATTCTTCTTCCTATTTTAGGAGGGAAAATCTCCATACATTTGACCTTTGACATAAATATTCCTGAGAGAAAACCACGGAGAGTATAGAAGAAATTCATGAATTTCCCAACTAAAGCATGTTTCAAAACAAGTTGATCTTGAATTCCCCAGTGTCTGTAGGTGAATGGTAACTGAACCCTTTTGCTGAGAAGTACTCGTGTCAGAATATTTGTTGTCTTTCTCATTGCTCTATTTCTATGAAGAAACACTGTGACCAAGGTAAGTCCTAAAAGAAAGCATTTAATTGGAGACTTGCTTCCATTTAACAGAGGTTTAGTTCATTATCACATGGTGGGGAACATGTCCTCATGCATGACACGCCAGCAGTAGCCAAGAGTTACATCAAGATCTACAAGCAGAGAGAGAGAGAGAGAGAGAGAGAGAGAGAGAGAGAGAGAGAGAGAGAGAGAAGGAGGGAGAGAGGGAGGGAGAGAGAGAGAGAGAGAGAGAGAGAAAGAGAGAGAATATGAGCTTTGTATAGGCCTTTGAAACCTCAAGCCCAACCCAACTGATATACTTCCTCCCAACAAGACCACATCTCTTATTCCTAACTCTTTATCCCACTCCTCGGTGACTACACATTCAAGTCTATGATACTATGGGGCCATTCTTATTCAAACCACCACATTCTACTCCTCAGACCCTATAGGCTTATGAAAATACCATAATGAAAAATGCATTCAGAACAACTCGAAAAATCTAATAGTCTCTCAGTCTCAACACTTAAAAAATCGGCCCATACCTAAACATAATAAAAGCAATATACAGGAAACCAATAGCCAAAATCAAATGAATGGAGGGAAACTTGATCCAATCCCACTAAAATCAGGGACTAGACAAGGCTGTCCACTCTTTCCCTGTATATTCAATACAGTACTCGAAGTTCTAGCCAGAGCAATTAGACAACAAAAGGTCAAAGGGATACAAATTAGAAAGGAAGAAGTCAAGATATCACTATTTTCAGATGACATGATAGTATACTTAAGTGACCCCAAAAATTTCACTAGAGAACTCCTACAGCTGATAAACAACTTCAGCAAAATGGCTGGATATAAAATTAACCCTAACAAATCAGTAGCTTTCCTCTACTCAAAGGATAAACGGGCCGAGAAAGAAATTATGGAGATGACACCCTTCACAATAGTCACAAATATTATAAAATATTTTTCTGATTTAATTTTAATTTTTTATTTTTTTGAATATTTACTTTATTTACATTTCAAATTCTTTCCCTTTTCCAGATCTCCCCTTTGGAAACCCCCTATCCCATCCCCCTCCCCTTGCCTCTAGGAGGGTGCTCCCCCCCCCCCCACCCACTTCTTCCCTCCCTAGAATTCCTCTACACTGGGGAATCTAACACCCTCAGGCCCAAGGACCTCTTCTCCCACTGATGTTCAACAAGGCCCTCCTCTGCCACATATGTGGCCAGCACCATGAGTCCTTCCATGTGTATTCTTTGGTTCATAGTCCAGTCTCCGGGAGCTCTGCGGGGGTCTGACCAATTGACACTGTTGCTCCCTCCATGGGGCTGCAAACCCCCTCAGCTTCTTCAGTTTCTTCTCCAACTCCTCCATCCGGGACCCCACACTCAGTCCAATGGTTGGTTGTGAGCATCCGCCTCTGTATTTGTCAGGCTCTGCCTGAGCCTCTCAGGAGACAACTTACCATGTTTCTATCAGCAAGCACTTCCCAGCATCCACAATAATGTCCAGTTTAGTGGCTATATATGCGATGTATCCCAAGGTGTGGCATTCTCTGGATGGCCTTTGCTTGAGTCTCTGCTCCACACTTTGCCTCAATAGTTCCTCCTTTGAGTATTTTGTTCGCCCTTCTAAGAAACACTGAAGCACCCACATTTTGGTCTGTCTTCTTCTTAGGCTATATATGGTCTGTGAATCGAATCTTGGGTATTCTGAACTTTTGGGCTAATATCCACTTATCAGTGAGTACATACTGTGTTTGTTCTTTAGTGACTGAGTTGCCACACTCAGGATGATATTTTCAAGTTCCATCCATTTGCCTGCGAATTTCATGAAGTCATTGTTTTTGATTGTGTAAATGTAATATATATTCTGTATCCATTCCTCTGTTGAAGGACATCTGGGCTGTTTCCAGCTTCTGGCTATTATAAATATGGCTGCTATGAACATAGTGGAGGATGTGCCCTTATTACAGGTTGGAGTGGCTTCTGGGTATATGCCCAGGAGTGGCATAGCTGGATCCTCAGGTAGTACTATGTCCAATTTTCTGAGGATCTGCTAAACTGATTTCCAGAGTGGTTATTCCAGCTTGCAATCCCACCAGCAAAGGAGGAGTGTTCCTCTTTCCCCACATCCTCGCCAGCATCTGCTGTCACCTGAGTTTTTGATCTTAGCCATTCTGACTGGTGTGAGGTGGAATCTCAGGGTTGTTTTGATTTGCATTTCCCTGATGACTAAGGATGTTGGACATGTCTTTAGGTGTTTCTCAGCCCTTTGAGTTTCCTCAGTTGAGAATTCTCTGTTTAACTCTGTTCCCCATTTTTGAATAGGGTTATTTGGTTCTCTGGAGTCTAACTTCTTCAGTTCTTTGTATATATTGGATGTTAGCACTCTATCGAATGTAGGATTGGTAAAGAACTTTTCCCAATCTGTGGGTTGCCATTTTGTCCTATTGACAGTGTCCTTTGCCTTACAGATGCTTTGCAGTTTTATGAGGCCCCATTTGTCGATTCTTGATATTAGAGTATAAGCCATTGGTGTTCTGTTCAGGAACTTTTCCCCTATGCCTATATGTTTGAGACTTTCCCCCACTTTCTCTTCTATTAGATTCAATGTTTCTGGTTCTATGTGGAGGTCCTTGATCTACTTGGACTTGAGCTTTGTACAGAGAGATAGGAATGGATCAATTTGCATTCTTCTACATGTAGACCTCCAGTTGAACCAGCACCATTTGTTGAAAATGCTGTCTTTTTTCCACTGGATGGTTTTAGCTCCTTTGTCAAAGATCAATTGATTGTAGGTGTGTGGGTTCATTTCTGGGTCTTCAATTCTATTCCATTGATCTACCTGCCTGTCACTGTACCAATACCATGCAGTTTTTATCACTACTGCTCTGTAGTACAGCTTTGAAATCAGGGATGCTGATTACCCCTGAAGTTCTTTTATTGTTGAGAATAGTTTTTGCTATCCTGGGTTTTTTGTTATTCCAAATGAATTTGAGAATTACCCTTTCTAACTCTATAAAGATTTGAGTTAGAATTTTGATAGGGATTGCATTGAATCTGTAGATTGCTTTCAGCAAGATGGCTATTTTTACTATATTAATCCTGTCAATCCACGAGCATGGCAGATCTTTCCACCTTCTGAGGTCTTCTTTGATTTCTTTTTTCAGAGACTTGAAGTTCTTGTCATACAGATCTTTCACTTGTTTGGTTAGAGTCACATCAAGATACTTTATATTGTTTGTGACTATTGTGAAGGGTGTTATTCCCTAATTTCTTTCTCAGTCTGTTTATCCTTCAAGTATAGGAAGGCTACTGATTTGTTTGAGTTAATTTTATATCCAGCCACTTTGCTGAAGTTGTTTATCAGCTGTAGCAGTTCTCTGGTGGAGTTTTTCGGGTCACTTAAGTATATGATCATATCATCTGCAAATAGTGATATTTTGATGTCTTCCTTTCCAATTTGACCCCTTTTATCGGTTGTCTATAAAACTCAGTGTAGTAGTTTACTTCTATAATTGTATCTGAAATACGGAATTTAAATTTGACAAGTAGAAGGAATCTAGTGGTAAATGGTGCCCAAGTAAGAAGAATTCATCCTAGTGGGTACAGCAGAGCAGGGACAGGCTAAGCATAGCTTCTAACTATCTCAGTAGATGCAAAGGCTTTCATAACTCAGCACTGAAAAGTTGCTAAAGACCATTTCTCTCTTTTTCATTTTGTTCTTTTAAAGGAAGACAAAAAAAACCCAACCCACCACTCATAGTCTTTTTATCTTTCTTTGTTCAAATCAATAACTGTTAACCACTTTAGATAATGGCATTCTCCTTCTCCTTCTCCTTCTCCTTCTCCTTCTCCTTCTCCTTCTCCTTCTCCTTCTCCTTCTCCTTCTCCTTCTCCTTCTCCTTCTCCTTCTCCTTCTCCTTCTC
>CM052711.1:41082855-41173348 GCA_028551405.1 Uromys caudimaculatus
AAAGGAAAAGGGGCTACAGAAGGAGAAGAAGAGGTCTGAAGGAATGGGCTATGCTGGTGAGCAAGATTGGGCAATGGGATATATGAAGCATGAAATCAAAAGGGAGGGCCACTTAGCTCGAGGATGTGGCTCAATTGGAGAAGAGAATAGAAGGAGGAATTAGGGAGGGTGAGTGATGCTAACTACTAATGATGTATTTATATAAAAATGCCAATGTGAAATTCATTACTTTATACACTAGCTTTAATAAAGATTAGAAAAAATATACACATGATTGAAATAGTAAGCATTTTTAAATGTTTAAAATAAAGTCATATTTCTTTCAGAATATGTTATAATAATAAACGATGTCTGGGATAGGTAGTAAAGTATGCTTAGCCTCTGCCCCTTGTGCATCTATTCACAGAGCTCACTCATTGGTGTTGTACCACAGAGCGGCCAGAGGACTGCAGGGATGGTATTGTTCCTCATTTACCAGGTGGCAGGTTGGAGAGCAAAGCTCCCAGGGTAATTTTCTAGTGTACCTAGATGTGTAATATTTAGCCCTGTGGTGCCAGGGTAACCCGACTTTTGTGCTATCCTAAGTTTCTCCAAGAACAATAACAATATTCCTAAAAAGGCAACAGAAAAGTGAATACACACACACACACACACACACACACACACACACACACAAATACACTACTTAGATCTGTCAGATCTTTATTTCTATTATTATTACATTTCATTGTTTGTTTGAGCTTGTCTCATTGAGGTCAAGCCAAATTAATTAGATTTAAAGTCCACTTCGCTCTGAAAGATATGTCTTAAACCAATGAGAAGCACTCAATGGGAAACATGATAGTTATAAATATCTTAACTATGCTCTTTCTAAGATTTGTTAGTGATTTCTGGTGGTCAACGGGTCATTTTCTTCAAAGGTCTAGCCACTGACAAGTTGTCCATGTTCTAGCAATAACCTTTACCCATGCTTGTGCAAGCTATTCTAAATCAGCAGCGGGACACACACACACACACACACACACACACACACACACTCCACACTTAGGAAGGGAACTGGGAAGAAATGTTCCAGCAGGAACAGGAGGTGGAAGAGAGAAAAGAATGGCGAGGGTGCAGAAAATAACTAAAATTTATGACACACATGTGTGAAGCTGTTGAAGAATTAAAAAAAATTAACACTGTACAGCTAGTCTTTTTGTGTCTTTCTTTTGCGGAAATTTTATTTCTACACCACAAAGAAGAAAGTTTTGAGCTATCTGACCATCTGTCTTTTCTTTTTAAAAAGGAATTTATGTTGTTATTATGTATATATGTGTATGGGCGGGTCAGAGCACAACTTAGTGGAATGAGTTCTCTAATTCTACCTTTACATGGGTGCTGCAGCTCAAATTCAGGCCACCAAGGGCTTGTGTGGCAAGTGCTTTAACTTGCTGATCCATCTCACCAAACCTTTACATTCCTTTAAAAAAAAATAACACATTATTAGAACATTAATTTGACTTTTATTTCAATATTTATAGAATGTTTGGATTTCTTGGTTGGATTCAACCTTCTAGTCAATCTGAGGCTCCTGGGATCCTTTGTCATCTTGATTAGAATTCGCTGCAGGAGTCAGTTTTAAGTAAAGCAACCATCACTAGACAGCTCCTGTGATGATGGCCTGTTTTTCTCTCCTGTACTCATTAAAGAGCTATATGTGTGGCTATGACTCAGAAGGTACCACAGCTTTGATTTAGCAATAGACTAATTTTGTGACTTTAGCAATAAGTCTTTAGATAGCTTAGGAACAAGTGTGTGTGATCTAAAGTTTAAGAAGTTTAACTCTGCTGAGCTCAGTTGTGATATATCTGAAACTCACTGGGGGTGCTAAAGTACCCTGCAGTCATTGAAAGGAGAGTCACATTTTGGGAAACAGATGGCAGAACCGATGCTAAGTTTATATGAAAACTCATCTGTGACTAATAATGAGACAAAGTTTTATAATGAAGAGAATACAAAGAAGAACTAATGACTAAATATGGGGTTACTGGTATCCTGAAATGCAGGGAAGAAGGAAAAATGAGACAGAGATGTACGCGTAGAGGCTACAGAGAAAGCGTTAGAAAAGTACAGCTGCCTCCATCATTTTGAAATGAGATAAGTGATAACTTTACTAATAAATGAAAAGAGTTTAACTCAAAAAGACCTCTAGACAAGGAGAAATGTAGACAAATGAACAGAGACATATCTATCAGACGTGCAAATGATCAGTTATTCTCTCTCATTCATATAAGACATACATATGAACATAGAGGCATAGGGGGCTTATCTATCTACTTTAGGCACTTTCTGTAATGAACTAATATTGAAAGGTATTCCAGGAAGAGAGATGTACTGAGGCAGAGAGACTCAGCAACCTGTATAAAAATACATCGAGACATAGCTCACAGACAGACATTTCTAAACTGCTCTTTCTTATAATGATATACCTACCCTGGAGTCTTTTAGGATTTTGTATTAAAACCATTTAAAACTGTATTTCATTTTAAACTCTTCTGACAATATCGCCTCTAGGCATTTGCTTCACAAGCTATATTAAAGTTATCAAAAGGTAAGTTTTGACTCATGGACCAGGGAGATTCCCCACTTCTCACTTTTAGTAATAAAATCAGTGGAGATCACCATTAGCGTGCAATTATTGGTATGGTTTAATACATATCAAAATGGTAAGAATGGTTGTTAATGTCCGTTTCAGTAGGGCGTTAATGATGGTACATGCCATAAGGCACCCACACACTCTAATTCCTTTATATTTGTTCAGGCACAGTAATTATTTTTAGTGGAAGAGAATATAAGAAATGAATCATTCCATTGGTAACTATGCATTTACTCTTTCATGAAGCTTTACACTATTTAAGGGTTGATTTTGAATATTACATATATATATATTTCTATATAAAAGTAAAAAGTAAATTCTTTCAACTCTTCAATATTATTTTTCTAAACAAATATTGAAAACGCTTACATTTTCTTTAACACATAGCATAGCATTGCTAATCTGACAGTATACTTCTGATTTCTATTAATTAATTCCTTGCTCCACTGTTGAAGTTCATGATCATCTTGTGTGAAAATTGCCTTCTAAGCTGTATGCTATGCACACATAAAGCTAGGTAGTATATAATGCATAATTGGAAAAATGGTTATGATGGGTAGAAAAAGATTACATGTTATTTTAGAGGAGGCAAACACTTTTAATGTTCTCAAATCAGAAAAACAAAATTTCTTTACTTAATTTTCAGAGATATACATTTTATATGCAAGTATCAAAATGCCAAATAGTATTAATGTAGGCTTTTTAGAGCATTATATGTTGCTGAAACATTTTTTAATGTTCTATTTTCTCAACTTGTTACTAAATAACACATTGTCAAACTATAACAAGAAATTCCATAAAATACAAATTATCATATTATTGGTAGAAAGCTTAGATAAATTAGAGACTATTAAAGACCAAAATTTTATAAATCACAGTCAGCCAAAACTGAAGCATGAACACCCAAGGTAAGAAGTTCCCAAGACTCCCTCAATGGCTTTTGGCTTTTTAATAGTATTCTCATTCATTCCCCCTTTGAATGATGGAACATGATCTCTTGTTTAACAAATAAGATATTGAAATAAGATAGACTGTGGCTCCCAAAGAAATTTCATGAAATATATTGACTCTCTCATTTTGTTATCTTAGCTCTGGGGGCTAAGACAAGTCATAGGACACACAGCCTCATAGAGGGGAGTGACCTGTCTTGGATGCAGATCTGCCAGTCTGAGTCACGCCTTTAGAAAACTGCAACCCTGATTCAACATCTTGATTGCTCTCTTCATAAAAATCAGCTTACTTCATAAAGTACACTAAGTTGGAATAATTAATGGTTTTGTAATGTCACTCTTGAGTTCATGATCCAAAGAAACAGAGATTATAAATGTGTGTGCTACTTGACTGTGTCTTTCACTGCCAAGTTCTGTACAGATCTTCTGGATTGTTTAATTTAAGCACACATTGGTCTTATAGTTCTAATTCTAATATTAAATGTGTGGATGGCATTGTGTTCAGTACTGGTTTATTCTGGGTCTCAACTACATTATTTTTACATTTATGTAATTAGAAATTCTATTTAGATGGTATCTATAATATTTTTTTAGGTTTTTGAGTATATGAGAGTATTAGCATTGGGTTAGTCAAGTCCAATGATTAGATTTGAATATCTAAAACCCTCTACATTTATTAATATTAATAACTTGTTTTGTTTTGCATTTAAGATCACTCAAAAGATAATGGAGTATTTAAAAATAGATTCTGTAATCTATTACATACTAGCCCCGTTTATTATTGACATTCCTATTATAGAGGATAAGTTGCATGATATGTGACCTACTGATTAGAAATGAGGGAAAAGTGAGCTACTGTGCTGCTCTAACCTAGAGCCACATTTAAATCACTGAGAGAGTTTGAAAATACCGATCCTGGAACTTCACCTTCAAAAAGCTAAATAAGAATTTCTGGTAAGTTCTGGTAATTTCTGGCAAGGGGATTAGGAACAGTTGTGTGTATGTGTGTGTGTATGTGTGTGTGTGTGCGTGTGTGTGTGTGTGTGTGTGTGTGTATGTGTGTGTGTGTGTGTGTTTATTGGATAGTTTCTGTATTAACATTTCAAATGTTATCCCATTTTCTGGTCCCCCCGAAACCCCCCATCCCATTCCCCCCTCCCCCTGCTACATGAGGGTGCTCACTCACCTACCCACCTACTCCCTCCTCTCCACCCTTGAATTCCCCTACACTGGGGCATCTACGAGCCTTCATAGGACCAAGGACCTCTCCTCCCACTGATGCCTGACAAGGCCATCCTCTGCTACATATGCGGCTGGAGCCATGGGTCCCTCCATATGTACTCTTTGGTTGTGGCTTAGTCCCTGTACTTGATATGCAACTTGAATTTATGGGCAATGATGAAAACTTCCAACACTCATGGGCAGTCATTACCACATGGAAGCCATTTGAAATGAGCCCATTACACACAAAAGGACATGCACAGCTGTGCTGGAGACCTGTACACAGGAGGAAGAACCACTGGTCCAGGCTACTATGGGCAAGTAGAACTTACCATATGGTAGATCTATTTCTTGTTGTTTGAGAATTCTCCACACTAATTTCCATAGAATAGTTTCTATTTTAATGGCGACATGAAAGATGAAAGTTATAGGTGAGATTTTTAGAACTGATAGTTTATGTTACCTTAAGGTATTAGTGATGTCTGGCCTGACTTTTGACAGGCAGCCCTAAAATTCCAGTACCTTTGCAAATACTGTTAGAAGTAAAAACTTCATGTTGCAAAAATTAAGCACAATGAACATTTAAATTTTAATAAGTTAAAAGCTTCTTCCACAAAAATATAAAGATAAAAAGAAAATCAGTTATACCTATAAAAATATGGCAGAAGGTATGACTTGTGAGCTAAGGAGGAAAACAAAACAAAACACATAAGTCAATAAATTGAAGAGAGATTGTTCATCCCAATAAGCAAATAAAATTTGCCATATGTTGCATCACTCATTTTAAAATATGAATATATTAGCATCATTTTCATTCACTTCTATGGAGTTACATGTGTCAACCAAAAAACAATTTAAAAGTCAGTATTCCATTTCAATATGGGAAAATACATTTATACCCAAACTTCACATTTAGGAATACATTTTAAAATTATTTTCTTTAGATTTATTTTAAGAATGTGTTTATTGCATGTATGTGTACCATGTATGTGCAGAGTTCTGAAAAGGTCTTCAGGTCTCCTGGAATTAAGGATGGTTTTGATCTGGAGCTGAAATTTAGGATGGTTGTGAGCCACCATTTCAGTGCTGAGAACTGAACCTGGGTGATCTGTAATAGCAACACATGCTCTCAAATCCTGGACATTGTCTCCAGCCTCCCACTCCCCAGAAATTCATCCTTAAAATGCAGGTAGCCAGTGAGATGGCTCAGTAGGGGAAAGCTGTAGGCTGCCAAGACTGAGGGTCTGAGTTTGTTCTTCAGAACCCACAGGATGGAAGGAGAGAATCTACTTCTGAAATATGACCTCTGGCTGCCATGGGCATGGGCATCTGTGAACACACACAGACGCGCACACACACATTCATACACACACACACATACACACACACACAGACACGTGCACACACACATTCATACACACACACTCACACACACACAGACACGTGCACACACACATTCATAAACACACACTCACACACACACAAACATTTTTAAAAAGTAACATACAAATGGATACTTGCAAAAATAACTCTCTAATGAAGTTCATTTCATCGCTGATAAAACTGGGACAATTTGAAATGGTCAAACTGGCACTGCAAATGGACAAATAATATCTATATAAGGCATGCATGACAGCATAGGACTCCTATAATAATAATAATTATATATATATATATATATATATATATATATATATATATATATATATATATATATATACTGTATAATGCAAGTGAATAGACTTACAGTCATCCATAATGGGAAAAGATGGTCATTGGGTCTGTCCATTAAGTCATCGTGGAAAAGTTTTTACTCACTCTTTAGTCAGAGGTCATAGAGAAATCAACTTGGTCCTGACCAGGCAGGAAGTCTCTTCACTCTTGGCTACATTTCACTTGTTGTTGTTGTTGCTTTTTTTGTTTTGTTTTGTTTTTTCATTTGTTGTAGTGTGTGTGTGTGTGTGTGTGTGTGTGTGTGTGTTCAAGTGTACACATGTGCCTCATGTTTCTTGAGTATTGAGATCAGAGGACAAGTTGTGGGTAGGACTCTCTCCTTTCCTGTTATAACTGGGGATTGAATTCAGGTTGTCATCAGGTTTGGCATTAAGGGCCTTAACCTGCTCAACCCTCTTTACTGCTCCTGTCCTGTGTACAATAAATTATGTGTGAGTCTTTTAACCCACAGCATTGTGGATATGAAAACAAATGAGACAGAGAAGAGAAAGTAAGGTCTGTTTCAAATAACCATTTTTCTTTCCTTTGTTACTGCCTATATGGTATATGATATGTGATATGTACTACATAATATAAAGAATACATAATATAACGAGTATACAATTAATATATAATAAATATATGATATATGATGGATGGTATAGATGACATATAATATGTAATATATCATATATACTATATAATACATAGAATATAGTATATAATAGATACTAGATAACAGATAACAGATAATAAATATATCATATATTAATTATCACATATAGAAGTATAATATATAATATATGTATAATATATATTTATATTCTTAGCTATTATTGATAATAATGCTTGAATGAATATTGATTGGAGCTATCATTAAAGGAAAAACATCAGTGACAATCCAATGATTGATGATGAGTGTGCAACTCTGCAAAGGGATAACAATTGGATCATATATAACATGAGAATGCAGGCCATAAGACGGAAGCAATAAACCTGGGGGAACAAACCACACCTTGCAGCGAGTATTTGAAGCAATGCAGAGTCCCGCGACTCCAGATCCTCAGTGCTCTGTAGCCTTCACTTCCATGTCTGATTTACCCACAGAAAAGTCAGATACGCTATACTAACCAGCAACGCTATACTAACCAGCAACGCTATACTAACCAGCAACGCTATACTAACCAGCAACGCTATACTAACCAGCAACGCTATACTAACCAGCAATGGGATGTGCCCAGCCTCTTTGCTGTCCCCCTCTTCCTTCCTGTCATGATAACCTTGAATAGGAATGTTAGCCCACTAAAGCCATTACATGAGAGCATCTTTTCCATTGCAGAACATTCCCGTTCTCCCTGACAATTGCAGTGATGGTGGCTGAGTTCCCTATAAAGCTAATTCTAAATAAATAGCCTGTTCATTTTCAGATAGTTTCTGATTGCTTACATCACAATTACACGTGAACATTGTGGGTGTTGGCATGAGAAAGATCCATGTATGCTTACGTGGTTTGAAAATCAGTCATATCTGCAAGTAAGTTCCTGACATCAAGCTTAGATAGCTATAGCAGGTGAGGTGTGGAGATGTTCTGTCTTCTTGGTATTTTGTATTTGCTTTGCTTTTCAATGAACACATGAAAGTCATGTGTATAGAAACAAAATCACTTCAATTTCTAGGTCAGGTTATTGTTTTTAGTCAGTTTTCCATCACTGTGACAAAAGACCTGGGGTATACAGCTAGCAACATAAAAATGGTTTATTTCATCCAAAGTTTCAAAGATTTCAGCTTATGACTGCAACCCCATCATTTTGTGCTTGTGAGTGCTAGAAGACAGAGCAGAGGAGTTGTAAAGCCGGGACCATGGTCTCTCAGATGCCCTTGAGAGACACTTCCCTAGTAACCTAATTCCCTTCTAATAGGTCCTATCACCTAACTATTTCCCCACTTACCAGTAATATACAGGAAAAAAGAAAACTCCAACTATAGAGGACGTTTAGCCCTGAATTACAGATGTAATTATGTTTAATGTCAAAATGAAAATTCTGTATACATAAAAGGCATAGATATTTGTAATTATACATGGCATATGCACAGGAATCCTATCCCTGTGTGATCGTGCTTAGTTTATTAGACTTCCCCTTTACTTAATTAGTCTTGAAAATAGTTTCTTCTTTTACATGTCTGAAAAGTTTTATTATAATAAGTATTCCTTAAATATGAAAAATAAGTGGAATTGAGAAATACATTTTTAATTATAAAAATGATTAATGAGTGTGAACCATTGGAGGACTCCCTGATTCAATAGTCTCCATTATTTAGCCATAACTCAAATAACTATTATCATTCCAGGGTGAGAAAAAAGTCCCCTTAGATTAATAAACATAAATCTTCATGGTCATGAATTTTCCCTGATGTTTCTTTAACAAAGGCCAGAAAGATTAGATTTTTGAAGAGAGCATCGTTCATTTCTGTCAACATCTGATTATTTATTCTTCTAAGTTAAACAAAACCCTAGCTAAGACAAAGACGAAACTTTGAATAAATCTGCAACCTTCAATTACACAGCAGACAGAGAGAAGGTAAGAGAACAGGGCCAGTGTGTCGGCCAAGCCCAGAACTGTTCTTCCTAGTTGCAGTCGAGGCTAAACATCTAACCACAGAGATGAGTCTAGTCTCATTGTGATGCAGTGAATTTCTGATCATGTAGTCACCCTCATTCCCCCCCCCCCCAGATTCTCTCTGATGTTCTCATTCATAAGAAGTGAGAGAACTGCCAGATCAGAGGCAGCAATGGGGACAAAATGGCTTTCAGACATAAATCTTAATCCTCTCTTCTGTCAACTGGGTTTTCATATTCACAGTGGTGTGTAGGTTAATTAACACACACATGCACACATATGCACACTACATATATACATATACAATAGTTATTTATTTTTAATAAAAACAATGGTTTTATATTTTTAAAAACACAGTCTAGAGAAATCTTTCCATAAAATATTTGAATAACACTTTAATATAATTCTTTTATTCACCACTTGAGAATTTCATGCATGCATACAAAATATTTTGCTAATATTTACTCTACCTTTCCTGTTAGCCACCCCAAGACCTATTCTTCACTTTCTTTAAAATTTCTCTCTTTTTTATATTTTGGGATATTTACTTTATGTACATTTAAAATGTTTTTCCCCTTTGGAAGCCTCTTATTCCATTCCTCCTTCCCCTGCCTCTATGAGGGTGCTCTCCTACCCCTCTTCCCTCCCTAGCATTCCCCTAAACTGGGGCATCTAAAACCCTCAGGCCCAAGGGCCTCTCCTCCCACTGATGGCCATCAAGGCCCTCCTCTGCCACATATGTGGCCAGCACCATAGGTCCCTCCATGTGTAATCTTTGGTTGGTGGTCCAGTCTCTGGGAGCTCCGTGAGGTCTAGCCAGTTGACACTGTTGCTCCCTCCATAGGGCTGCAAACCCCCTCAGCTCCTTCAGTCCCTTCTCCAACTCCTCCATCCATGCTCTGTCCAGTGGTTGGCTGTGAGCATCTGCCTCTGAATTTGTCAGGCTCTTCCTGAGCCTCTCTGGAGACAGCTTATCATGCTTCCATCAGCAAGCACTTCCCAGCATCCACAAGAACATACCGGTTTGGTGGCTATATAAGGGATGTATCCTGTAGTGGGGCAGTCTTGGGATGGCCTTTCCTTGAGTCCATGCTCCACACTTTGTCTCAATATTTCCCCCTGTGAGTATTTTGTTCACCCTTCTAAGAAACACTGAAGCATCCACATTTTGGTCTTCCTTCTTTTTAGGCTTCATATGGTCTGTGAATTGAATCTTGGGTATTCTGAACTTTTGGGCTAATATTCTCGTATCAGTGAGTACATACCACATTTGTTCTTTTGTCATGGGGTTACCTCACTCAGGATGATATTTTCAAGTTCCATCCATTTGCCTGTGAATTTCATGAAGTCATTGTTTTTAATAGCTGAGTAGTATTCCATTGTGTAAATGCATCACATTTTCTGTATCCATTCCTCTGTTGTGGGACATCTGGGTTGTTTTCAGCTTCTGGCTATTATAAATATGGCTGCTATGAACATAGTAGAGCATGTGTCCTAATTCTTCATAGACTTAGAAAAAGAAATTCTCAAATTTATTTGGAATAACACAAAACCCAGGATAGCAAAAACTATTCTTAACAATAAAAGAACTTCTGAGAGAATCAGCATCCCTGACCTCAAGCTGTACTACAGAGCAGTAGTGATAAAAACTGCATGGTATTGGTACAGTGACAGGCAGGTAGATCAATGGAATAGATTTGGAGACCCAGAAATGAACCCACACACCTACGGACACTTGATCTTTGAAAAAGGAACTAAAACCATCCAGTGGAAAAAGGACAGCATTTTCAAAAAATGGTTCTGGTTCAACTGGCAGTCAACATGTAGAAGAATGCAAATCGATCCATTCCTATCTCCCTGTACAAAGCTCAAGTCCAAGTGGATCAAGGACCTCCACATAAAACCAGATACACTGAATCTAATAGAAGAGAAAGTGGGGAAAAGTCTTAAACATATGGGCACAGGGGAAAGTTCCTGAACAGAACACTAATGGCTTATGCTCTAAGAAAAAGAACTGACAAATGAGACCTCATAAAACTGCAAAGCTTCTTAAGGCAAAGGACACTGTCAATAGGACAAAACAGCAACCAACAGATTGGGAAAAGATCTTTACCAATCCTACATCTGATAGAGGGTTAATATCCAATATATACAAAGATCTTAAGAAGTTAGACTCCAGAGAACCAAATAATCCTATTAAAAAATGGGTAACAGAGCTAAACAGAGAATTCTCAACTGAGAAATTCGCAGGGCTGAGAAGCACCTAAAGAAATGCTTAATATCTTTAGTCATCAGGGAAATTCAAATCAAAACAACCCTGAGATTTCACCTCACACCAGTCAGAATCGCTAAGATCACAAACTCAGGTGATAGCAGATGCTGGCAAGGATGTGGAGAAAGAGGAACAATCCTCTATTGCTGGTGGGATTGCAAGCTGGTACAACCCCTCTGGAAATCAGTTTGGTGGATCCCCAGAAAATTGGACATAATACTACCTGAGAACCCAGCTATACCTCTCCTGGGCATAGTTTTTACTTCTGTACTACCCCCATCAAGTTCTACCTGTGCTGTTCATATACTTCTTATGGTCATTATATTTTAACACTATTGTTTTTCCTACCATTTTATAAGCTAGAGAGAGAGAGAGAGAGAGAGAGAGAGAGAGAGAGAGAGAGAGAGAGAGAGAAAGTCTAATTGGAGTTACTTGCCTGGGGGGCATAATAAACTGTTAAGAAGTCATAGGTGGCCAGATAAAATGCCAAGGTCTAGGTGTAGAATAGTTTCCTCTGGAGTTGATGGTCAGGAAATGTACTGAAGACCCACCAAACAATACAGGCTATTGGCATTGCTCTTGTCTTGGTACTAGAACTTGATGGTCAGAGCCTATTGTTGAAAAATCACTCTTTAGTCACAGGACATGGAGAAATGAAGTTGGTCTTGACCTGGAAGTTTCTTTTCTTCTTGCTACTTTTCATTTGTTTTTGTTTTTGTTTCATTTGTTGTAGTGTGTGTGTGTGTGTGTGTGTGTGTGTGTGTGTGTGTGTGTGTGTGTGTGTATGTGTGTATGTGCAAGTGTGCACCGTGCATCATGTGTATTAGGGTCAGAGGGCAAAGTTGTGGGAATGGTCCTTTCCTATCTGAGTATTGAATTCAGATTCTCAGGCTTGGTATTAAGGGCATTTACCTACTAAACCATCTTGCTCATTCTGTCCCTAAAATAAAGTTTGTGTGTATTATTAACCCACACAGTATTGTGGATATGAAAACAAATGAGACAGAGGAGAGAAAGGAAAGTCTGTGTCTAATAACTATTTTTCTTTCCTATGTGGCTGCCTCTAAAATATAAAATAATAATTCAGAAGTAGGAAGAAAATATTAAAAGACATTGAATTCTAATGGAAATAAATTGATGGATAGAAAAATAAATAAGTGGAATGATATAAAACCATAATATGGGACCCAAATTCCCATTGGTTAATCTACAAATCTTTATATCCTGGCTATCAATAATAATAAAGGAAGGAACTACAGAGGTGACTCAGTGGCTATTTACTGCCTTGCAGAGGACCAGCCTTTGGTTTCTGGAACCCACATCAGGCGGCTCACAGCTTCCTGCAGCTCCAGTTCTGGGCATCTGATGACTTCTCCAGCCTCTGCGGATATGAGTGCATGAGCACATGCACACAAAGGCATGAAGACATACACAATACACGTGCATAAAAAGATGTGCTCTTCCCATGATCTCCAGCACATATACATTATGGGTGTGTGTAAGTCACAGATGTCTCATAAGCTCTTGATCAGTCTTGGGAAAGAACATTTTCCTAACTGAAAATTGCTTCCACACCATTAGGATTGTGTATTACTTTGTATATCACTGCTTTTCAGACACTCCCCATCTCCTTGAAAGCTTCACCCAGCTCCCCAGTGGTGCTATAATAATACTTCCACTTGGTCATTTTGGAGTTCCTTATTCATTTACTCAAGAACTTTGATATTCTGAAGCACCAATTTCCAGTCACAGATCTTTGTATCCTTATCAAGTTCTAGAATAGTGATTATTATTCACGGTGTAGCTAATCATAATTGCCTAAATGTTTGAGTTCTATGCACCATAGTTGTACTTGTGCCTTCACAAATGGAAAATGGTAACAAAGAGTAACCAGAAGCACAGGTCTAGTGTAAAGTTCCTGAATCCTACTGGAAAAGTGCAGTGCATTCCTGCGATGTGCGCCACACCGTTTCTGAGGCTCACTTTTGCTAATCTGATATGGTTTATTTTAAAAATGAGAAGCCAGTATATGGACATTCATGACAGGACTAGACCTCAGCTGACAGCTTGGGAGACATTCCTCGTCTTTTCTCTTTCTGGAGCCACCCCAGGGCTTCCTTTTGCATGCTGGACTGATTGTAAGTTCCAGTTGGAAGGAGGCAACTGGCCAAATTCTTCCCCATATCCTCTAGACTTTCAAGTCCTCCTCTCCATGGCACTACAGCTAAAGGAGGGTGATACTCATCTATGATGGCCTTGGAAGGTAGGAGTAGGGGTGGAGGACATATAATAACCAAAAGAATGAAAAGGGATGTGAGGTTCTCTAAATTTCATTTTAAATCAATTCTCTCTTTATCTTTAATGTGTTGGTGGAGAAACAGGTCAGAGGACTGTGGAGATACGTAGGCAAGTCTATGGCAGGATGTGGGGTACCTGGCTATTGGAGAGAGAGAGAGAAGAGAGGAGAGAGGAGAGAGGGAGAGGGGGAGGGAGAGGGAGAGGGAAAGGGAGAGGGAGAGGGAGAGGGAGAGGGAGAGGGAGAAGAAGATTGTAGTCTCATCCTGTCTCCTAGTGAAAAGAGAATGAATGGGGTTTGAGCTAGGTTTTAAGAGGATCTGTAGCCTCATGACTTAGTTTGCAGTTAAAACACGCCTTTCTTCCCTTTTGTTATCTATTCTACAGATGATGGTTAATTCTGCGATGACATAAACTCAAATTGGTCATATGGTTGCACCCTATCCACAAGAAAAGGGCAGAGCTGCAGTGTGGAAGCTCACTGCACTATGGCAGTGTCTTCACTGACACTGGCATTTTGTAGGAGTCTATTTGCAACCAAGAAATTTGACCTTTTTTTTTTTTTTTTTTTTTTTTGCTTTGAGCACCAAAGGGTGATAGTTTCACTGTCTGAGGAGAATGTAAGCAGATCTGACTTCTAGCTAGCTCTTAGCTTACTTCCTCTTAAGAGATGTCCCTCCGTTGGCAGGGCATAGGCTGTTAGGTGATCTGCAGGTAATCATGGTGGGTTAGCTGCTGATGGATGTGGCATGTTCTAGATTTCATGGAATTAAACAAAGGATGACTACAAATCATACCAAAACCACTTCCTGAAAACTTAAAAGAGTATAACCGTTCAAAGTTTAAAGAAATCCCAAGTCTTCTCTACTGCATATGGGTTTATCCGTTGCTTCAAATGTATCTTGAAGGTAAAATGATACTTTTACGGATACAGATAAATCTAAACATTTTGGTTCAATTATCTTTTGTCATTATTTTTTTATAAACTGAGAAACATATTTTAAAAACATGTGTATATTAGGATGGGTGGCCACGGGGCATACGGAAACCATTTAACATTTTTACTGCTGTCTAGTCAGTTAGATGATAGAATATGCTGTCATTTTCCTCGGGAGATTAAGAAGAAAACTGCCTAAATTTTTCTCTGGTAAACTATTTCAAAAGAACCCTATTCAATATTTCTGAAGTGGTGGATGTATTATCTCACTTCTGCCAGAGAGATCCCCGAGCCTCCTTTCAAACACTCTTAGTCAGCTTGGCTTATGCCTTTGTCAGAGTACCTGCAGGATTGCTATTGACCTGTTTCTTTAGTTCACTCACTGCTGAGACATTCCACAGGCCAGACTTGTCCTTTCAGTTAATTCCCAGGCAGATACAATCAAGAGGAGCACCGTGTGCCATGAGGACAATCTGCTTTTATTGGCTCTACTTTCTTGTATAGGTATCCTCTGATTTAGAAGCTACTGGAAGCTCTTTGATAAATTAAAAGCTATGTATATTTAATTGACATTTAGAGTGGATTGGCCTTTGGATTGATGGTGAAAGGCCATTTTAAAATATTTTCCCCTCTCTGGAAAAAGCAAAACTGTTTAAGTTGTGTGGAGAATTAATTAGGGTGGTTGAGGAGCTGACTCAGTGGATAAAGTGACAACCAAACCTGAGGGCCAGGATTTGGATTTCCAGTATGCATACAAAATCCCAGTGGCTCGGTGGGCCACTTGCTAGTGTGTGCTCTGGAGGCAGACTCAGGAATTCCCTATGCAAGTGGGCTGGCTAGACTAGCAGAACAGAACGGGCAAACTCCAAGTCTAGTGAGAGGTATTATCTCAATGGGTAAAGGGAATAATGATTGAGGAAGATAACCAATGTCAGTCTCTGGCCTCTATACACACCTGTACACACACACGTGCACACATGTATGCTCACAAACATATGTACATGCATGTATGCACACATACCACAGACACATACACAATCAGAAATTAGTTACAGAAAGAAACCAGCAATAAAACTAAATCATGACAAGATATTTTAAACATAAAGTTAAAAATAAAGGATAAAATAAAATTTTCCCAAAATATTATTGGTTCTTATATGAGCCAAGTACCAACTGGGCAACAATACTTTAAAAAATTTTAGTAATAATAATAATGATAATAATAAAAATTATTGTGTACATGTTTGTAAAGTATGTGCAAGGGTCATAGGACAGCCATGAAATTAGTCCTCTCCTCCAACCTTCATGTGAGGTCTGGGGATCAAACTCAGGTCATCAGGATTAGGCAGCATGTGTTTTACACACCTAAACTATCTCCCTGTTGTCATTTGAGCAAAATAAAGCAACTTGTTAAGTGAGAGTTTTTATATCAAAGTAATAGCTTATTCTTCATAACTAGCATACCTCTTTCAATTAAAAGCAACAAACCTGACACCACACACACACACACACACACACACACACACACACACACACACACACACACACTGAGGGAACAGAATGAAGAAACAACTTAAGAGAACTGGAGAAAATATTTACAAGTCATGAATCTGCTAATGGATGGATTCCCAAAGGATACATTGAATTCTGCATAATGCCACAGCACAAATACCTAGTAACAAAATTGAAAGATGGAGAGAGACTTAAGGATTTCTCAGAGAAAGTATAGAATAAGCAACAGGAGAATGAGATCCCAGGGTGACCAATAGTCCGGAAAAGAGAAGAGATTGTCTCGGTCAGACAACATGACTACTGTTGAAAGACAAGTGTTGGTGAAGATGAGGAGAAATGGAAAGGCTTAGACTTAGTTGATGTACTCAACTGTGCCGTTACTATGGAAAGCTGTACAGGTTTCCCTAACAAATTAAAATTCTTATCCAGCAAGTTCATGGATTTTATTCAATAGAACTGAGAACCAGGATCTGAAGGAGACATACCCTCTGCCATGTTTAAGATGGCATCATTTTTGTAGATCCAAGATTCGTAAATAATCTAAAAGTGGCAGAGGGCAGAAGAAAACATGCCGTAAAACACACAAAACGTATTGCTCAGTACTTAAAAAGAAAAGCCCATCACCCGAGACAACAGAGGTGAACTGAGGTGAACAGAGTGAAGTAATCAGAAGAGAGGAGACATTGTTAGAACTGCCTACATGAGGAATCCCATCTCCTCAGTCAGAGATCCACAGGAGGCAATTGGTAGTTGGCAAGGGCTGAGGAAGGGACATATTGTCATTAAGAAAAAAGCAGAGTTTCTGTTAGAGAAGGCAAACTCTAGGGATCTGCTTCCTGCATTGAGCCTACAGTCAAGTGCATTTTACACTTGAGCATTTTAGAACATAGATCTCGTGTTATGTTCCCAGCACAATAAAGTAAAAACATTACAAAGCTATCACTACTCTGTCATGCATTAGAAGATACAATTTTTGCTTCAAATATTAGATGTTCAGCCATCAGTTTGAATTGTGTATTTCCTTTAATGAGAAATGACATTTAAACACAGCCCCTGAGAGCAATGCTGCTGCTGAGCCTGACAAATCAATGCGATGGAAGAGGAGCCAAAAAGGTAAGCACTTGACTGTTCTGCCCTGACTATCTGTTCAGCACAAAAGCACGCTTCCCCAGACTCCACCCTCACAGGTGCTGCAGACAGGTTTAGGTGAATAAGAGGAGGAATTTTGCATAATAGCTTTCTTCCCACTTAGTTTCCCACTGGCAACTGGAGAAAATTCAGGGCCTTCTAGGTATGCTTCAGCGTAGCCACTGACTATATCAGGATGGTGTCTTCACTGAAGTGTCTGATAGTGCAGCAGGTCATCTGCGGGACTGGCTGAGATTTGCTTGGAGCACCAAGGAGAGGCGAATGTACAATGCAGTGAGACAATGTCAGTATATCTAAATGGAACAGTGGGGCTTATTAACTTCAGAGGCTGTCTTAAGGAGGCTGCTGGGACAACTGCCTATCACCTCAACAAGGGATATGCTGCAGCAGGGATTTAATTGTTAAAATATTCTATTCTCAAATTGTGATATTATAGATTCCATATATATATATCATATTCATATTGTTTCACATATCTCATATGAACATAGAAAGCACAATGCATGAATATATATATATATATATATCCTGTTTTATTCAAAATCTAATGATTTCATGTTTTAATCTCACCATAATGATATTTTTTAGAAACGTTGAGAGTAATATTTGAGAAAATATTTGGTAATGTGACTGAGCTGAGTTAGTGCATTAAATGAACTGTCATTGCTCGTGTTATACCATGGTAGGTCGTGTTATACTATGGTAGGGGGTTGGGAAGGGGACTCTTCTCACTCTTACGACATCAGTCCTTTGGGATACTCACTGAGCTATCCACAGTCACCCACTGAGTGATCCATAGTCACCCACCGAGTGATCCACAGTCACCCACTGGGGCGATCCACAGTCACCCTCTGAGTGATCCACAGTCACCCACTTATGGTCCACAATTACCCTCTGAGTGATCCACAGTCACCAACTGAGCCATGCACAGTCACCCACTGAGCTATCCAGTCACCCTCTGAGCGATCCACAGCCTCTGTCTCCTTGGTTGCCCTACCCTAGCTGCTGCGGTGTGCGGTTTCATGCCCCACCCCCACCCCCTGTGAGCTCCAGTGCAATCTGCTGCTGCATCGCCTTAGTGTGTAGCAGAATCACAGAAGAACTCTCTGACTTCATCTGCTCACACTTGTGAAGCATACAGCAGTGTCACTTCCTGATGCCTGATGGACCACCAACATTGCCTTTCCTGGATTTGAAACTCTTTCTTGCCTACTAAACTCCTCCCCTTTCAATATCTGGATAACTTGTTCACAGTTTTGCAACCTTGCTTGTTGTCACAAGTGTTCACACCTTTGTTTCAAAGTTATAGCTATAAACAGGGTAATTGTTCTTTACTGTTTTTTGATTTTTTAAAATCTTGTACCTTCTCTTGTAGAACTAGTAAGACTAAACAGAAAAAAGACATTGTTTTTACTTTATTTACTTCCAACATTAACTATATTGTTTTAAAAGATAACGAACTACCAAGAAAATTATATTGTCTGGAGAACTGACTGCTTTTGTAGCTACTTGCCTTCTGAAAAGATTCCGCCTCAGGACTAGAGAGATGGCTGAGCACTTAAGAGCACCAACTGCTCTTGCAGAGGATCTGGGTCTAGTTTTCATCATCCACCACAGTAGGAATGTCTCAACAGTGTGAAACTACATTTTCCGCGTCTCTGACACCACGTCATTCATGATGGCGGAGGGCTCCTGAAGTCATGCAGTGCACACACAGAAAAGCAGATACACACACACATCCATAAGTAAAAAGAACAAGACTAAAAGATCCCCTGACTTTTATCGAAGCCCATTTGAAGCCTGCTTTGTGTTTCCCTAAGCTCTACCCTCATGCCAGAGACCAAGTCTCACTGATGTTTAGAGTTCACATTTTCCCCAGGGTCCTGGAACTTTCAAGTACAATTAAAGACAGTTTTTCAGTTGTCCACTAGATGTCACCATTGACCAGTGAACTCTGACTAACTTGCTTTAGCCTTGAAACAGGTGTTTATAATGATTGGATTCCCTAAAATAGAAACTACTTAGAAAGAAGTCTGTAGACAAAGGTCTTAAGATGATTTTGAGTAAGAAGTAACAACTCTCTTCAGTGCAAGGTAAGTCACACCCACACTGCCATTACCTTCTGTCCTACAAAACACGACTGAAGAAATGGGCTCTTGTCTTCTCTTCAGCACGTAGACTATTGGAAGCTTCTAACCTCAACTTTACACTGAGAACATAAAGGTCCCTGAGAAAATTTCGTGTGTGTGTGTGTGTGTGTGTGTGTGTGTGTGTGTGTGTGTGTGTGTGCGTGTGTGTGTGTGTACGCACATGTGTACATGTGTGCATGCATATGTTGTATATGGGTGTGTGTGCACACATTATGTATACAGGTATATAAGGAGGCCAGAAGTTGATGTTGGGTGGAGATTCAAACTCAGATCCTCATGCTTGCATAGTAGGCAGTTTACTATGTGAGCCATTAATTAGCTTCACTAATCAAAGACTTTAATTTGTCTTCAATTTCCTTACCTGTGTAATGAGTGTTTTAATTTAATAATCCATTTCAATTTTAAAGTGTAGTACTTCTAAGAAGTTCCTTTATCAGATCATAGCTTGTTCAGAGTCTTTCCTAGAACTCATTTTCAAGTCCATCAACATACTATGCTCCTTCTTTATGCATAAATGAGGGAGCCATTGCGACCATTCCCTTTTGTGCCCCTTGCTCTTTCTACACTGTAAATAATGGTAGCAATGTACAACGAAATAAGTAGTTATGTTTCTTGTTTTAATTGTGAAAATTGTATTGGTCTACTTTTAAATAAGAATTTTAATAATCTAGACTATCATACAAATATAATATATACTCATGTGTGTGGAAGAACATTCAGAATCCTGCCTTGCCACATAAGAAAATCTACTCTTTTCTGTTGTCAAAATCATACTGAGATTGAAGTTTACTCCCTCAAATATTTTTCTTTTAACCAAAAAGGTTTTGCCCCTCAGTTTCACCTTTCAGTTTCTTCATAGTCTGCATTCACATAAAAGCCTCAGTGAGGAAAGGATGTTTGCTTTAGCCCCTCACCTCAATATTACACTTTTTTTTGGAAAAATAAGTTAATACTTAACCTGCAATGTTTAAATGCCCAGAATCTTTAGGTAAGCCAAGGTATTTTTAAAGACTCATTAGCATTTAAATGTAAATTATTTACTTAATTTTTAGAGATTCTTTGAGTAACACAGTATAACTAAGAGAATAAGAGTTCAAAGTGTTTGGGTTTAGAAACATGGCTCAGTGGTTAAGAGTGCTTGCTGTCCTTAAAGAAGACCCCAATTACCTTTGCAGCAACCACCTCTGGTCACTCACAACTACGTGTAGAGTCTGATGCCCTATCTGGACTCTGCACACACCTGCATTCATGTGTATACATACTCCCCATACATATATACACAAAACATAAAACTTAAAATAGATCTTAAATAAAAAGAGTGCATAGTGACCCAGAGAAGAGAATAAGCCAATCATACTTTTCGAAAGAGGTGGATATTTTCAGGGATTTTCTGTACTTTCAATCAGAATAGGTAACATTTGTATTTATTGGCTATTGTATTTATGAGATTTCTTCTCTGTGACAAAATGCCTGATAAAATAAATCTATAAGGGATTTCTCTTGGCTCACGGTCTCTCAGATTTCAGTCCACAGTAGTTTGGCCCTCTTTCTTCAAGACTACACAAGTAGAGCCTGCCATAAGCTACAGTTCTCCTCAGGGTGACCCAAAAACAAAAGAGAGGAACGGGTGCCTCCCTAATATCCTAACTTCTAGCAACTCTCACTTTCTACTACAAACTCCCAGTAGTACCATAGGCTAAAGGTCAAGCCTTTGCTATGTAAGCTTCAGGGGGATAAATCAGATCCAAACTACAGCAGCCCCAAGTACATACATCTCATTCTTCTATTGCACATTCATTGAATCGAGATTCACATGGTGTGAGGTGAACATCAGGAGTGAATGGATGAGGTCAAAGTAAGATTTTAAAAAAACCACACACACACAAAATTCAGAAGAAGAAAGTTTCCACGCAAATGATGAGGAAAGTGGTAGCTCTTAGTGTGTTGAGATGCATTTCATGAGTCGTTTAAACTTGGGTGTTACTACAAGGCGCTCATTTTGATTATTTTAAGAGATCTGAGACATGCAGAGAGCTGATAACCAAGGTACACACGTGCAGAAGCATAGCAAGTGCTTATTGGAAACATCAGTCTTGCAGCTGACACATGTAAGCAGTGCAGTTCTGTAATAAAAACTTTTCATTCCCCATGAAATTCATATTCTTTTATGCTTCTCTATGAGTTGCAATTCTTTCTATAGAATTTCTTGGCAATCCCAGATGATCAGGGACATTTCTCGGACTATTTTCAGCTTGGAAAGAAATAAAACAGACCTATAGCGTCTCTGTGATGGCCCTTTCAAGGGGTTAAGAGAAAGCCCAGGCTGGAAATGGAGCAGCAATTATATACTGACTGGGAAAGTCGCCAGTTGTTCCTGGTCTCTGACCCTCTCTACAAGGTCCCAGCTGGTATGCATTTGAAATTTATACCTTAATCATGCTTCATACTTGACATTGTTTTGCATTTTCCAAAGAACACTTAAATACATCTTTTCCCTTGGATATTATCGCCACCACAGACCTACACTGGTAGGGCAGATTTTATCAACTGTGTTTACACACTGAGATCTAGTATAAAAACAAGGCAAAAATTTTGTAAAAGGTCACACAAAACTGTGTCAATGAGTGTTCACATGCAGGAAGCTCCTGTCTGTTTTAAAACACAACCTTTGTCTCATTGTTGAGAATATAATTCACCAAAGCTTCAGTGTTCCAAATTAAAGACACAGCTGCCTTCCCCACTACACTCGCTGTGCCAGATCCTCCCCACCCCTCACCAAGTACGCCTCAGAAAAACTCCAGGGAAGTGAGACTAAAATGATGAATTAGTTGTTTCTGCAAAATGAGTAGGGAAATTTGTGATGGGATTTTGAGCACAGCTTCCACGTTCCTCATTTAAATAGAAACTCTAAGATCGTTATTCAGAGTGGCATGAAGTATCACCAGTTCTGATCTGCATGAGATGCAAATTTAGAATTTTCCCAAGTGTGATTTTTATGAGGGCTTTATGCAGAAAAACCCCATGATTCTATGTTCAAACTACTCAAAGTCCTTTATCAAAAGGCCTGTCCCAGCATCTCAAATGTCTGACTTTCTTGCTGGGGATCCTGACTGACTAAAAAGTATGATATCATCCTAACATGTTTTCCCACAGACACCCATCCTTCAATTATACCATGTGGAAAGCTATATTAGAGAGAAAAATGCAGTGATTTCTCTAGTACTCTTTTATTCTCCTAGCCCATTATCACAATTTAAAATATTTTCTAGTAACATTAAGCTAAGTGATGGTGCATAAAACCTTCATGTTCATAAATTAAGATTTAAAATGTATTGGTATTTATATGTTTCTTGGCCAGCTGAGGAAAATTAAGCAAGGGAATTTAACTAGCAGTACGTGTTTATAAGTCCCAAATGGCCCAAGCTTAAACAGCTAAACCGGCAGGGTCCTAGTAAACATCGAGGGAAAGAGCTGTGAGAGAAATTGAAAGGTGCGAGGTCACAGAAAAATGTAATTTCCTCAACCACCTTCAGCGAAGAGGCTGCATCCTGAACAATCAGAAATCCTGATGGGCCTGCTTATTCCACAGCTGCTCTCTCTGGCTGATTGAATTTCCCTGGGTACTCATGAGGCCGGCTGGGATCTCACATTTTCCCTCTACAGCTTGCTTTGCACTGATTCCAGAAGCAATTGGGGCTGTTCACTCCTAGATGGAATGGATAACCTGTAGTGTTGAAAAGTGAACCGTTAACCCTTACTTCTTCGGAACACTTCAGTGAAGAGGGAAAGAAATAAAAGGGCGATGCCTTCCTGGGTCCATATTGGATGGGTGTGGTCTTGATGAATCCGAGTCCCTTTCAAGGACTTTGGGATTCTCAGAGACGCTTCACTTACACTGAACTTTAGTTTCTGCTTCACAAGAACTTGTGAGATCAAGACCTCTTTCCATAAGAGATCCAGTTACCCGTTTACGACTGTTGATGTTTAAGAGGGCTGCTTTCCAGGACTGGACGCCATTTATCAATTTGTTTTATTCCTATCATGTCAATTAGTTTACTTTGAAATAAAGTCCCATTTTTTCTTTTTCTTTTGGTTTTTAGATTGTAATTTTATTACATTGCTTTCTTCCCTTTCCTCCCTCCAATCCCTCCCATATACTCCTTCTGGCTCTCTTTCAAATTTATGGCGTGTCTTTTGATTAAATATGTAAATAAAACCTGCTCTGTCTGGATAATGTTATTTGTATGTATGATTTTAGGACTGACAGATTTGGTATCAGATAACTAATTTGTGTGCTTTTTCTTGGGGAAGACTATTCCTCCAGCATGAAGCATTCCTTAGTTACCTGTAGTTTTTGTGTAGAGTTCTGCACTCGCAGGCTTTCCCCATCCACGCCAGCGTTCTGGTTGTTGTTATCCTTGTTCAGTTCCTGTGTTGGCAGCTCTGTTGGTGAGACATTAAGGGTGTAGCTTCTGCCATTTTAGGAGACATAATCTCACAGGAAACTCCCCGTTCTCTTGGCTCTTACAATTTTTCCACTCTCTCTTTTGCAATGATGCCAGAGCCTAAGATGCTGTGTTGTAAATTTATCCATTGAGATTGGGCTTCACAGTTTTGCATTTTGACAAGTTGTGGTTTTAAGGAATGTTTTCCATCTGTTTCAAAGAGAAGTTTCCTTGATAAGGTTTTTTTTTTTTTTTAAGATTTATTTATTTAATATATGTGAGTACAGTGTTGCTCTCTTCAGACACACCAGAAGAGGGCACCGGAATCCATTACAGATGGTTGTGAGCCACTATATGGTTGCTGGGAATTGAACTCAGGACCTACTGGAAGAGCAGCCAGTGTTCTTTACCAATGAGACATCTCTCCCACCCCTCCTTGAAAAGTTTTAAAGGTTAAATTCATCTGTAGGTTTAAGAACAAACAATTATATTTTTTGTTTTTTTTTTTTTTTGTTTTTTTGTTTTTGTTTTTGCAAAGAGGCCATTGTAGGTTCTGTTCCAAGATCCATGACTTCATTAGCCTTATTAGTTAGATATATATGTATTTACATAGGCATAACAATTAAATTTTAAAAAGTCCATGAATTTGAAAGAGAGAAAGAAGTGTCATTCACTAGAGTTTGGAAGGGAAAAGGGGAAATGGCAGAAGAATGTAATTATAATCTCAGAAAAGAAGAGAAGTCATGCCTCGACTTCCAGTACCAGACATGAATTTCCACTTGTTGCGTGGGCCTTAAGTCCAATGAGACAGCTTTGGTTATCACCAAAGAAAGCCCACTACTACTACCCCTGGGGGTTATCCTGCCATGCCAGTCATTGCATGACTATTAGCATTTTTTAAAAAAAATTAAAAAATCTTAAGTAGATGCTATATTGTTTTTAATACATACCTTGGGGTACTTGAACTTATTTCCTGTTTTCTATCAATATAATCACATGTAGGGATGGAGATACGGCAAAATGACCAAGAACACTTGCTGCCTTTATGCAGTATCTGGGTTTGGTTCCCAGTACCCACATCAAATGGCCCAGAACCTCCTGTAACTCTAGCTGTAGGGAATTCAAAGCCACTTCTGGCATCTGCAGATATCTGCACAAATGTACAAATCTACAAACACACATATACATTTAGAAATAAGCACCTGCATTGTACATTTTTCTGGTAAAATAACTCCTGCATCTTTCAATATTTTATTTGAAGTTTATGTTTTACTTGTCTTTTTAAAAATTTCCCTCCCTCCCCTTCCACTTCTGTCTGTCTGTCTGTTTCAAAACCCTTTATTTTAACTTGGTCCAAGGCTTGGGAGGGACTTCTGGGTGGTTACAAAGCTGCTTAGTGACTGGTGAGTTTCAGGATGACATCCGAGTCTGGCTGGTGCAGAGCAGAGTATGCTTGTGGTCCAGATATGCTGTAGAGGTTGGTCATGTGATCACCCATCATCTTATTGATGAGCTTCACCTCCTCAACAAGGAAGTGGTTTTCTAGGAAGTCACAGAGCTGTGGGTCTGTGAGGGCAGAACTCCAAGCCTGAAGATCCAAGAAGGCCCGTTTCAGGTTCTTCTCCAGGGCCATGACAGTATCTAGTCTCTTTGGTTTTACCACACCCATCTTTAGATGACTTCTGAGCATCCTGGAAGAGAAACTGATCCCTATGACCATTTTGCAACCTGAGAAGATCTGAGGGTATCCTCATGCTTTCTGGTCACCTCACAGGAAAAGTGGCCTACATCTTGCAGAGCTACATCACCCTATCAAAATAGTAGCCCGGAGAGAGTTAGGTGTAGGAAGTCAGCAAGTCCAAGTTGACAGGCAGTTGAAGGAGCCTTTCCCTTCAGTACCAGAATATGCTAGGTCATGACTGATCAGCAGTATGGCGCTAACTAAAAAGAGGTGGTGCTGGCTGCTCCATGAAGCTTAAGGTGGGCAGAGATGGTCCCAGAGCTGTGACGGGAGGGATAAGAGGACTATCAGAAGCTAACAAAGAGGGAGTGCCCTGGTCTGTTCTGTCCTAACACACTTGAAGCAAGAACAAAGCCAGAGGATCTCCAGAGCACTGCCTTGACTATTTTCTTAAAGGCTTTGCTCTCATGAGGACTACAGAAACCATGATTTATTTTTCTGTATTATTGTTATGTTGGCACATTGTACTAGGCTGTCCTTCAGCTTCAGCTCTTGTGCTCTCCACTCAGTCTCATTATGCTCTTCCAGAGGCCTGGTCAAAGCATGCAGGAAAACATGGAGAAAGGATAGGCTCTGTGTCTGGTTATCTTTGGGCATGACCATATTAACCTGGGTGAACTCACTGGCACTGTCAGGAAATTGGCCATGTGTTCTGACACTCCACATATATTCTTCACCTCCTAGCAAAGGCACTTCACCTTTTGGATTTATTGAATTAGATTTTTGACACTGGAAGCAATTGAACAGTTTTGTATTTCATGGTGGTCTTGTGTAGGCTGCCTGCATGAAGGAAGAAGTGATGGGCTCAATAAACTCCTGTGACCCAGCTACATATGTAGCAGAGGATGGCCTTGTTGGGCATCAGTGGGAGGAGAGGCCGTTGGTCCTGTGAAGGCTTGATGTCCCCGTGCAGGGGAATGCCAGGGCGCAGAGGTGGGAGTGGGTGGATAGGTGGAGCACTCTCATAAAAGCAGAAGGAGGGGGATGGGATGGGGTTTCCAGAGGGGAAACTGAGAAAGGGGATATAACATTTGAAATGTAAATAAATAAAATATCTAATAATTTTTTTAAAAAAATAAATGAAACAAAGACTATGAATAGAAAAATATTCCTGTTTTCTGTACAGAAGATTAGTTCAGAATCTATTATCACCCTCATAATATGAATGAAGAAATAGGGATCCAGGTCTCACAGCTTCCATCTGGTAAACATTAATTTAATTCATATCTGACTCTATTACCTATTCTTAACAGATTTTATGGAGGACATACTGGATACTTGTAGAAGATACTAAGAGCAAAATGCCTTATTCTTTGAGGGGGGGTTTACCTATGGCTTCAATTCCAACCTTTCTTGAATCATCCTTGTGGTACCAGACAAGGATTTTCTCTATGAGCTCTGTATTGGCTCTCACGGGTCTCTACAAATTGAAGAACTGTTCCAACAAGAGTCACTATTTCTCCCTACTGAACAAATGTAGAAAGAGTCAGTACCAACTCTATCAGCCCCTGTTAGAAAAAACTGAGATTTCATGCAACTTGAAGTATGGAAGCCAGAAGTGGTCATTTGAAAGGGAAGAAAAAATTCTATTCTTTGCCAAAATCTTCAAAGGCCAGAGCATCTGTGTGTATGCATCTGTACAAGTGGAAAACTTTGTCCAAAATAATGAGAATGAGGTGCAATGTTGGTGCATTTTATAAAGAAGACAAGCTATTAACATGACAAGATGATATGATGTGATGTTTGTGTTCCTTGTCATGTGTTGTCTCTGTGAGAGGTCAACAGGAGACTCCGCTCTTCTCATTGTGAAGGACCCCCGAGTAATATCGTCACTTTTCATGATAGCTGTACCACTACTTTTTAATCTTAAGTTCCAAAAAATAGTCTTTTTGACATCAATTTCTTGTACGAGAATTCTAAGATAATTGTTTTAGTTTTCTAAATCTCATGGAAGAGTAGAACCTAGAAAAATTGGACTTTGCAGGGATGTCTGGGTTAGATACTGAATAAAATTAGGGAATTTAAATAGTGAAGGGAATGAGAAAAATTCTTCAGTTGCAAAGAGCTGGAAATGAGTAAATGTTGTGTAAGTTTCCCTAGTTTATGATTTGTCATATGAACAATCTAGACTTGCCAGCACAATAGGATTCTAGATGTTTTATATTAACTTTTCTTTCAGAAGTTGACATATTAGTGCTTTACTACTACACTTAGTCCTTAGGCTCCTAATCTTTACCTCTACCACCTTCTCTGCTTTTCTTTTGAAAACAATGGAGTCTTTACAGAGTAGCTGAGTTGTGCCACTGTGATCGCAAAGGCCACCCCCTTTTATTCTCAGTTCTGTTCTATCCAATACAATTCTGATGATTTTTATCATTAAACTTGGTTTCATTCTTCCACACAATTCATGTACAAATACTAAACCTACTCATGATAATAGGACAGAAGATTAGGCACAGACTTTAAAGTTAACACAGAAGGGACATATAAACACATTTTTAGTTATGAAGTGCTTTTTTCAAGAGTTGGACACAGGGAATCTATTAGAATGATATTCTTCAAAGTTTATTATTTTTAGTAGTCTCTTCTTCCTCTTGGTTCTTTCTATTGTTGTATGGAACTCTCTTAACTGATATAATCCTATTGGTCTATGGTTTTGCTTTTGTTTGCTGTGCTTTTGGGGCCTTATCTACAGAGTCATTACTGATATTGATGTGTTTCAATGTTTCCCCCATGCTTTCCTTGAGCACTTTTGTAGTTTGTGGCCTCAGGTTTATACCTTTGATCTATTTTGAGTTGGTTTTTGTGTATGTTGAGAGATAGGAGTCTATTTTTTCTAAATATAAATATAGATCTTCCTAAAATCATGTATTGAAGAAGCTCTCTTTTATGCATGGTGTGTTTTTGATGTGTTTCTCAAGAATCAATTAGTGATAGATACATGGATTTATTTCTGAGTTTCTTTATCTAATATTTTTTCCCTTTCAACAGCCAACTATACAATCAGTCTTCCAGTTCCAAAATATTAAAACATTTTCGTTAGCTTCAAATCTTTAGAAAACCACTACCAGCAAGGCTTTGAATATTGACTGAACTAGACCAGGACTTAGCTTTACTCAGTGGTAATTCCCTCTGGGATGTGACTTCCACATCCTTCTACCTTTTCATTTTTATTTTTGTAGCTAATTGAAGTTACATATTTAGACTTACCTCAGGCTTCTGAGCTCTTCAGAGATGGGATGTTCTGGTGTGTTGAAGTAGAAAAGGCATTTAGATATTAGACAGTTGTTTTCACTGGTGCTATAGTGGTTTGGCAATACTCATGTTAACTGAGAGTGAATAATGTCCCAGGGCTAGCTGATATTCTGAACAAAGCAAAACTACAGAATAGACTACTCTTTCTTATTTAGAAAAACATACACTCTTTTATCCTCACATTTTTTCTTCTATTTCTTTACCTCCCCATGTCTTCCAAAGAACATTGTATCCATGTGAAATGTGACAACTTGTGTGAACAATTTTTTTAATCTGCTTGAAAAAATATTGACAAGACATCATAGTAGATGTATCCCTTTCCTTATAAGTCAGATTCAATATATAAATTAGAAATAACAGCATGAAAACATTCAAGCACATCAATTAGTATAATATCATGTAAAGTGGGTCATTATGTAATTGGTCTGTTCTGCTTTTTATGCAGATTGTATTTTCTGTTAGCACATGTTCTTTCTCATCCAACAAGATGTGAAAGGAATTGAATTATCAATAAGAGTACAGATAGATCAACTTGTTTGAAAAGAAAATAAAACTAAAATTTTGAAATAAGGTAAAACACCATAACTACTACCTCCAGCACCACCACCAGCCCTGCCAACCACACCAGCACTAGCACCAGTATCACTAGCACCAGCAGCACCAGTACCACCACCATCACCACCACCAGCACCACCACATCACCACCAGCACCATCAACAACACAAGCACCGGCACAACCAGCACCACCAGCATCACCAACACCAGCACCCCCACCATCACCAACACCAGCACTACCACATCACCACCAGCACCACCACTAGCACTACCAACACCAGCACCAGCACCAGCACCACTAGCAGCGTAGCAGCAGCAGCACCAGTACCATCACCACCTCCAACACTAGCACCATGACATCACGCTCAGAACCAACAGTACCACCACTAGCACTGCCAACAACACCAGCACCACCAGAACCAACAGCACTACCAGCAAATCACCACCACCAGTACCATCACCAGCATAACCAGCCGCACTACTAGTGCCACCACCATCGTCACTTCACATGACCATACCAGCACCACCACCTGCAGCACCACCAGCACCATCACCACAACCAAGCCCAGAATACATTCAGGTTGAAAAGTCTATAGCCTAAAGCAGAAAACACTAAAAGAGTACATGAAATTAAGAGTTTATCTCTGCAACAGTGGAACCCAAACCAAACCATCCCTGGGCAACAATATTTTACAGATGCATGTAGTATATTGTCTTTATAGAAAAATGTTTTGTATGGGCCACTAAAGAGTGTAGGGATCTCATTATCAGAAAATGGAGATAAATTAAAAAGGGCTCACAAGCTGAAAGATAGACAAAGGTCTGTAGACTTTATTCATTAAGAAACATAAATGAGTGAAAAATATAGTTTGATTCACCAGGATAGAGGCTCTAAGCATTTGATAAATGTAACACAGATATGCATAACTGTATGAATATATGTTAGAAGCATGGCAGGGTGAATGGGTTCTCTATTTAATGGGCAGGAATAACTTTCCAAGAGACCAGAGCCAGTTCAGTGTATGGCCTTAAGCTTCTATGAAGATGACCAGAAATATTGAGGTTATATTTTTAGCTTTAGAATACAAACAAACCCTTTGAGGGTTATCAACATTCTTGTTATAAAAGCTTGCTGACAGTATTGGGTAAGAGAATAGGCATGGATCTATTGACACTAGGTGTGAGAGAGAAAAAAAATTTCCCCAAGAATGTCATCTTCTCCAGTGTAGGAAGTGATCAGCTGAAGACAAATGTCGTCTTCTCCAATGTAGCAAATGATCAACTGGAGACAAATGTCATCTTCTCCACTATAGGAACGATCAGTTGGAGATAATGTAGAGATCAGAGACAACTTGTGAGCCTTTTAAATATTGCTGTGTTACAGAAACAAACCATTTGCTTTCTAGAAAAGCAGTGAATCCTGTAGGGACCTTGAGGAGGCAGTAGAGAATTTTAAACTGGAAGTTTAAAACCAAAGAGAAGTTGTATCATCAGCCGAAGGCAGAAGCGTCAGTGATATAAGTACCACCATGGAGGATGTTAGCAAGCATGGCCTTTATGGGATAAAATTCTAGAGCCAGAAGGGTATTTGAAGCAAAGTACAACAGTAGTCAGTACAAACTACTCTTCGCTTAGGAGGTGTTGCAAACTGCCAGCCAGAGACCTGCAGAGGAATTTGTTTTGGGATGATAAGGTAGAAGGGTGTGAGGAAGAATAACACAGAAACTTTAAGAAAGCTTAACTCATTCATTAGAAGTATAATAACATTGCCTGACCTTTACTGGAACCATGAACAAAAATTTGGCTTGGAATCTTACATGCTAAAAGATGCTTGATCCAGGATTCTGTTTTTAGGGAGACAGTTTTGTCTGCCTTCATGTTTGTAAGTGGAGAAGAAAACAGATAATTTTACCAGCTTTATACAATATGGTTCCTGTAGAAGGTTGGTGTGGAATCATGTGCTGGTCTAAAGTAGTGTACATCACACACACTTACAAAATCTATGTATTGTATCTAAAATTAGATTTTTGCTTTGTTTTGGGACAGGATCTTACAATGTTGCCTTGACTGACTTGGAATTTAAGTGCAGCCGGGCCTCAAACTCCTAGAGATCCACCTGCTTCTGCTCTCTAAATCCAGAGATTAAAATTTGTTGCCAGCATACTTAGCCTTGAGAGACATTTAAATATTTAATATCCTAATTTTCTCAAGTTCAGAGGTCAAACTGTTGTGTTAAGAACATAATAATGTGTATAGCATGTTTGTACAGTGCCATGTACAAAGATCTAGGAATAAGATTTGCTGTTAAAAGATAGTAATTTTAAGAGTCTTTGCATCTTTAGCTTCAAATTGTTGTGTTTGTTTGCATATATAAAATCTTTGGTTATTATAGTATAATACAAGATGAAAATGATGAAATTAAAAGATCATTTTAAAAATATAAAAACAAAATTTATCACCAGCTTTATAATTTTATATCTATTGATATTTCCCTATGTACAATCAGTGATATCAAGAACTTGGAAGTCCCACTAGTAAGGGGAGCACAATGACAGGGACATTGTATTTCTATGTTATATTATATAGAGTTATATATCATACTGTGTGCTGTAGGATGGAATCTGTTCATTCGTATTGGAAGCACCTAAGCATGTACACAACTGATAACAGTTCATTAGTTCTGAGTGAACCTTGAATCTAAAAGTCATCCAAAAGAGCTGCTGAGACAGAATGCAAGACTCAACATTCTTGGTGCTTATGCCTCCCAAAGCAACACACACACACATACACACACACACACACACACACACACACACACACACACACACACAAACACACACACACACACACACACACACACACACACACACACAGAGAGAGAGAGAGAGAGAGAGAGAGAGATATGAAGATAAATCTCAGGGACAAGTTCCACCTGTCCAGAGCAGTAAGACAGAACTTTGAATTGGTTTCTGACCTTTGCTTTGTTCCCTATAGAATTCTCATAAAAATAATAAGGGGAAGGCAGAGTTTGCTCTGGCTTCCTATGTTGCTGGCTTTCTGAATAAAACAATGTAAAGATTAAATTTCTGTTTTTATGTATGTGAGGGCCGCAGGACCATTTGCACTGTTGGTGACCAAAGTAGGACAGATTTCTGACTCTCTGGTAAGTAACGGAATAACTCAGAGGGTTGTGAAGGTTGTCTGAGATGAGGAAGCCCTGGAATCCCATGTTGGGGTGACTCTTAGGTGGCTGCTGAGTGATTTCAATAGGGATCTTCTCTTTTCCAGATTCCTCTAGTACTTTCTATTGCCTCCACTGACTTGAATTGCTGTGTTTTTTGATTTGATTCCCAGGTTAGGAAAACTTAAAACTTTGGTTTTATATTTACTGTACTCTTCCATTTTGTTTTCCTAGGAAGTGACCAGTGTGGTCTCTAGTTTTATGAAACCTTCCTCCTGTGTTCTTTTCTATACAGTATGGTTTATAAGGGACACCATTGTAATGGGTGGCATCTCCCCCATTCCTAGAGTCAACCTCCTAAGATATGTGGTGGCAAATTGGTACAGCTATGCTAATGTTTACATGAAAAAGGACAAGATGGTATATCGTTGTAATGTAATTTAACCACTCTCTACATTGGGTTTTGGGAAAAGATTGCCACTGAATGGCTGCCTAAATAATTGTTTTAGTTAGGGTCTCTTTTGCTATTATAAAATGGCACGACCAAAAGCAACAAAGGGAGGAAAGAGTTTATTTTATGTTACAAGCATCAGGTCAAACGCCAGCACTGAGGGAAATGAGGGCGGGAACTCAATGTAGGAACCTTGAGGAAGGAATTGAAGCAGAAACCACAGAAGAGCACTGCTTGTACCTCATGGCTTGCTCACCCTGCTTTCTGTACCATCTAGAACCTCCTACCTAGGAATAGTACTGTCCAAAGTAGGTGTAGCCTTTCCGCATAAATCATTAATAAACAACAAACAGAAAGGGCCCTAAAGACTCTTCCACAGACAAATCTTTTTTTTTTTTTTTTAATTTTATTTTTGATACTTTATTTACATTTCCAATGTTTCCCCTTTTCTGGGTCTCCTCTTTGGAAGCCCCCATCCCCTCCCCATCCCTACCTCTTTGAGGGGATTCCACCTCCCACCCACCGGCCCACCCATCCCCCTATTCCCACCTTGACATTCCCCTTTACTGGGGCCTCTAACACCCTCAGGCCCAAGGGCCTCTCCTCTCTCCCTGATGGCCATCGAGGTCGTCCTCTGCCTCATATGTGGTCTGAACCATGGGTCCATAGATGTGTATTCTTTGGTTGGTGTTCCAACCTTCAGGATGACCGGGGCGGGGGGTCAGGTCCACTGGCGTTGTTGCTCCCTCCATGGGGCTGAGAACTCCCTCAACTCCTTCAGTCCTTTCTCCAACTCTTCCATCTGGGACCTCACTCTCAGTCCAGCGGTTACTGTTAAGTGAAACTTGGGCATTCCCACAGACAAATCTTATGAAGCCATTCTTTCAATTATAATTCCTTCTTCCTAGATCTGTCTAGATTTGTGTCAGTTGACAAAAATCAATCAGCACAATTGACCCCTTGTCAACTTGACACACACAATCACTTATTAATCTATAACTTTACATCCTGAGATCTCATATTAATATCAATATCACAACATTCCAATGTTTAGAAGTCCCAGTCCTTAAGCAGTCAAATAAAAGCTCAGTTTCTTTAAAATATTCATAGTCTCCTTCAAAGTCCAAAGCTTCTCTGAAATATCCAAAGTCTTTCTAAATTATGTAAAGTCTCTCTAAAATATCCAAAGTCTTTCTAAAACTCTAAAGTGTCCTTAAAATCCAAAGTCACCCAACTGCAGGCTCCTATAAAATCAAAACAGCAAGTTATTTCTTTCTTACTCCAAGAAGGAAAAAACAGGGTACAGTCACAATCAGATAAAAGATAAACTTAATGTCTTCCAGTATAAAACCCAGTGTTAGACTTTGGGGACTCATAATTATTTAGGTTCCAAAGGGCTTTCTACAGCACACATAATGAATCTCATAGCCTCAAGCTGACCCCTCTGTAAAGGTGCTATTGGCCTTGGTGATTGTCCCATGGTATTTGTATCTTTTGTATGTTGGGGTAACCACTGCAATGGAGTGTGTAGCCTCCCCAAGATCCTCTTCTGAAATCTCTTTAGGGACCCTAACCCTGACACCTGGTGCCAAGTCTCAGCTTCTCTCCATGAGCCCTTCAGTCCTCCATGAGGATTCTCCTGTAACAGAGGTTGCACCTTCAGCAATGGCCTCTCCTGTCCTCTCACTGAACCACTCTGATGGATGCTTTAAGGAACTCTCAAACCTCTGAGACTTCACAAGCCAAGTCTCTTTCATCTTGATCGTTCTCTGTATTATTCTTCAGTTTTCCACAGAACAACCACAGATCTTCATTGTTCTAAGTATTATCTTCCAAATTTACACAGAACAGCTACAGAACACTGAACACTTAACAGGTTTTCTAGCCCAAAGTTCAACAGCCATAACTATTGCCCCAAATGTGTATGGTCAGGTTTGTTACAGCAATACTACCTGACTTGGTACCAAATTTTTGGATTTTCTAGTGCTGTGATGAAACGCCATAACCAAAGCAACTTGACATGAAATGATTTATCTCATCTTATAACTTTCATGCCACACTTCATCACAAAAGGTAGTCAGGGTATCCACATGGGTTGCTTAGCCTGCTTTCTCATACCGTTTAGGACTACCTTCCCAACAATGCCATACACAGTGGGTAGGATCCTTCCACATCAACCATTAATCAAGAAAACACCCTACAGACTTACTTACTGGCCAGTCTTATAAGACATTTTCTCACTCAAGATTTCTCATCCCAGAAATGTCTAGGTTTGTATCAGGTTGAGCTAGCATGGTCACTATTTCTCAGTAGAGTTATTTTGAAAAAGCAAGTAAATAGAGGTGATTCTCTATGTTAAGGTTTTTGTAGCCATACACAATCAAGTTTCAGCTCTCAACGAAAACTGATGGTACAGATTCAAAAGGAAGAAGGTATTTCAGAAAACCAGAGCCTGGTGTGGGACAAAGAAGAAAAAGATGCTGTCCAGCTGGCAGGTATAAGAGCCTTGATGATAGCAAGGTTAGCAGAGGAATCCACAGCCAGCATTCCCAAACTAAGGGAATCTGGAGAAGATAACCAAGAGACAAGATCTGGAATGGTATCTTTTTTTTTTTTTTTTTTTTTTTTTTTGAGCTATATGGAGTGTTCTCTATTGGTGGAGCTTTTATTGAAACCCAGGTTGAACAATACTCTGAAGACATTTCTTTAGTGTATGATATAATAATGCCAGTTGATGGGACACTACTGGGTCCATACATCCTTTGGTAGGTCGGATCTATGGAAATGAAATATTGTACTAACATCCCATTGAGATGACTACCAGGAAGTGGTTGATTTATTTGTCCCTGTCTTTGTCATGCAGCTCCAAATCTGGGTAAATAAATATTTAGGCCTTGCTGGCTATCCTGATTAGAAATAAAAAGTAGGTAGTGTTGATAAAGACAGAGAGGAAGAGGACAGATGCATTGGACAACTCCGTCAAAATTCACCCCCAATCAGTCTGTTACTTAGGGAAAGCCTTATTAAGCTATCATGGAGACTAGATTACTACAGCTGGAGAGATGTGGGGGATGCATTGTGGAAGGCCTTAGGAGAGGAGTACTGAAACAACAACAATAACAACAGCAACAACAACTACAACAAAAACAACTACAACAGTAGCAACTACAACTACAACAACAACAACTACAACAATAACAACAACAGCAACAACTACAACAACAGCAGCAACTACAACTACAACAAAAGCAACTACAACAGCAACTGCAGCAATAACAACAACAGCAACAACAACTACAACAACAACAACTACAACAGCAACTGCAACAACAACTACAACAATAACAACAGCAACAACTACAACAACAACAGCAACTACAACAGCAACTGCAGCAATAACAACAACAGCAACAATTACAACAACAACAGCAACTACAACAACAACAGCAACTACAACAACAACTACTACAGCAACAGCAACTACTACAACAGCAACTACAACTACAACAACTACAACAACAACAACAACCTCAATCTGGTTTAGGCAATACTACAAAGTGATAGTGACAATCCATCTGAATTCTGAAATGGATCAATCAGTATAAAAAAATACAATGATATTGACCCAGAGGCTGCAGAAAATGTCAGCATGACCCATATTTCACAGAGTGCTTACTGTACCCCCATGACTAGATCTAAGGACTTGCTTTCTGTTACTGAATTATGCTCACCTCCACTCCACATGCGTCAGCAAAGAGAAAAGATACTATTCTTATAAGTGAAGAGGACATTGCACATGAATCCTAAGAATAGTTTTTAGAAGCTATTTGGCAGGAGAATAAGCCGAAAGTAGGATACTTGAACTTTTTTTTTTTAATTTGGAAGTTAAAAATGGGAAGAATAAGAGCACGAAGCTTATATGCTTAAAACACTTCCTCCCAAAGAAGAATATATGAAAGGGAATGAGAAGACAGAGCTTAGCTCCTCACAGATGTGCCAGTTCAGCTTATAAGACGAAGGGATTTTGATGACTGATATGAGGCTTACAGAACACTTACTGCTTCTTGTGCGTTTGTGGAGGATTTCTTTGGAACTTATCTTAAAGCCTAAAAATATTTTGCAGGAAAAGCAAGGGGAACTTTCAAGGTCTTCAGCACTCGAGACTTGAGAGATATTGGCATATACATAATGCTTTAGGCGGAGCATTTGATAAATGACAATATATTATTCTTGTAGCCTTAAAGATAATGAAAAAATTGAAACCATGATACACATATATTTAACATTAAATTTTCTTTCAAAGTTGGCCTTATTAAGCATAGGTTTGGGGATATCATGACCCTTTCCACATGCTTCTTGGTGAGGTATGAGGAGAGATTCATCTTGTCTAGAAACAGATTTGCTCTTAGTAATAAACCAACGTTTTTAATAATAATATAAAAACTATCGGGCTAAAGAAAAAGAATTGCTTTCCCCAGAGGGCACCACAGCATTATTTCTGTCGTTTTATTAATTTTACAAACTAAAGAAAGGACATATTCAAGTTGGGGTCATGAAAGTAAGATTATTTATAATTCTCTGCTTTTAAATATTTTTTTAAAATCTTTACAGATGTCTTACATGTGGTTGCCCACCGGAACTTCTGTATTAACAACTTGTACATCTCATCTGCATTCTAAGTCTGCATGTTTAGACCCAGAAGAAGAGAGAATGATCAGAACCATCGTGGAGAGTATAGAATGGAACTTAAATTACATTTCTGTTTATGCTTTGAGCCAGTCAGAATGATACTCAAATATTTACAATATCTGATTTTGCTATCTGGTACCTATAAATTAACCTAGGACTTTATATTGTATTGAAACAATTTCAGTGAATGCCCATGCAGTGTGACTTACATTGCTGGCAAGGGGGTGCATCTCATGTGGGAAGCCGGATGGCTCAGTTGGTAACCTTGGGGAGCTCTTGCTGCCTGGCTTTGAAGCCTGGCTCATATTTCAGTTTACTCTGTTGCTTTTTCATGTTGGAAAACTCAGCTCTTTATCTATGAAACATGTAGGTATAAAAATAGCATCTACCTTCAAAACCGCACAGCTTGAATTGTTAGAAAGTGTCATAGTGCTAACATGTATTTAGTTGTAAGGAAAGGGCCTGACTCATGCGTGTTGATATTATTATCATTTGGAACAGGTGCCTGTTCCTAAGGAGATGCATAGAACAGCTTTGGTGGTGCACAGTCCTTTTTGTGCTGAAATTATTTGCTTAGAAAATTTACATTCTTTCAATAAACTAAAGTAAATAAATAAATAAATAAATAAATAAATAAATAAATAAGAATAAGCCTCAGCAGGAATCTCTCTTAGATCAGTCTCTTTAAGAATGTTGGAGGACAGAGTGGTTGAAAACAGAAAAAAAAACATTACAAGGAACTCAAGACCTTAAAGGAATTAAAAACATTAAAGAGCATTGAGAAATGCATTAATGTGACACATGTCAGAGTGGCGGCGTTGTGTACCAGGAAAGGGACCGAGTGGATATCATGAATGATAAGTATGCATTTTAGAGGGCTTCATATCTTTTAGAAGAGGCATCAATAAGAAGGAATAGGTCGTGCAACATTCTAGAGCCTGTTTCAGGAAGAGGAAAAAGAGGGAAATACACTTGAAGGAAGAGAAGGAAAAAAAGAAATAAGAATTTGAATCGGTTGTGATTCTCTTCCTAAGAGGAAATTTGAATAAAATATTTAAGCAAAAGAAGCAGTAATCAGTTATTATTTTTCCTATGAAGAATATAATAATAAGATGCAATCTTCCCAGTCCAAATTATCAAGTGAATAAATTTATTTATAAATGTACTATGAAAATATGATCTTGGAATATATTTTACTCTATTTATCAGACTCTTGAGGTCCTCCTTCTGATAGCTGTAACCTCAAGTCTATAATGTTAAGGTTTAAGAATTACTGAAGAGTGATACCCCGAGATTCAAATAGTATGCAAAAGCAAAGAGCGTTTATTCACCTGAATTTCCTGCATGCAGGGGTTTCCCCGTTTGGTAATGGAGACAACTAGTGGACTTGCAGACCCAGCTTTTATTGTCAGGGGAATTTCAGAGAGGGATATGTGCCCATTTACCTTTATTGGTTAGCTCTGTGTCTAGGGGTCTGATTGATGTTACAATTGGTTAGGCTCTGGAGACTTCCCAGAGGATTGCTTGCTCATTCTAGCTACCTATTGTAACTGCAGGCCAGATGATATGGTGTCCTCCTCATGTTGGCTGCCCACTGATGTGATTGGCTGACCACAGGTTCTTGGATCCAGGTTCTCATTGCCAGGAAACAGAAACTTAGGCCTAGTGTCCAAAACTGCCAGTTTACAGCCTGTCATGGAGGCAGGCTGCCTCTGGCTAACTCAGTTCTCTCAATAGGAAAGACAATAACAGAGCTGAGAACAGAGGCAAGCTGCCTGAGTATCTACTACACATGTGGTGATGACTTGGGAGACACATCTCTTTAATTAATTAATTAATTAATTAATTAACACTCCAGATTTTATTCCTTCCTCCCAGTCCACCCTCTGACTGTTCCACATCCCATACCTCCTCTCTACCCCCTTGTCTCCACGAGGAGGTCCCTACTTCCCACCCCCAACCCCATCAAACCTCTAAACTCTCTGGGGCCTACAGTCTCTTGAGGGTTAGGTGCATCATTTCTGACTGAACCCAAATCTGGCAGTCCTCTGCTGTATATGTGCTGGGGGCATACATCAGCTGGTGTATGCTGCCTGTTTGATGGACCAGTGTCTGAGAGATCTCGTGGGTCCAGGTTAATTGAGACTGTTGGTCCTCCTACATGGTTGCCCTCCTCCTCAGCTTCTTTCAGGCTTTCCTTAATTCAACCACAGGGGTCAGCAGCTTCTGTCCATTGGTTGGGTGCAAATATCTGCATCTGACTCTTTCAGCTGCTTGTTGGGTCTTTTGGAGGGCAGTCATGCTAGGTCCCTTTTTGTGAGTGCTCCATAGCCTCAGTAATAGTGTCAGGCCTTGGGGCCTCCCCTTGAGCTGGATCCCACTTTGGGCCTGTTGCTGGACCTTCTTTTCCTCAGGCTCCTCTCCATTTCCATCCCTGCGGTTCTTTCAGACAGGAACAATTATGGGTCAGAGTTTTGACTGTGGGATGGCAACCCCTAAATTATCTAAAGAGTTTATGTCTTATTGTTATAAATTCCTACATGTTTCTAGAAGTATGTGCCTTTGGATCCTAACCTTCTTAATCTTGTATACACCAAATAATGTTTGCATGGTGAACAGAGAAATAATCAGTTTTCATTTTGATAAATTTTCACCATGACATTATAGGAAAATTATCTATTAAGATCTTAAATCATTCTACCAGTTGAGCTATGTGTCAGAGGAGATACCTAGGCCATCATTCTTCTAAAATAATTCTTCTGTTGTTTCTTCCTTGTCTATTTAATAAAGGAAACATGGCATTTACAGAAATTTTGTTTTTTCCTTTTTTCTTATTTAAAACATTTTAAAAGTTAAATATATTTTATCATATTCCTCTACTCCAACAAACTCATCTCGACCCTCTTCTCTCTCTACAACTCAACTTTATGTTCCTTTTATAAAATCAAACTAAAAGCCTAATACAACAACATCCCCAAAACCTACAAAACAAAATAGAACATCACTCCAAAAGAAAAACAAAATGCCAAACTGAAACTAAATAAAAGTATACACACACACACACACACACACACACACACACACACACACACACACAGAGACACACACACACACACACACACACACTACACACACATACACACACCAAACAAACAAAACCAAAACAAAGCTGTGGAGTCCAAAATGTCAAATATTCCTGACCATGAGATCTATCCTGGAGTAGCTAATATACTTAGCGTGATTCCACTGGAGAAAACTAATTTTTGCTTTCCCAGCAGGTATAAATTTCACTTCAGTTGTTTGTTAGCCTTTAACTTAGTGGCTAGTTATACATTCATTCAATCACTCATTTTTAAAAAAATATAATCAATAAATTATAACAAGATAAAACAAAACCTATTACATCAAAGTTGGACAAGACAAACCAAATAGAAGGGAAAGAGGCCAAGAGAGGGTACAAGAGTCAGAGGCCCACTTAACAGTACTCTTGGGATCCCATATAATAAACTTGAAGCCATAGTGAAAACACAGAGGACCTGGTGCAGACTAGTGAAGATCCTGTGCATGCTACTTCAGTCTGTGAGTTCATAAGGGTTTTGCTTATGTTGACTTAGAGGGCCTTGTTTTCTAAGTGTCTTACATTCTTTCTGCCTCTTCCTTTGGGATTCCCTGAATTTTGAGGGGGGATTTGGTGCAGAAATTCCATTGAAGGGTGAGTGTTCCAAGATCTCCAGCCGTCTATGCTGTGTGTGGGTATTTATGTTTCCTGTCTGCTGCAGGAGGAAGCTTCTCTGATGGTGGTTGAACAAGGCACTGATAAATGAGTATATAAGATATCAGTAGGAGTCATTTTATCATGATATTTTAAAAATTTTTTATTTTTATTTAGATCAGTAGTATTTGGCTTTACCCTAGGTCTCTGGGGTATCTAGGTTCTGGTTCTTGGTCACTCAAGCAGTGTCAAGTATGGATTTCATCTTGTTAAGTGGGCCTTAAGTTGAATGAGATATTGGTTGGCTATTCCTACAAGCTTTGTGTGACTCCATTGCTCTGGCATATCTTATAGGCAGGACACCAGTGTAGACCATAGGTTTTGCAGCTGACTTGGTATTAATCTTTCTCTTTTGCTACTATGCAGAGTACCTTTCTAAACCAAAGATGCTGGAACATAGTGGTGAAGGCTCTATGTAGGCACCAGCTTGACATTTTCATGTTCAGTGAGTTGTGTATGTTTTTTCAGCAATAGAGCCTGGCTGTCAGTTTGTGGAGAGCAACCTATAGCCTTGGCAACATCCTGAGTTGTTTGGGGATTCTCCTGGCACCCCTTTGGCAAGCAGCTTAAATAGATGTAACCCAAGCTAGCAGCGAAAGCTTCATTTGGTGACAAGATATGGACACTTGGAGCTCTGTCTACCCCATTTTTTAGCAATTTCATTTAGATTGCCTTAATATATACATATATTTTAGGAGACTTCTACTGTTCTAGGTTTTCATACTACCCCCCAAGTTTCTCCTAATTTTACTTTTCTCTCCCCACATTCTCTCCTACTACCCATCTCCCTTTTGCATCCCTATGTGATCCTACCATTTTAGACCCCCACATTCATCCATCTATTCGTAAATATCTAATCTATTTCTCTTTCCTTATGAGAACTGTCTATTCTCTCTAGTCTTTTACTCTTTACATACCCTCTGTAGTTCTATGGATTATAGTTTGGTTGTCATTGATTTAAAAGCTAATATCTACACATAAGTGAATATCACCTTGAAAACATCTGCTCTTGTCTGATCTCAGAAGCTAAGTAGGGTTGGGTCTGGTTAGTAATTGGATGGGAGACATTTTGACTTTTTAAGAATAAAAAATGCACTGTTTATTTAAGCTTATGATATATCCAGGCATTAACTAAGGTTACTTTTATGGCAGGTCATGCATGACAATAGTAATATCAAGTATGTATGTAAAACCCTACTTGGTGTTCTTTCTATATTTAATTCTTTAATCTTTAAGAATGCCCTGCAGTGTCTATACTGTAACTATCCTGAAATCACAGAGGAAGTAAAAGAGATAAGAGAAGGTGGGTTGTCTGCGATGGCACAACCTATAAGGAGTAGAGACAGGAGAACACATCCTTCTTGCTTCGGTGCTGACCAGCTCCTCAGCAGGAAGCGTCCGCAGTCTGGCAAGCCCTGGCTTCTTGCTACTTTTAGTGTGCAATCTCAGATCAGTGCCAATTCCCTCTTGGCCATCAGGAGAACTCTGATTTATTTAAATTTTAATGGAAGCATTTTATGAGATAGACATCCATTATTATTCAGGTTAATAAAATAATTCTTTAGAAATCATTTAGGTTTGGATTTTTGAAGATTTTGTGTGCCTTTAACTCATTATGAGTTTTTTTCTGCTTTCACAGTAAGTCTAAGCTCAGACAACTTTTAAGAATTAAGTTATTAGGGAGGATTTTCTTGGCAGTGAACATTATGTGTATAATATGGATAAAGAAAGACCAGATCGTCAGTATCTTAAAGCCAAGATGGCAGGGATCTCACAACACTACTTAAGGGAAAATGCTTTCACTTATATGTCCTAGACTAGCGTGGGTGTTTTCAGATTTCCCTTTTTGTTTCTAGAAATAAAAGTGATATCATGACTATTAACAGATTTGGATATCTTGTTTTGATGAATTCTTAAGTGTGAGCAGGGGAAACAAGGGGGATACCTGTAAGAATAGAGGCTCTCAGGAGGGTTTCCTCTAATTCCTTTGGTCCACCCGCCAACTTGAAAGACAAAAAGGAGGCAGCAAGAGCTGACTCAGAAGAGCAATTCACAAGACAACAGCTGTCTCCGTGATAGTAAAGCTCCCCGCTTTCACCTTCTAACTCCTCTGATAAGTTGTCTTTTCTTCCCAGCATCTCAAGCGTGCCATTTTTTATGACATATGGGTCAGTCATTCTCCTTTTTTGTATTCGAGTATCTCATCTTTTATCACCATATGGTGTAGGAGAGTGATCCTCACTCTACCCCACCAGGGTACCTTTTCCTGTCTATGTGTCTGGGATGTGACAGTCTTTCCCTTTAATGTGTTTAGGGAGGGACATCTTTTTTCAGCGTGCATTCCATTTGTGACATCTTTATATCCTTAGGGTATCCACATTTCATTTTTTTTCAGGACTGTGTACTTTTATTTATGGTTGTTGTTTTTAACTTAAGTTTATAGATTGCCTTTTTTTTCTGTGCTGCTGTGTCCTCAGCGAACTCCCTTATATTTTTATGTGCCAGCTCTTTTTTGTGCTGAGATGGTGGGCGCAAATTTGCCTTGCACTTTCGGAGTGGGATGCTGAGGATCTGGTGGAGAAAATCAGGTATCTACTCTTTCTATTATATAGAGATTTTATAAACCTATCTAATGCATTGGAATTTTCTGTTCTTGCTTTTCTCTTAGCCCTAGAATTATTTGAACAAAAAAAACCCCATTGTTTACTTTTATTAATCTCATGTATATGTGGTGTGTGTGTCCACTTGTATGTGTGTTTGTATGCATGTTATATGAGTGTGCATGTGTGTATGTGTGTATGTGTATATATGTATGTGTGTATATATATGTGTGTATGTGAGTGCATATATGTGTATGTGAGACTGTACTTTTATGTGTGTGTATGTGTGTGCATGTGTGTATATGTGCATGTGTGTATGTATGTGTGTATGTGTGTTTGTGTATGTGTGTGTGTGTATTTGTAAAAGAAGGTTTGTTCAATGACAGCTAGGGAGATAGAAGGAGAAGAGATTTGTTTAAATACCTTTAGTGTGATATGCATAGGAATTTGTGTTTTCATATATTAATTCCCATGTAATTGGTACTCAGTATAGTGTAATTGATAAAAGCATGGGATCAGAGGCTAATTTTAGGGTTAATGCAGCATCTTCATCACCTACCTCCCATTTGACTTTGGCAATGTCTCTTAATCTCACTGTGACCTGATTTCCTTATCTCACTTATGAAACCTTTCTTGTGGAGTTGAATCAAACTAAAATGCAAATTTGGGCCCTTTTCATATAATTTTAGGGTTTGTTCCTGAATATTTAGTTGCTTAATAATTTCTAAAAGTGACACAAAAATGCTACGTGGATCCACTTCTGAAGAAAAGTCGGCCAAGTGAGGGAAAGTTAAATAATTTTTTCATTGCAAAATATTCATTGGGACAATGATGGACTTCTGGGTTTTAGTTAAGATATATGCTTGTTTCCTGTGAAGATGTAAAATACACACATATAAGTCAGACTTTGGGGAACTTACTACTGGGTTTGAGGACCCAGTATGAATTTAAGAACCCATGATTCTAACTTCTTGCTTTACCAGGCTAATGTCCAGTCTTGTTCGAGTCCTCAACAGTGTGCTAAACATGGACAATGTAGATTTTTCTTTCGAATAAGCATTCCCAAGTCCAGACACTCCTTGGAATCACTGGGAGTAAATCACTATTTACTGCACGGTTGAAGGATGGATCTCTGCCTCAAGCATGAAGATGGTCAAAACCAAAACATCTGACCCCGATAGATGAGATTGATAGGTGGCATACATGCATCATGTTCCTGGAGGGGATGGGTGCCACCTGGTACAAAGTGCCACATGCAGCTTGTTCTCAGGAGCAGAGTAAGCTACCAGCATCTGTGAAAGTAGACTTTCTGTAGAAAGATGGTAAGGCACTCACATATGTGAGAATGGGGTTAACATTTTGAATAATTCTGCTCACTGAGCAGGAAAGGATAAGCATAGACAATGTCTCCTTTCTGGTAATGAGGTAGTTTGTTAGGGTTCTTTATGCTCAAGAAATGATTGGGGAGGAGGATTTACCTTTGTAGCCTCAACGTCCTCTCAATTTATAAACCAGTGTAGCATAGATTATTGACCTTAATTTAAGGTCAAACTGTAACAGCCCCTGTTGAATGTCAGACTGGCAGGTCATTTTCTTTCATTTGGTGATACAGCAATCCACATTCTTTATCTTTTTGTTAGAACCTTCATATGCTAGGGTTATGGTGTAAGTTACTTCTAAAACCTCAAGATAAAAGGCAAAAGAAAGCACAGAATAGACATTTCCTCCTCTCTCCCTTTTTAACTCTAGGGTCTGAAGTGTCAAACTTGGACTTCTACTCCAAGATCACTCCTAGGAGCAAGGAGAGTCAGAAATATAGCTGCTTTTAAAGTCCTTTTCATAGCTAAACTCTATCACTGTGGAATCAGTGTGTGGCTTGAGCTAACAGCTAGTTCTCACTGTTTAATGTCTTACTTGAGTCTGCTTGTGTCCTTACACACTAGTCTATTTATCTTTAAGGTTATCCAGAGTTTAATCTTTCATGAGTATTGTCCTTCATCTAGGGATCTGTGGTAGTTTGAACAAGGTGAGAACATTTTAATACTTGGTTCCTGGTTGCTAGCTTTTGGTGAGGCCTGGCTGGAGGTCTTGAAATTTCCAAAGACTCTTGCCATATTGAGCTAACTCTCTCTGTTTCTTGTTTATGGGTACATTTGTGACCTTACAGCTGCTGTCCCAGTGCAAAGCCAGCCTGCCCACTGCCATGCTTCTTGCCATGATGGTAATGGAGTCTTATCTCTCTGGAATCATAAGTCCTAATAAACGCTTCCTTCTTTAAGTTACTCTGGTTATGTCTTTTACTACAGCAACTAGAAAGTTTACCCATGTGCTTAAGTTGTACTTTCTAAATTCTTTTATTTGTAAAATCTTTTCAGACTACTTTAGAATTCTTGCTTAAACCTTTTCAGTTACACGATTCTTCTATAATTATCATAACAAACTTTTATCTTTCTTACAGTGCCTTACTACCCAATAATTTAACTACTTTGTTGGTATCACATTTTTATATTGATTTAAAACATGTAATTAGGTATTTATTTAGTGGTTACCACGGAGCACTGTGAAGTCAGAGAACAACTTATGCGAGTCAGTACTGTCTCTCTACCATGTGGGTTCTTGGGATTGTTGAACTCAGCAAATATTTTTACATGCATACTTACAAGAAGACCATCTTGACAGTGCTCAAATATCAAAAGTTCAAAGTCATATCTTGTGCCTCACTTGGCCCTCTTAAGGTGGCTGGATTTGTGGATTGTTTATACATATATACTATATATTTAATGCACATAAATGTGTTGATATGCTTAAAAGCAATTTTATTTTGATGTTTCACTCATTCAGCAGGATGTTTTTCACCAGACAGTAAGTAAAACAGTAGGTGATTATATAGCTTTTATGATCCATTCTAAATAATGGAAGAAAGTAATGGCATTTTTACTCACAAACACTCTTAAGTTAAAACATAGATCTTTCCGGTAAATTGTATTAGGTTTAAATTCTTATTCAAGGATATAGGCTTCTTTTTTTCTCCAGCAACCATCTGTTATATAGATCCCTGCCGATAACATGATGGTCTAGTTGACTCTCTTTTGACTTTTATGGTGATTTCTGTTGTCTCTTATTTCTCAGTTCTGCTAATGAAATTCCATTTGGAGAATTTCTCCTGTTATGTTTCTTTGTATACTCACTAAATACTTCCTATTTTAACTTAAAAATTTACTTTTATATATCGTCCTTAGTTACTTATGTTTTCATCTTCCCATATGTATTCTTCGACTTGTCTTATAAAAACTTTTGGTTTTTTTACCTAGAGAAGTATCTTGTCTCCTAAGTATAGAAAGTTTCTTTATTCTTCCTTAGTATATGTCCTCACCCAGTAGAGTGATAGAGTGAGTACATATATATATATATATATATATATATATATATATATATATATGTGTGTGTGTGTGTGTGTGTGTGTGTGTGTGTTTTGATCTTTTGTGCTTGAATATAAAAAGGAAATTATACTATTTTTACACAATAGTAGGTATCATTATGACTTTCTGTACATGTGCATAATGAGTATATTTCAGTCAGTTTTAGCATGACCTCCCTTTATTTTCTTCAGCTCAGTTCTGCTGATTTACTCTTCCCAACCAACCCCTTTCTGCTTTCTGTTTTTAAAAACTCAATGAATTCCATTAGTGTTGTTTACAGGAGAGTTGGAGAGGGCTTTTTTTTCACGAGCATGGGCTTCCCAACTGAAGAAAAAGGCTCTTGTCTCCTCAGCAACTGCTAACTGTATAATAATGAAGAGCAAGGGTTGGGGTGCCCTGTGTTCTTTTATCTTTGGTCATAGAGTGTTGACTGAGGCCAAATCTTTTGTAAGTATTCACAGCTACTGTGACTTCAGGACAGCAAGTGCAGTAGTCACACTCAGAAGTCAGCAGTCCACATTACCACCTCTATTTCCTCAGCTCTCACATTCTTTATAACTTTTCTTCCATGATGTTCCTTGAACCTTGAAGTGGGTAATATAGATGCCCAATTTATTTTTAATTTAAAATTAAAGTATAGATTATTATTATTTCTGTTGTTGTTGCTGCTGCTGCTGCTGGTGGTGGTGCTGGTAATGATGGTGGTGATGGTTCTGGTGGTGGTATTTATGTGTGGATTCCAGAGAGTGAACTCTGACCTAAGGTTGTTTTTAGGATGAACTTCTGAAAAGAATCTATGCCTGCAGAGACTGATTGGCTGATTTGAATGTCAGTCCCTTGAGAGACTAGATTATTGCAGGTCCAGAGGGTAATGACCTTAATTTGGGCTAACATCTGGCTCTCTAGAACAGCCATTCTTTGCTGGAAATAACAACTTGTAACAATATATAAACGCCTTTTAGAATCAATTGGCTTAGTAGGCAACAAGCTTCTACCAATCCAAAAGTAAGAATGCTATCAGAAAGCACCTTGTGCCTATAGAAAAGCTTCCCCCATCTCAATGTACTTGCCTCTTTGATGTACTCAACAATGCATTTTAAACTTTCATTGATTTATGATGTCTTCTGTTCCATGAAACTACAAAAACATCATGAAACATGCCTCCATGTTGGAATACGAAATTTGGGGTAAACTAAGTTTGTATTCCCAGTCATGGTTGCTCAAAATGGCTCCAAAATAAACTATGTCTTTAAGATGAGAGCTGTGTTTTTGCATCAATATGAGAGACTGGTCTTTGAGCCAAGTGATTGCCATTTTGGTGAATTCAACTGTACCTCTTTGAAAAAGAAGATGCCTGCTGGGTTTGTTCATATCACTTCTGAGAGGTGTGTGTGTGTGTGTGGGAGGTCCATGAGATCTTTACCTGATTCTCTCACTACTTCTTATCACTTGTTGTATACAACTAAGCCATATTTGCATGTGGCCTCAGGGGAGACATGAACACATGGGAAGGGAAACTAGAGGAATTGTATCTATGTGGGTAGAAAATGCGTCCATGTTAAAGTAGACATTAAAATAATATTATATTTTGTTGTTTCTTTTAAAAACATTTTATTTAAGAACCATACATGGAGATATCCATTTGATCAATTCTCCTCTCTATTCCCAGGCCCCCCAATTCTTTCATTCCCAGGCCCCCAATTCTTGCTTTATCTTCTACACAAAATTTTCCCTCTCAATTTCCCAATTTCATGTTCTCTCTCCCCCTCTCTCTCTTTCTCTCTCTTCTTTAAAATACCTACTGAAGATGAATAAAGTATGGCTGTATATTCAACTTGCTCACTCTGGGGACTTTGACTGATCATGTGAGTCTGTAGTCAGTCACCACTGACCACTGTACAAAGAAGCTACTCAGACCAAAGCTGAAAGCTTCACTTCTCTATGGCATGAACATTGTTGATCAGAAGGCAGTTTGACTCCTGTGTTTTAGCATTGATGTTCCCTGTGTCTGTCTTCCTTCTTTTTCTTATTGGACTCCTCAGTGCTCGCTTCCTAATTCTGATGCCTTTCTTCTGTATACTGTTGCACTTTGGCTTCTTGGAAGTTTGACATGCAGTCTGTACTATGCTTTGAACAAAGGCCGGATCTTTATCTCTGTCATTGCTCCCATGTGAGCTGGCTTCCTTTCTTCACCTCTGACTGTGCTTCCTTTGGCTTCCCAGAAGCAGCAATTTTCCTTCAGGAGGTCATTTTATGTTATCTCTCATATTCATGTGGGGACCCAGGACTAATTCTTCCATTTACGTTTAGACAGAAGATTTTGTTCACTTGTATCAAAGTTTAGGAAACAACCATTTCCTGTTGTGATTGCTTGGCACTATCACCTTTGAATCCCACATTATACCGACTTTTCCTCTTGTCCAGCAGAAGAACTGCCATCTTTGTTATGGTCGATGATATTTATCCTCTCTTCTTTGTTCTATTCATAAATCTCATACTTCACATATATGGATATATGTTTATCACACTATTTGGCTACATGAACTTGGGAGAACAGGGCCTAAAAATGAGGTAGACTAATGTCTCATGCATTAGTCAACTTTATTCAGAGCATCAGGCAATTTATACTCTGAAGGTTAAGAAGAATCACGTGAGTAAGGTGTTCGATTGAACAAGAACAAGCCACATGGGGTAAAACCACATTTTTTTTTATAGAGATATTATAAATAACAACAGCTGACATAAACACACTCTTATCTGCTATACCTGGGATGAGCATGAAATCACAATTCAAGGACAATTCTGTTTTGAAGAAACTGAGGTCAGAAGACTCTTGCTTTCTTGGAGTTTTCTCATAAGCACTCCGAATTCTCACGTGACACCATTCTTGAACTGAGTTCCAACATATACAGTTGCAATTCTTCTTTGAAATTTGAAGCTCTCTCCTGGACCTTGTGTGGTTAAGAGTTCCAGCATTTCCTTTCTTCTAGGGCCCCCTCTTTTTTGTGTTTGGTACATCAGAGAGAGTGCATTATGAGCTCCATTCAAACAGTCAGCAACTACTTAGCCATAAGTTCTCTATTATCTTGGCAGTGTATCACTGTTTTTTTCTGTAACACAGCAATATGCAGATTATTGTAAGTCCACAGGCATAGGGATTTGCTCACAGGAGTCTTCATGGTTTTTATTTGCATTTTTAGATTTTTTTCTGCTTACTACACTATAAACAAATCATGACTTTGACACATAAGATGATGATTGCATTTTGCTATTTCTACCTCATGACATAGTAACTCTTATCATTCATTTTACTTTTGTCATAAATATCTTTCTTGTGTATTATTTTTATCCCCCTTGTACTTTTTAGCATATTCCAATTTCTACCAGATTAATTTTACCTAATTAATTCATACCATATGTGTCCCAAGTGAAACAGTATATCTGGCTCTGAACAACATTTTAATACACAAGACAATATTAAGATAGACAAGTTAGAAATAAAATAATTAAAATTAGCACTTACAAAAAGGAAGTCCATTCAGTTCCAGTTTGCTGTTCACAGAAGTAAGAACATGCAAGTGGCTTGAGAAAGGCAGATGCTTCACAGAGAAAGCCAACCCCGAGTAGGTGTTAAGTCAAATGATAGGTTGTTTATATAGAGGAGGGAAGATGTTCCTGGTGGATATAATGACATGCATCTGTAGAGTCTTAAATCACGGAGCAATAAACCTTCATTATTTGGCGTTGTTGAAGCACAATCTGGACAAGTTATAGAAGGGACGTGGAGAAAAGACTGTAAAACATCTTGTATCACACTATGGAGAGTGGAGTATATTAACTTATAGGTGAGAAGAATCAATTAAAGGCAAATGTACTTATAGGAGATTTAGTCAGAAAGCAAATATGTGACCATTGCCAAGACTAAGAGTTGAGAGTTGTAATACATGAATCCACCAGGTTAGTTATAAGACTGTTGTCGAAGAGAGACATAGGGAAGGACTCAACAATAATATTGGAAATGGTAACAGAAAAGAAAATGTTCTTCCATGATCTCTGAGAGTCCTGAGAAGGAGAAGGGAGACTGAGAATGTGGGCAGAGTTCAGGACCTAGTAGTGATCAAGGTAGATACCCAAGATGACATAGCAGTTTATTCTCCATGGCTGCCTTATGTATTATTTGCACTAGAAACACAGAATCTCTTCATAATCCTGAACTTTTAACTTCCTGCTTCCTGAAGCCACCTTTTAGATTTGTATGTGAGCATCATGTCTTTTAGGTAAAAAATACAGGTCTACATTCCAGTGCAGTACACTGCTACCGTCCTAGGTAGTTATTACATATTGACTTTGATTCACAGTAGCTACAATCCTGAGAGTGTTACAATTATAAGTTACTTTGCACATACACATTGTTTTTATGTAATGGTTGATACACTGAATCAAAATTTGGGTGACTTTTTATGATAGCCATAATTTGTTATGTTTCTGTAATTGTCTTAGTTAGGTTTCTATTGCTATGATAAAGCAAACACTGTTACCCAAGCAATTTGGCAAAGAAAGGGTTTATTTCATTTACACCTCACATCACAGTTCATCATCATTTTAAAAAGTTGGGGCAGGAACTCAAGGCAGAAATTTAGAAGCAGGAACTGAAGCAGTCCTGGTGGAGTGCTGCTTATGGGCTTGCTCCTCATTTTTGCTTTGCCTACTTCTTATATGAGTCAGGACCACAAGCCTAGGTGTGGTACTGAATTCCCATGGGCTGGGCCAACTCATATCAATCATTAATCAAGAAAATGGCCTCTAGATTTGCCTACAGAACATCCTCTGTAGGCATTTTCTCAATTATTTCTATTCTCAACTTAAGCTTGTGTAAAGATGACAAAAACTAATTAGCACAATTGACCACTTGTCAACGTGACAAATGTCAATTATTAAATCATAACTTTTCTTTCTTGTTTACTCCCACAAATCTTATTTTAATATAAATAGTGCAAATGCAAAATGTGCTCCATCTTTTAAAGGAGTCCCATAGATTAAAAAATTCAAGTACTTTAAAATGTTGTCTCTTTCAAATATCCATTACTTTTCAAAGTTTAATGTTTCTCTAAAATATCCGAAAGATCTCTAAAATATGAAATTTCTCCCTCAATTCCCACATTTCACAACTTGGATGACTGTAAAATAAATAATACTTTCTTACTACAAAATGAAAGAGTCAGAGCATAGTCACAATGCAAAACCAAAATTCAATTGTGTAAAAAGTTCAGTTCTGAATGTTTGAGACCAGTTCATGGTCCTCTGGGCTCTACAGGGCTTTGACAGCTCCATTTCCCTGCCTCTTTGATTTCCAAGCTCCTACAATAGTTCATTAAGCATTGAACACTCAATAGCTTTTCCAGCTGGAAGTTCTAAACTATTTCATGGTCCTCCCCAAAGTTGCTGAGGTTTGTGTAGGACCCCATTCTTGGTACCAATATCTATTTTAATTAGATTTTCTATTGCTCAGATAAAGCACTGTCACTCAAAGAGGAATAGATTTACTCTGCTTCAATTTCCACATCTTAGTCTGCTACTGAAGAAAGTCAGGGCAGGAACCTGGAGGCAGGAGGTGCAGTGCTTTCTAGAGGAGCCCCACCTATTGCCTTGCTCATTAGAAATCAACGAATCCACTTTGTTATATAATTCAGGTGTGAGCTCACGTGTGACATCAACCACCATGGGCCATGTTTGTCAATATCAATCCCTAATCAAGAAAATACCCTACAGATTTGCCTACAGACAATCTGATGGAAGCATTTTATCAATTGAGATTTATCTTCCCAAATAACTCTAACTTGTGTCAAGTTGAGAAAAAACTAATTATCCTGTATCAAAAAGAACAATCACTGCCAATAAATAAATAAATAAATAAATAAATAAATTAAATCTCAAATTAACTATTGCAGTCACCCAAACTGAATGAATGTTATTTTATGTTAAACAAATTTATTCATATTCTGGGTTCATGATTAACTCGGTATTTCAGATTTGTCTGTGTCTTTTGGAAAGGTGGTATGTCAACTTGAGAATATTATAGAAAACTCATTCCTTGGTCCTCTGGCCCTTACTGTTTCTCTGCCCTATTTTCCAAGGGGTACAGGAATTGTGTTGTAGATGTGGGCTTTGGAGGTAGGCTTCCCATGATTTCTGAATCATGCCTAGTTGTGGTTATTAGTAATGTTCTTCGTTAGCTGTGAAGAGGAACTTTTTAGATGAGGAGAGATATCTACACTTATCTGTGCATATAATGATAAGCTTTAGAATGTAGGTAGGAAACACACTGGTCTGGTGGAATGATAGTAGTAGGTTCTTTTCTAAGGTAATGACCTCACAAGTCCCAGAAATTTGGATAGGTTTCTAGCACTAGGGATACTAATTTCCCTCCTACTTGATGAAAAGTGGTGAGTCCCCCATATCATACACACATATTTGTGAATCTGCCTGTCTGTCTGTCTATCATCTATCTATGTACTATCTATCCTCTATCTCTATGTATCTATGTATCTATATATCATCCATCTGTAAATATAATAATAAAAGAAAAAGAGGCCATCAATTTGTTAGGGTCTGGGGAGCATGGAAAGACTTGGGGGGGGTGAAAGGGTAAAGGGTAAATGAGGTTAATATAATTTAATTAAAATACATTGAAATCTCATTCACTTTGACTCTGAAACTCATACACGAATATTTGAAGGAGCTTTTTATTTTTTAATCACTTAGGTAGATAGAACATTTAGTAATAGAATCTAACCCACCCAAGCCAAGAAGAACCAAATTATATTCCTATTTGTTTGGAATGCAGTGTTTACACTGCCCAAGGATACTACTTAGACACTATTTTCAGAGTTCTCCAGATGCATTCTGGGTCCTCTCAGTGAATCTCAAAGTTTAACTTTGCATTTCTTTCTTTTATCCTTTGTAAGCATTTCTCTTTCTTTTCCTTTTCCCAAAACTAAGCTCTGTGCTTGGATTCTCCCTCCCGTATTTCCTTTCGTGTGCTCAGAACACAGCTGGGATGGGGCTCCTATTATTCAGTTATCACGAATGCACAAGGCATACCAGCTTTTCTTCTTGCTAAATTATTATTCCTACTTTTGACAAAGTCCTTGAGGATCCATTTGTGCCAATGCTTCCCTAACAATTGTTTACCTTTCCATCAATGAGCACAAAGAACCTCACTTTCTCTCAGAAGACCCAAGGATATTTATTGTTACTAGGTGTTCCCAAGAGCACCTTCCTTGCTCACAGCATTTATCAGCTCATCCATTCCTGCAGTGCCTCCTCTAGTCCTCCTGTCCTGCCACAGATGTCTCTTCTCACTCCAGAGGTACCTTTCCCCCATATGCTTCATCTGTTCCCAATGTGATCCAGATGCCTTGAATTTCCTTCCAGGGAAACCCAGAATCTATAATAGGATCTTTATAAGCCATCCCCAGTGAGCCATTTTTCTGTCGTTTTGCCTGAGTCTGTTGTATTTTTCCCCAATGTGCTACAGGTGCATATGGCTCTTCTTGGTGCAGATGTGCAAAGCTTTCACCTTCTGTTCCCATATCATGGCTGATTTATGTGCCCCTGGTACACCTTTTCACTTCCATGGTGCCTGCATGTTTCCTCTTCATTGCATGCAGCTATCAATATTCTCGCTTTAGGAGGCTACACTAGTTTAGGGAAACACAAGACACATCTACTTTCCCCAGTTCAGTCACATTTGTCTTTTTCCCTAATTTGCAAAATTGGGTTTCACTTTTTGGCACTGTAAGTCTTTTATAATCTGGATGTTCCAAAGGGGTCACTACTGCTTTTTCTTCTTTGAAACACAATCTGATGTTAATATCTCCTTTTCACATTCATTATTGTATAAGACTAAAAGCTCTTCAAGATTCGTGAGGAGGCATAGCTATTAATCCTGTTTTTAGAACAAAGGAGACAATGTGCTCTCTAAGAAGCACAGTATGTATGAGCTTTTGGACTAATGGAATTTCTTATGTAAAAATTTGTGTTTATAAGAACACACATAACAATTCTATAGGTCTGTAATTTACCTGATCTATAGCTCTTTGTTGTCATCAACTAGCTAGGCTGATGGACCGTTATTTAGGAAAATTCAGCTGTATTTTCTCCCATGTTCCATGGTGACAGAACCCTCAGTATTCCCAGATTCGTTTGCCTCTTAGTGAAATTCAGCTCTATGCAGGCATATGAAGTCTGCCGTGGTAAACATGGCTGGCCCTCTCACAGTAGGTGCTTTCAGTTTTCCCTTAAATTATCACAAAGGTGGTGGTTTTGCCCTCATGACAATTCTAATGGGATAATTGTCTGTAAAAGAACTAAGTAGCATATTGGGGTACTTCCTTTAATCTCAGCACTTAGGTAATGGTGCCAGTGAGTTTGAAACCACCATTTGCCACATGAGACACTGTCTTGATAAGAGAAACACAAATAGAATTGTATAATATAAGTCATATTTATTCACCTCCTTGTCCATCTGTCAGGTCTTCTTCCAGTTTGTCTCCATTCAAAACAACACCACCTGAGAACATAGTGGCCTTTCTCCTTTGGTTCAGAAAGTATTCCTGAATATGTGTCCTCATCACCTTCGATGCTTCAAAGGGGACTTCTTTTCTCCTTAAGATTGCATAGGACTCCAGTTTCACAGCATCCTTCACCTCTGTGTCTGGCACTGAATTAACTAAAAGCATTAACTGGCTAGGCTACATGGTTTTCATTACAGCTGATACTTAATATATCTTTTTTAGACCATAAGCCCTTTAGTATTTTCCTACATGAGGATTAAAATGGTATACTGTTCATCTTTCTGTTGTTGTTACTTCTAAAATAATACTGCTTTGCAGGGCCGGGATATACAGAACTTAGGCGCTAACACACAAGGCAAGTACTCTGACACTGAAATGTGCTCATGAACTGTTCCTACTTCTACTTTTGGACAGGTCCCACTCATCTGCCCAGGCTGTCTTTGGCTAGCTTTGTTTCTCAAACATGCCTTGAGCCTTCGAGCCTCCTCCCTTGGTTTCTTGAGTAGATGGGATTACACGCCCATTCCACCCAACCCATTGTTCCTCATTTAAAAATTCATTCTCTGAATATTCATTGAACACATAGAATGTTTTAGGAAATATTCCTGGCAGCTTAATATAGAAATGAAGAGGCTTGCTTCCATAAAACTTAGTCTTAGATAAGGAGACAAAAAATACATTAAGAGTAGAGTAAGTATAGGTCACAGTATTGAGCGTGGTAAGTTCTACCGGGAGAAATGCAGAAAGCAGTGGTGATAAGAAACATATGGATGTGGTTTCTTGGAGGACTTGTATGTATAACTTACATGGTCCAGAACATCCTCACCAGGACCGGGATATCTGTGGGGTGAGTAGAGTATGTTGGTATCTGGGTGGAAAAAAGCTCAGATAAAGGGAACAGAAACTGCAATGGGGCAAGCTGGGAGTAAAATCACAGGTGCTTTGAAACCTTGGAGGAAGTCATGGATTGAAGTTGATGAGGAGCAAAGCATGCAGACGGGAGGTTAGCTACATGATTGGGGTTCCATGGGAAATGCTTTGGAAGCCATTTTAAGTTTCTTAAAATCTAGATTATGATTCTCATGTTCAATGACCTGCTGAAGACTGACTGGTTCTTATCATTTTCTAAGGATTTTGAACTTTCCCACATCATTCCCGCCCTCATCTCTCCCTCCGCTCTGTCCATCTTTCTTTGTTTCCCTTCTTTTGTCCCCTTGGCATTGTTATTTTTATATCACAATTTATATTAATAACTATGACACCGCAGCCTCATTTTATGAAGATTTCCTTCCATCCACCAAGATAAGTCCTCATATCACTAAGCTCATTTCAGACTATCATTTTTTACACTCATTATTCAATCTTTTTGTTGAGGGACAATCTCTGAATTGAACCCAGGGATCTGCACAGGCTAGGAAATAACTCTGCCACCCACAGTCATTCAATCTCAAGTCCCCTACAAACATGGATACTTGAATATCTGCCTTAGGATGACTCGAAGGGTCCTTTTATCTTCATGTCCTTCAGAACCACACTGTGATTCCTATTCATCTTTAGCTCCCCGATGATTTAATCACACGAGATACATTACATTCTTTACCTGAGCTGTAGCTTCTGCTTATATTTTTTAAAGGTAGCTTCTCCATAGAAGGGTATCTTTCTCTTTACTCTTGTTATGAGTCAGCTTCTCTCTGAGATGACGCAGCTTACTCTCATTGGCCTCCTATTTTAACCTTGACCCTGTTTCCCTTCCATTTTCCTCTCAGCTCAGGGACACCTTGACTTGCCCTTGTCTAACTCAATATGCACCCTCTATTTGTCTTTTGGCTATATCAAGTACTAGGTGAGTGCATGAGTCTGGATCAGGAAAGCTGGGAATGACTCTCTGAGGGCATACACTCTGTAGGAGACAATGAAGCAAAGGTGGCCCATATGGAATCACAACCATGCTGATGTCCATCTCGTGCATAGGCTCTAGATAGTTTCCTCTATAGAACAGTAATAGTAGTCATAAACTCACAAGAAGTGTGTTATAATGAGTCTATACCTGCTGTGATCTAAGTGATTTCACAATTGTGCTTCCTGTGTGGGAAATTTCTGGAGAAACCTAGGACTTCTCTGTTTCCTCATGGTCTAATTAGCTTCTTTCCTGACAATAAGTGTGAGTTGACAGGAAACCTACTCCGTCTTTTGCAGACGTACCCATATTCTATTTATATTTATATTTTATTGACTCTTCTAGATGGATATGAACCTAAGTAAAGAATCATCTCTCTCTTTTTTTTTTTGAAATCCACTGTGACACTTAAAGCAACATGTCTCTGAAAGTCAGTGCTCAATAACACATTCTGAAGCACTTATGTAACATAATTCTCTTTATTAATCTTTACAAATCTATTTACCATACTTCTCACCCTGGAACCCTTCATATACCATCTTATATAATTCTGTCATTTTCTTTACTAAATAGTATTTATTTGTTGATTGTACTAAGGATTAAACCTAAAGCCGTGCATTCCAGGCAAGCACTTTACCAGGGAGTTCTATCATTACTCCCGTTTTTAACCTCTTAATTTTGAGACAGGATCCCACTAAGTTGTCCATGCTAGTATTAAACTCTCTCTGCAGCTGAGTGAATATTGAATTTGGAATCTTTTTTTTTTAATTAATTAATTTATTTATTTTTGATACTTTATTTACATTTCCAATGTTTCCCCTTTTCTGGGTCTCCTCTTTGGAAACCCCCTATACCCTCCCCCTCCCCGCCTCTGTGAGGGAATTCCTCCTCCCACCTACCTGCCCACCCATCCCCATATTCCCACCTTGACATTCCCCTTTACTAGGGCCTCTAGCACCCTCAGGCCCAAGGGCCTCTCCTTTCTCCCTGATGGCCATGGAGGTCATCCTCTGCCACATATGTAGTCTGAACCATGGGTCAATAGATGTGTATTCTTTGGTTGGTGGTCCGAACTCCAGGACGACCCGGGGGGGGGGGTCAGGCCCATTGACGCTCTTGCTCCACCGATGCTTCCCAAGTAGTAAAAATTATAGGCTGCAGGTTAGGCCTGGCTTATTTTCTACTCAAGGTAGATTTCTACCTTGAATTTAATTTCTAAGCTATGGTATATATTTCTTACTTTTGTTACAGATAGTATCATCCTTATCTTCAAGTACTCAGAGATATCTGTGCATTCATTGCTGAGCCTTTGGTATTATAGGGTTTGGTTATTCCTTAGGATTTTAAGATTTTTAAGTGTTTTCCCAAGATGGTTCTTGTGACAGGCTATTAAAACACGCTATGGCTCTATATTTCTTGATGAAAAAAAGAAATTTGAGTTTTCGGAGAAGGTTCTGGATGTTTGCGAGTTTTCTTCTGTGAATTAACTATCTCACATTGATTCTGGTGTTTTCTCTTCATTGTGAAGAGATGCTCTGACATAAAAATTGGCAGCCCTTTGTCATGTAGGATGTAAAAACATGCATTTTCAATTGCCCTTTATATTTCCTCATGGTGATATTTTTATACAGAACATTGTATTTGTTCAATCTGTAGAAGTATTTTTACACATGGACACAGAAAATGTATTCCATAACTGAACATGCATTAATGATCACTGTATTTTCTTTTGATTTTTCCTTTTTTTTTTTGGTTTTGTTTTGTTTTTCGAGACAGGATTTCTCTGTGTAGCCCTGGCTGTCCTGGAACTCACTCTGTCAAGCAGGCTGGCCTCGAACTCAGAAATCCACTTGCTTCTGCCTCCCTAGTGCTGGGATTAAAGGCATGTGCCACCACTGCCCAGCTACTTATTTTTTTAATTTAAGTATCTATCACCCCATCAGTAAGTTGGATATGTAATTGGAGAGGAAGAAGTACCTCCTTATCCAAAAGTGGATCCTACTTTTTTCTTTAGTCTACCATTCTTCACAGGTCTCTTTACCATATTGAGCTTCACAGAAGTCTTTTCATTTGAGTTCTCACATGTATAAAACAGTTACGGTGTCCTTTTTTTCTTTTGTTTATATTTTGCTTATTTAACTCAACTTTCTCCAGTTAATTTCCCCCCCCTAAAATGCAGATGTGTTTTGGCATTTGCATGGGATGCTATGTTTCTGCACTCCTGCACTTTGCCTTTTTCTGATTGTTGCAGAGAGTGTCATACTGGACTAGTGTCAGGAGACAGCCTGCCTTTCCCGCCCTCGTTTCTAACGAGGTCCTCTATTCCATGCACCTTCCTTTCTGCTCACCTTAAACTCCTCTGTCCATCTAAATGATTTGTTGCACATTCTCTATCTGTTGCATTATCCGACTTTTCTTAAAACTCTGAAATATCAGTTCTGCTAATCTGAGACTTAAGTTGTTCAGTTTTCATTTTTACCCGGGCCTTTTGTTTGTTTATTTATTTATTTATCTATCTTTGTCTGTGCTGTGCTTTCACCTTCAGTGCCTTGGAATGCAGTTCACACTCCCGGCACTGTCTCGGAGGTTCGCAGACCTGCCTTGCGCATGTTGGATATCTGACTGCTTGCTTGACTTTCAAGGAACGATAATTTCTTTGACACCTGAATCACTGTAATTACATTCTCATTTTGGGCAGCAGAGTGCTGGTATTTCATCAGCAGAGGATCTTGTCCGTTTCTCTCTCACTTTGGTTTCCAGCCCTATAAAGTCCCTCGGGGTTATCACAAGTCCGTTTACATTTCTAGGTACTTCACTCTACCTCAATTTCTAGCCTATGCCTATCCATAGTCTTTCTATTTACTTGTACCAGTCAACTCGTATGATTTAAAATTGTTTCCTTTTGCTTCTCTTCAGGTGTGTTTACTTCTGTTCGTTACACCCTTGAGAGAAATGGGTTTCTCTTTTCTATCCGGTACTCTCTATTTTGTATTTCACTCTTCAGTAAGTGATGTTTCTGCCCTTATTTTCTTGCTTCTGTTCTCACTTATTTACTTTTTTTTTTTTATCTGTACAGTGAAATCTTATGTCTCACATCTCAATTTTCTTTTTATGCTGTGTCCCTTGCCACTGTGTATCTGGGGACCGTTATGTTATTCTGTAATCCTGCACTTGTTGCTTCAATAAAGTTGAATAATCTTTGCTTTTGACAAACAATTTGCTGTTCCTTTGAGAGCACAGTAAATACTCTACTTTTGTGTTCAATTTTTAAAGTGGTGGTCAGTCTGCTTTTGTTTTTGATTCCTATAAACTTTTTATTTTCCTTAGACTTTAGTTTCTTTGATCTGTTATACTTTGTTTCCCACTATTATTTATAGGACTTATATATTTTCTTTATCTGTGGTTGAAGCATTCATCTTCTTATAGATTCCATGTGTATTAATATTTTATGCTTTAAATAAATTGCCTTGGTAAATTAAAAAAAGTATTTCAATGTATATTTTCAAAAGAGTTATTTATTAATCAACATATCAAGAACCAAAAGGGATGCATTTGGAAGCAGATCAATCTGGACTAGGTCAGTTAGAATGGATTTGGGGAAAATGTAGGTTTATTTAACTAAGTAAACTTGAGAGACCTGCTGAGTTTTGCATTGTTTAAGAAACTACCAAATACCACAATCTGTCCCTTATGGTTCAAGTAGAGTGCTTCAGTTTGGGGGATAAACCAAAGTGACGTGAGTTAAAGACTGTAAGGCTCTGAGAATCACTAGCAATTACACCTCACTTGTTTCAATAGAGAAAGGTTAAACTGAAAATGACCCTTAGAATCCTTCCAACAGAAGAATCTTGATGAAGGATTGTTGAATAAACCTAAGTTATCAAAGCATGTCATTCTCCCTTCTATTATCAGGATTTGTTTAAATTGGTATATCTTTGTCACCCTGTCTTAATTTTAACCTCTTACATTCAGTTTATAATAGATTCTGTAACAATCCAATCCAATTAAATAATAGAATTCATTAAAATGTTATGTGATATAAATAAAGTGTCTATATTCCAGGAGTTGCGGGCTTACTTGCTATCCCTGGGATATTTTCTTCATGTTAGCATCAGTGGATGCTTTGTAAGAACAGCAAGGGAGGCCTGAGATAGCATGCTGCCTCTGCTTGACATAGGATGCCCTTTCCTGGGCATGGGATTTCCACTGCCATACTGTAGGGTTATTTAGTTTCTGTAATCATATCTGAAAAGATCCCTAGTCTTGAGAAATCACAAGTTTTGTTACTCAGTTATAACTAGAAAGTTGACTTAGACATTTATATGGGAGCAAATAGTTGAGCTAATTTCGAGAAGGTAAAAAATAAAAACTAATGTGAGAAGATACCAACGCTGCTGAGTTTAGCTGCTTTGTGGAGCTGGGACACAGCCCCCAGGTTATCACCAGCGTTCTCTTTTCCAACTCCTTCACTGCCAAAGCTTGGCTGTCCTGGAACTTGCTCTGGACATTGACCTTAACTCAGAGGATCTGCATGGCTCTCCTGAATGCTAGGATTAAAGGCGTGTACCACCGTGCCTGGACTTAAGATTTTCTTTAACTGGAACTTGCTCAGTCTGTCCCAGGTAGGCCTTAAACTCAAGACCTCTGCTTGCCTCTATCTATTGGGATTAAAGGCTTGTACTATCATGCCTGGACCTAAATTTAGCTGGGTGGGATCTTGCCCCAAAGTCATCACTCCCTTAGTGTGCTATCTCCTGTATACATACAATTCATCTCGATTCTACTCCTCAGACCCCTTTAATACTCGAACCATATATTTTGTATGTTTTCTTTTTAAGCTTTCTGTACTTCATCAAAACCCTCTTCATGAGACTAAACCACAGCACAGAGTCCAAACTTTTGGGACCTTCATTGTCAATGCAATTAATTTGACTCTTTTCACCTTAGCCTCAGGGAGACTCTTCAGACAAAGGCAAAATCCAGCCACATTCTTCACCAAAATACCACAAAACAGTCTCTAGGCCACATGCTGAAATTCTTCTCCACTGAAACCTCATGGGCTAGGTCTGCACAGTTCAAATCCCTCTCAGAAATAAAGTCTTTCATATTCATACTAGGATGACCCATTATAATCCACATTCTTCCAAACCAAGGCATGATCAGGCCTACCACAGCAATACCCCAGTCCCTGGTACCAACTTCTATCTTTGTGAGGGTTTTACTACTGTGAACACACAGCACAACCAAGGCGACTTTTAATTGATTGACATACAGGTTCAGAGCTTCAGTTCATTATTATCATCGTGGGAACATGGTAGAACCCAGGCAGGCAAGATGAAGGAGGAGCCAAGAGTTCAACATCTTGTTCTGAAGACAAACATGAGAAAACTGACTTCTTGGTGGCTAGGACAAGAGTCTAAAGCCCAGGACCACAGTGACACACTTCTAACAAGGCCACACCTCCTCCAACAATGCCACACCTCCTAATAGCGCCACTCCCTAGGCCAAGAATTTTCAAACCACCACAATTCCAAAACAGGAACAACTCTGCAATAGACAGTTTCATATTCAGTGTGCTGGATTGGGGAACCTCTGGGGGTGGTCAAGTAAGCAGTTAGCTAGGCGTATGTTTTTATTAGTGGGTGGTAGCTAAAGCCAAGCAGAAAGAGAATTTTATTTTTGGAGCAAACACCAGTGTCACAGAGAGCTGTATGGAATTAGGAGAAAGGATAAAGAGGGGCAGAACTCTGAAACACTACCATAGCGGGTACCCTAGGAATGAAGTGCAGAAGAGCAAGGCAGTGGCAGAGTGCTCCACCATGGATGCTGTGTCCAGCTTTCAAAGTTGAATGGCAAGAGGTTTTACTTTACTGTGAACTAATACAGTGGCATGTTGTGGATTCAAAGATGCTGAGAGTAGATTTGAGATACTTGAGTCAGAACCAGAGGTCTGCAGTTATGTGTGCCTAAGTTGGTTCACACTGAGCAGGGGCTGTGAAATTTGGTTCTTGGTAAATGCTGCCCACAGCTGGTTAGTATCTTAGATCTGGACATCAGAGCTGGGGATTCTGGGTGTTTTATTTAATTTTTTAAAATTTTATTTTATAAGTAAGAGTATTTTGCCTGCATGCATGTATGTGCACTACGTGTGTGTGCCTGGTTATGGAGGGCAGAAAAGCATAGCAAATCATGTAGAACTGAAGATAGAGATGACTGTGAGCTCCATAGTTGTGGTGTACACTAAGCCTGCCTCCTCTACAGAAGTGACACGTGCTTTTGGTTGTTGAACCATCTCTCCCACCCCATCCCAGTGTTTCAGAGAGGCTGCCAATAAAATTGTCCAAATTCCCTGGGAGGAAATACTATATTAATTTAAATATTCAGCAATTATTATATCATCTGTCTTGCAGGAGTCTTTCAGTTATTAAAAAAAACCCCTATGTTTAAAAATCATTGAAATATAGTTTAAAATAAAAGTTTTTCACAGATTTTGCTCTTCTCACACAAATATTGTAAACAATCCCATTGTCTTCATGGAATTATAAACCAAACTAACATTTATTCAACATGCATTCTGTGCTGTACATGAAATCATTTCTCTAATTTGCTCACCAAAAATAACTCTATTGTGTAAGTCCTTTATAGTTTTAAGGTTGCTCCTGAAGTGAGATAGCAGGAAATTAATCAACCTGTTTATAATCAAACATCTAGTAGTCCTGAAGTCCTGATTTGAACTGGGATACTTGGAGTTTGAAGGTCTACCATTTTCTGACTTCTAGTTCAGGGAGAAAGAGGATAGAGTTGTTGGTTGCTTGTATTGAAGTGATAGTTACCAGTGAGTTTTCTGAAAGTCATTTCAGTGGAGCGAGGATCAGACTCAAAGTGGAGTAAATTGCAAATATGTTGGGCACTGGTAGTGAGAATGAGGAAGTCATTTAGGTACGTTATTGCAAAGAGGGAGTAAGACAAGAATCAGGAAATTATTTAAAATATATCCAGAAAGACTTATGTTTGCTTATGTTTAGGAAAGTATCTACTGAAAAGAGGGATAGGGAGACAGAATAGGTTATTTGACCTATTAGGGGAAAAGCAGCAGATAATATCATAGGTAAAATAGCCAAAGCAACCAGAGCAGTGTCCACATATGGCTCTGCAGGATCTGAGAATCTCTCTTATGCTGATTGTCTTTACTCTCAGGCGCAGGGTAGGATTTCTGTTTGGGATTCAAGTGCAGTTAACTGAAAGAAGTACTCTGATTTCTAAAGACAGTTGTTTCCTGTAAAACAGGAAAGAGAGAAGGTAGACAGTTTCCTGTGGATTCACTTAGCAGCTTTTTAATTGATATCCTAGTAGTAGAAGGATTTGGAGAATAAGGAAATTGAAGAAACCATGATTGATGTGGTGAGCCATGAAATCTCAATGCAGTGCATAATGAAATTCATAATATACTTTAAATCTGGCTTGCTCTGCTTCAGCAGAATCTTCCAATACCATTTCTTTATATCAACACACATACTAGTTCACAAGTAGCTAAGACATTTTAATACTATGTTCATAACACACATTGGTTTCTTCATAAGCCTGATGCTCCATCCCTGAAGAGCTGTCGAATACACAGATTCTGAATTTTAGAACACTTAATACTACTGGTTACCTGATTAACACATTTATAAATTTCTGTTGTTCAGGACACCAAGGAATCAAGGCTCGATAATTCCACAATATTAATACATATTATTTAGTATGCATGTGAAAGACAGAAACAGATAATGCTCTCTTCTTAAATGCAATGTCTTCACTTTGCCAGCATGCATACTAAAATTGGACTGAATCAGAGAAGATTATTGTGGTCCCTACACAAGGATGGCATGCAAATTCATGAAGTATTTTATAATTTAAAAAAGTAACACACTTATACTGAGGAAAAAATAATATTTTCTGTATCTTTACAAGTCACAATCACTTATTAATGTGACTTGTAAACCTGCTGGGCATGACACAACTTTTCAGACTTGAGCACTAAGTTAGCTGTTGCCACCTATGTGTTTATTCTGTGCTGATTGTGCATGTCCATGTTTTTCCTCTAAAAGAAATAGATAATTCTGCCCTATAAAGACATCATGTTACCGACAGCAATGTTCTGATATCTAATACTAAATCTATGAACTGTCTTTAGGTAGGAGTTTATGTGTTATCTGACATTTGCTGTGTTTCCTTAGCAACTTAAAAGTCCCCACATTTCCCCAGATTATTCTTAATTATTTACTTTTCAATTTTTATATTTATACATTTTATTTAAAACAGAGTTACATCAATTTCCCTTTTTGCCTTTCCTCCCTTGGACCTCTCCCACGTCCCATCCATCTAGCCCCACCAATGCTGCCCAATTCTCAAATTGATAATATTTTATTGTTATTGTTACACACATATGCATGTGTGCATATTTATACAGAAATACATAACTATAGCCTGCCTAGTTCATTTTTGTTGTTTGTGTGTATATGGCTGAGCCCTTTGTATTGGATAAATAATTAGGAGACTCATCTCTGGGAAAGGCTAATTATCCCTCTCTCTGCAGTCTTTTGTTGCCTATAGTTTTTGTCCAGGGTTGGGACCCTGTGAGATTTCCCCCCTTCTGTGCTAGCATGTTTATCAATATTGCTATTCTTTTTAGATCTTGTTTATGCTGCTGTTTCTAAGAGAGACTTTGTCATAGCAGATATTCTGGCATGCTGGCTCTGACAATTTTCCCACCAACCCCCTCTTCATTCCCAGCAGTGACTCCTATTAGCTACAACAGTGACCAGCATGGCAAAGTATCCATGAAGGTACATAAGTGGCACTCGCCTGATGGTAACCAACAGCTGTCTAAATTGGACTTAAACTTAATTCAATGAAATGGAAATCATCCCTGGTGGTAGCTGCATTCCCAAGCTCCCAAGAACAATGAGGTCATGCCTCTTTGAAGAGAGTCTATTCCTACCACATTTCTAGACCAGCATGATTCACAAGTACATCCTAAATCTTGGGCTTATTCCCACAGATAAGTGGAACTATTATCCCTCATCAGAGAAGCTTTTCTTCATAGCAAATGGTAAACCACAATTGGGGATAATGGAGAGATCCAGGGATTGTGGGGAACCCAGCTGCATCATAGTTCACATCAAAGGCTCACAGACCATTGTAGGAGAGGCTGTGGACATTTTTTAGGAGTCAGAATTCCCAGACTCTTTGTTGCAATGTAAAGTGCCTGCATACATAGGTTTGGAAGACAGATTTATACAGAAAAGCATTGAAAATAGAGTCTTAAGCATTTATTTTTTATTAAAAATGTACTGATTGTTATGGTAAGTTCTTATTAGCAAGTTCACAGACGCTTAGAATCTAAGGTCCTTTTTGTAGATTTAATTATAAGTCTTAGAAATTAATATTAAAAATTTAAATATTTGAGTTTAAAGATGGGCTGTCTATGAAGAGAGGCTCAGTGGATAAGACAATGTATTGTTCTTGCAAGGAACCCAGACCAGGCAGTTTACAACCTTTAACTCTAGATTTTGATCCGAACTCCTGAACACACTGTGGATGAGATCATGAGACTTGAACTTGACAAAATGATATGTTTTACACCGCAAGGTTATGTTCTCTCACTGGAGGCAGACCAAGTACATTGACTGCTCAGTGTGGTTCTACCACATCTTAGGTCCTGTCTTAGAGTTTTATTGCTGTAAAAAGACACCATAACAATGGCAACTCTTATAAAGGAAAACATTTAATTGAGGCTAGTTTTCTGTTTTAGAAGTCCAGTCCAGTATCATTGTGACAGGAAGCATGGCAGCATGCAGGTAGACATAATACTGGGGAGGTAGCTGTGAGTTCTACATCCAGATCTGCGGGCAGAAGGAAGAGACAGTGAAGTTGGGAGTGGCTTGCTGACATTGAAACCCCCAAAGCCTATCCCCAGTGGCAAGCTTCCTCCAACAGTGCCATACCTATGTTAAAAAGGCCATAACTCCTAATAGTAGCATTTCTTATGGGTCTATGGAGGCCATTTTCATTCAAAACACCACAGGCTCCTTGCTTAAATATGAGACATTTTGAAGTATTGGTGTTGCAGAGGTCCCTGAAGGACTCACTAGACTGTATCTGAGCCAGTCTCTCCCCTAACTGATATTGCTTCTGCTATTTATGCACAGAGTTTAGTCTGAAACGTGCTCCCCAGTCAACTTGCTACACACATTAATAACCTAACCAGTACAAGAGAACATAATCCACAAATCCTTTTGATGACTACATGAAATGCCTTTTGATCAAATACTATTTTACTTATGAATATACCTAAGGAAGTGTCTTGAGTCTGTTTATTTGACCCTGTAATATTTAATTACTATGCACAATACTATACAATGTACAAACTCTTAGGGAATAAGTCGACTATCTTATTTCCCAACTATATTTGCAAAAATTATATTTTTCGTATTATGATAAAATATACAAGACACAAAATTGTACTTAACCTTTGACATACCTCTTCTCTCTCTTGTCTCCAATGAAAATTAGCATACAGATTCCAAGATATTGTAAACTTTTATGACACTGGAAATAATCCACTGTTAGTATCTATTCTGCTTCATCATTTAACAATATCATATCTCAAGTTATCATTTTCTCTAGGAAACAAATTGCTTTGAACAGATTTCATAGGTGCAAATCATACATTAATGTCAGTATAATGGGTTTTCCTCTTTTTTACTTTCTGTTTGCAGACATGAAACTGTAATGTTACTACATTTATATAACTTAATCTTATAATTTGAATAAATATGAATTAAGGACCCTTTATATTTTGAGTTCTCAAAGGTTAAGTATTTCATAGTTTGGGAGCAGTGTAGAACCCCTACTGTGTCTGTCAGTAGAGAAGAGGCCATATACAAAAAGAGCCTTGGCCATGGAGGAGTGCACAGTGCTAGGTTGCAGACTCAGAACTGAGGGGCAGAAGTCAAACAACACCATCTGGTGCCTTTGAAAGGATCTTGGGTCAGTTTGTGGTAAAGCCTGAGCACACTGGGCTCGCAGGAAGTTTACTGCCAGGAGCCTGGAGCTTTTGGATATGTTGAAATGCAAAAGGTTATGGAACCATAGATTACCTGTTTGCTTTTAGTACTATTGTAGAAAAGAATATACAATTGGCTTTCTCAAAATTTCACGGGTCATATTTTTGAAAAAGATATGATGCTGTAGCTGCTTCAGTTTTATACACATTTGAGACAACATTGGAACAACTACATATAAGGTAAAAGTTAAGGGAGAGTAATTTTCTTAAAAGTCTTTAAATTTATGATTAATTTTTGCCAAAAGACGATGCACATGTATCTGTTAAGGCATTTTTTAAGGAGTGAATGGATGAGGACATGTGTTCTTTGAATGGGTCAGAAAATAAGAAAACCAAGACTACAGAATAAAGACAATATAGTACATTTTTACCATCTTACACTTGAAATGTCGACTACTTAAAAATCCACTTCTCTGAAAATGTATTATTAAACAGCAGTCTCTCACAGGAGGGTTAACACACCAGATTAATCTGCATGTGAAACAACTATACGGTGTGGTTTCATTTTGTTCCCTCTATTCCAATATCAAAGACAGAATGGAAGTGTAAGAAGGTCACAAAAAGCCTCTTGTTAGGGAAAATGATGGTTTAGTCAATTTGTGGTTGTAGATTCTCCTCCAATAGTAGAGTCTTCACTGATACTTCATAGTTAGCTAGGTTTCCAGTACCAGGCATGTTCTCCCTCTTGTTGAATAGGTCTTAAGTCCAATTAGAGAGTTGCTCATTGCTTCCAAAGTATGTGTGCCATTACTTAATCTATATGGTTATCTTGCCTTGCTGGCCATTGGTGGCTCAAAGGAGTCATCATTAGATAGGACTGTTGGTTACCTTCCTTCTTTGGATGCTAATGAGGTGCCCTCTGGTACCATAAAGGTAGTCCAAGGGAGGAAGCTCAAGAGCACACCAACTGGTTATCCACTGCTAAATGGTCAGATGGAAACACATACATACAAGTAATATTACATGGACTGAACAGGTTATGTTTAGGAATATATAACCATGTACATACATGGATATGATACTAATGAAGATATAATGAATTTTAAGGAGAGTAGGGAAGTGTATCCGATGAGTTTTAGAGGGAGGAAAATGGAGAGATGAAATTATATTGCAATCTCAAAAAAGTTGGCAATAAAAAGAATGACAGAGAAGGAAATGGTAAAACAGTATAGAGAGCACATATCCAAAACTCACTTAGAACTCAAAAGTTTATTGTCTTGATATGAAAAGATAAAGACTTGGTTTGTATAACACAAAAGATGTACAATTTAATGTCTTCACTCATATTATCACCTTTACATCTGAACTAGGATAAATCCTACCCATCCAGGGTGGAACACAGGTCTTGTGCATTCTAGGTAAACTGTAGCCCTAGTCCTTGGCTTTATGAAGTAAGGTTTCACTGTGTAATCTAGACTGGCCTCCCACTCATTATCCTCCTATACCAGTCCTCAGAAATTGTCAGATTGCCATGACAATCTATTGTGACAAATAGTTTGCACTCTCAGGACTTTATTTTGATCAGGTACACCCCCCCCCACACACACACATTGAAATTAATCTAAAAGAAAGAGAAAGAGAAGCTAGTTAATAATGGCAAACACTGGCAGCCAAGATTGACTATCCATGATCTAGTTCCAACTCTTAACACATGGATCCTAGATTTATAAAATATACTTCTTTCTAGACACAGTAGTGTATACCTGTAATATCTACCATATGAAAAACAAATTGTCTACATAGTGAGTTTAAGGCTATCCTATGTGGCATGAAACTCTGTCTCAAAAACCTAAAATCGAAATTAAAAAAAAACATAAAATATTATTTAAATTTTTCCTCTGATTGTTACTCTTGTATATAGTTAATTTTCATGAAGCCTTTGAAAATGATAGGCATATGTATTTGAACAATAAAGTCACAATGGAAGTAGCTATAATTATCTGGAAATAATATAATGGTTTAAATTAAATGTAGTAGTAGTTGCAATACAAAATATGCAATGAATTCTACATCCTTCAGATTGATCAAATTAATTCTATTCTTGTTATTTCCAATATAACTGAATTGGTGAGAGCCCTACATTTTCAGACAGAATGGCAAAAAGGCTAACTATTAGTGGTATCATTGTGGAGAAGTTCCTAGAAAATAGTGCATATAAAATAAACAGTAATGCTTACTCCAAGGGCAATTGTGAGGTATAGAAATAGGAGATAGACCGTGTTTGCATGGAGTAAATTTTCAGTATATTGAAGTAACAATTTTTGGACAAGACATAGTAAGATGTGTTTTCAATCTATAGGCAAACTCTAAATGATCGGTGAGATAAGTCCTACATAGAAAATCACTAAGGCGAACATTCTTCCTCTGGGAAGAATCACAAAATACATTTTTGCATAGGTATGTTCAGCTCTAAAATATTCATTAAGTATATAGCCTCAGAATTATTCATATAAAGATGATTTTATGCTGCAAAATAATTCTTTACTAAGAGGCTCATAAAATGACACATTTTGAAGTTGCAATTTGTTTTAATGCATTCATAATGTTATATAACTGATGTGTTTTGTAAAGTAAATTCCATAAAGTGAGATGAGAGCTAAAACCATTATTCCAAACCATCAAACCTACTACTTTTATTACAGAATCGAGATTATGTCAAACTCCATGGCATTAATTATTCTGCATATTTCTTTTATGCATAAAGTTTTAGATTAGTTTATCTCCTGGGGAAAGTCTGCAACTAATCCCTCCATGTCAAAATCTCACCAAACCAACAGTTATTGTGGAAATAATGAGAGTACAATTAATTTGATCAGTGAAGGCTTTACATACGATGGGACTATGTATGTTTCTTTGCATATTTTTGTATTGTAACTACTATTACATTTAATTTAAACCTATATATTTTATGTATATATATATATACAGATAATTACAATTATTTTTATTGTGGTTTTATTTTTCAACTATAAATCTCCACTATAATTTTAATTTGAGAGTCCCCCAAAGTCATAATACAAATGTATATTTAAAAACCTAAGGTCCCTGGGTGAATTTATTTTAACACATCACCTCCTGAATTTCATTACATGGATTAGTCTGGAAAAATGGAGAACAGCTGGCTTTCGTCTGCTGTGTAACATCTTCCCATACTCTTCTCTAGGCTAAATCACCCCAATTCCCTTAGCCTCTCATCCTAAATCCTATTTTCTAACATTTAAATCACTCTGCTGATCAACCAGGCCCACTTCAAATTTACTCACCTCTCTGTTATGCTAAGCAGTCATAACTCATTAAGCAGCTCTCAATCAGCAATAAATCAGCTGCCACTCTGTATGTTCCCGGTGGCATAGGAAATGCTTTGTGCACGGCGGGCACTGACACACACATATCATAACTGATTTCCAGGAGCTCTTTGCATTCCCACCTTGCTTTATAGCCTTTAGTACAGGCTCCATAAATCTGTAAGTTGTGCTGAGTCAATTTCATTCTTCCATCCCCATCCCCATTTACTTGTTGGCATCTCCCATGTTCCTGGCCGACGCCCCTGATGCAGCGATAAGAATACAGAGTCCTCGAAAGTTCTATGCTAACATGGCAAACAACACAAATGAATGGAAAGAAACAGTAAATAGTATGACAATATAAAATGGTATAATTTTCAAGAAGGAAAATAAAGCATTTAAAAATAGAAGAAAGTTTAAGCACAGGACATTGATGATAATAAGTAAGAGGTCAAAGCTGGACCTATCTTTTCTTTTCTAGCTTCCATAAAAGTGCATTGGTCTTAGTAACAGTAATGGTATCAATAGAAGCCAGTATATATCAAGTATGGTGCTGCATGCCTGCAATCCCAGGATTTAGGAAGCTGAATCAGGAGGACTGAGAGTTCAGATTAGCCTGGGATACATAGTGAAGCTGTGAGTCAAAAAGCCCAAACCAAAACAAACAAATAAAAACCACAAATAATGGTCACGGAATCCTTATATCAACTGATCTAAGCATGATCTCATTTTTATTCCATCAAACCAATATACAAATTTTAGTTTATTATAATTTTAAGCTCTCTCTTCTTAATACTCAGACTGAGATTCCAAGGCTTTGGAACTCTACCTTTTCAGTTCCCTTTTGTGCAACTAGAGACTGAGCACAGGGCCTCATGCATGTTAGATAAAGTCATCTTCTATAGAGCTGTGTTCCTGCACTCTTAACTAGGTAGTCCTTGAAAATGTAATCCTCTGCCTTAGTTCCTGGGAAACAGGTCTGGTAGGCATGCATCACCAGGTTTGCTTTAATTTGGCTTTTTCCCTAAGGTCATGCAATTGCAAATAGCAAAGTCTGAAGGAAAGTCTTGCCTTTGTGTCTGTTTCTTGACATCTTAGCCATTATATGTTAACTAGGACACTATATAATTATGATAATATGTTATTATACATAAATATATTTATCTTGTCATTATAGTGTTCACAGAAATTACAGCCATTGGTATTTGGTTAAATTGACACTGAAAACGTCAGTCGATCAAGTGTCTGACAGACAAAGGACTGTTAGAGAAAGAGTGGAAGGCAAATTCTCTGTGTTTGCAGTGATTCTGGGAAATAAATCTATAAAACATAAGCTTTGTCATTCTGGGTCAAAGTCCACATTTCCCCAAATGTATTTCCTCTTTATCATTGCAGCGTCTCTTTGTGAGGCTCTGTCCTTTACTGTTCTCCATGTTGAACATTTCTTTGAGCATGGTGAGTTCCCCATTATTCGAGCACTGTTTAACCTTTGTCTAGTGGTACCAGTTGATATGGGCAGTTCCTAAAGCAGCTGGATAAAGGGAAAGAGCTTTTGAGGTATAAAGCTGAGCAGCAGTGATAGGTTTCACATTCTGAGTTTGATAAGGTTGCTGAGAATTGAGGAAAAATATGGAAAACATATTCATGGTATTTTTTAAATTGGGGATGGGGTGAGTAGAGCGTTCTCCAAGCTCCTACTTAAGCTAGTGATGAAATTATTTGCAAATGTGAATTATACTTAAATTAGAAAATTATAGGCTAACCATTTGTCTAGTTAATTTTATCACAGCTTCAGCCTGTTTGGTAAAAGTCTCTGTGAGAGAGTTCTTTCTGGAAGACAAGCTAAGTCTCTCCACTGAACACTGATAACTGTATTGAAGGAGAACGGCAAGATTACCTCATGGTCAGAATCTTTCATAATCCCTTCTTCCTGGCTTCCCACTAGACAGTCCTGACTTCATTCAAAATCCATTCCTGCCTCTTTCCTATTAATTACTGAACGAATTTCCATTTCATGGCATTGTTTCTGCCATAACCCTGGCCATCCATTCCTTCTTACACTCCACCCCCCCACTCACATACGCTAGTCTCTCAATGTAACTATTTAAGATGATCTATTATTTATACCAATGAAGACATAGGAGGCATAAACTGAGGTAAAAACCTGCTAGCTCAGCGAGGCAACTTTATTTTCTTACCTATATACAAAGTATCTATTATCATTATACAAGCCTGATTCTACAACTAAACTAGGAGCCTTGTAGAAATCATTTTCTGTCTCTGTCATTCTACAGAGCTAGTCTACTTTTCTCTTGAGCTCCTCCAAACCTAAGAGGACTCCTTTGCTCTTTTTCCTCAAATACTAGTTTACCTGTGGCCTGCCAGCTGCTTCTCTGTTGTTTCTGCATGTCCAAAGGGAAAATCTCCGACTCTTACCCAGGGCATCCTTACACAGAGAGGGGCAGGAACAGGAAAAGAGAGAAAGAGAGGGGGGAGGGCAGGAAGGAGGAATGGAGAGCTCTATCACAGGTCCAATTGAATATGAAAGAAGACTCTAGATCCTCCCCTACACCCTTAGCAGGCAGAACCATGTCACCTCATGGAGAAGAGGCTCCAAGCTGAACCATTTCACCGTTACCATTGGGTAGCTTGAGGAGATCCAGCGGACTTAGGTTATAGATCAAAGACCCACAGAGTATAGACCTATCCCAAGCAACTTGCCTCAAACTAGGCAGGAGCTTTCCATTCTTTGGCATTTTTACCTGAGGAGGCGTTAAGAGACTCACTCAAACAGCATCTCTTCAGGACAGACCTAACTGCATCTGACAGAGGCAATATCTGTCTGAGCTTTACATTTTTCTAACTATTAGCTTTTCTATGTACAATATTCAAATATTCTGTAACATCCCAACATAACAGATGAACTTCATGGAAAGAAAATGATGAATGAGGCTGTCTTTTTTTGCAACACCTACAGTGAAAACAGTTCTTCCTCTCTTCTAAGTCTCTTCCTCTTGCCACTCACCCCTCTTTGCTTGCTTTGTATTCTTATAAAGGTTCATCTTGTTTGGGTTAGTGGACCTCTTCTGGGTAAATTTATGATATTCTGCTCTCTTTCTGTAGAAGATGAAGCCACACTCATTATGGTGAAATGATGTTTGTAGTTTAAAATTTCTTGGAGCACTTGAGGGAAAAGATACTATATAAAAACCAATAACAAACAAAATCTTAAATAAAGAGTATGTTCAGTGATATATATATATATATATATATATATATATATATATATATATATATAGAGAGAGAGAGAGAGAGAGAGAGAGAGAGAGAAAGAGAGAGAGAGTTCAGTGCTATATCTATCTATCTATCTATCTATCTATCTATCTATCTATCCATCTATCTATCTATCTACTGAGATGGGAGTGCAAATTATAATACTGATAACAAATTAGTATTATTTAAAAGAAAGATATTCAGATATGTTACCTTTGTGTCTTGAGCATAAAAGACAAAGAAATGGATTTTAGTTGTGACTGACGGAATTTGGATTAAATACAGCTGACTTCTATAAATGAAATACAGCTATTTCACTTGAATCTATCTATTCAGCATGTCATGGTCAATGGAACTCCAAGTTGAATAACGGAACTTGCATAGCAGGATAATCCTAATTTCTGTAAACTCATTTCCATGCCACAAAACAACTACTCGCATGCTTGATCAGCCTGTACAGAGGAAACAGACAATTGCATTGGGTTGAGAGAATCATTTCTGATTTGTAAGATGAGTTGTCTCATGTTACACATATATGTTTGTGGATCAGAGACAAATAAAACAAAACCTGTATATCACAAACTCAGTCTTATTTTGAGAGATTGTGTGCCATCCGTGTCTTCTCAGAATCTTTCTCAGCTTTAATTTGAGAGTAATGCTGTTCTGTTATGATTATTAAGCATTTAAAAAATACCATTTGTATGCAGAGAGGAGCACAGTGAAAGCTGGAGGCGAAGTCAGACCTCTGGTCTGATCATTCTAATGTTCCTGGCGTCAAATCAATTACTGAAACTACCTTATCTTTGTGTCTATTCTTTCTTTTTTCCCTATCAAAACTTAACTGACCAAATCTCAGCTATCGTATTCTACAGTAGACATGCCAAAGAAAATTAGGGAATGCATGGCACGGAAAGAGCTCAGGGCGAACCTGTAAAAGATCTTCAGTAATCAAAGGGGTGTGCTAATTGGCAATCTGGAAGAACTAGTCTCCCAAGGCATAGCAAGTGAACGAATGTGGCCAAGGGGCTGGGACTGAGGCTTCCTGGTTTGAAGTAAAGGTTAGCTCTGCAAAGTTCCTCCAGGAACTCCCTATGTTCTATACTTTAATGTCATATTGGGCTTTTGGACTCATTTTTCTCTTTAGTTGAATTTGGAACCAAGGATAGTAAGATTTAGGATTAGGTATTTTCCTAAATTTCTTCACATAAATACTCCACATAAAGAAGCAATGAGGCACAAATACACCAAAGCAAAAGAACGACAGAGAGAGATTAGTTAACCAAAACGTCAACTTTCAAGATACCAAAAGAGAAATGACGCCATGGGATGATTCAAAACAAATCTTCCTTTCTGTCCAGTGCTGGGGAGGGCAGGCTGCAGGAGATGGATCTGGAAAGAAGGATGTTGTCTTGGAAAAAATACAATATTACAGAAAGTCTGGAATTTGGATGACCATTAACTCCAGCCAGCAAAGTACAAGTTGGAGTAGAAACTGAGACTCGGATGGTTGTCCTTTTCCTTTTCCTTTGTAAAATCCATATGTGAGATGACAGATTTCTTTATGGCACCCTCGCACATCCTAGGTTTGTTTGACCAACTTCCTATCTTCTTCTTTCTCCCCTCCCCTTTCCTACCCTTCCATCCCCAACATTCTCTCTTCTAATTTCACCACATCCCTCCTCTCTCCCTTATAACTTCATTCCACTTCTCCTGTATCCTTTCTAGTTTCCTGGCCTATCCATATTTGTTCCTAAATAATATGCATATATTTGAATTAAATGATAGTGTATACATACATACGCGAAATAAAACACCTGCCATTTGTCTTTCTGAGTCTGAGTACCATACGTTTTTCTTTAAATAGAAAAGCTTAGGTTTTCTTTATGGTTGTATAAAATTCCAATATGTATATGTACCAGATTCTCATTTTCCACTCATCACTGATAGACATCTAGGTTGATTCCATTTTCTTACTATTGTGAAGACAGCAGCAATAAACAATGATGTGTAAGTCTGTGGTAGGATTTAGAGTGTTCTAGGCATATTTCAAGGGTGGTGTAGTTAGGTCAGTGGGTAGTTCTACTTTTAGCTTTTTAAGAATTCTCCACACTGATTGAGGGTGACAGAAGTTGTACTTTTAAAGCTTGCATATTACCTCTTCAACCTCCTCCAGGTAGATGATTCTGTTTTCTCCATCAGCAGAGAACTTGAATTTTGTTTACTAGAGAGGTAAAATTAATAAAGTTTGACAAACTTGAAAAGGGTGTGTGTGTATGCCTGCATGTGGTGTGTGTGTGTGTGTGTGTGTGTGTAGGTGATTAAAATCACAGGATTTGGGGCTGGAGTGGTAGTTTACTGCTTAAGAGCTTTTCTTGCTCTTGTAGATGAGCTGAATTTGTTTCCCATGTTGGGCAGCTCATAATTATAACTCTAGCTCCAGGGAATCGGATGCCCTCTATGGACTCTCTACTCATGTGCTCATACCTCCCACATACAAACATAATTAAAAATAAAATCAAATCTTTATAGAGCCAAGCCTTTAATTAAGTTTCCTTAACAGAAAGACAAGAGTTTATCCTCTTCCTTTCTACCCCTTACTTTCCATATAGACAATTTATTTGATTGTTGTCTTTGTCCCCTGATTTCATTTTCTAATCAAAAATTAATTTATTTCTACTATTGAATACAATACACAAGAGTGTAACACTAAGGATCTCTCTCTGATCACTATCAGGCACTCATTTTGACCTTACCTATGTATTAGAATCTCTCAAGGAACGTTTTCTGTGTGTGACTACAAATCAAATGAGAGAAAATATCTCTTCAACGGTTGCTGTGCTTTTTCTGTTTTTTTGTTTGTTTGCTTGTTTTGATTGTTTTGTTTTTTGAGCTTTCGGAGAACAGAGTGACACCTTCTGGCCAATGAAGCTTCTTAGCTACAGAGCCATCACATTGATTTTAGCTCTGACATCATTCACAGTATGTACTTGAAGAAACTAAAGTGAAAGAACACAAAAATAACCAGAAAACAATGACACAAATTCTGCAGAAAGAATGCAGAGGCAGTGTGCTGGGTATTCCTGGTTGTCATCTTGACTATATGTAGAATGAACTACAATCCAGAAATAGAGGGCACATCTATGACCCAGATCTTAAAGCTGGAAGACACACGCTTTTGATTCAGACCTTAAGGTGAGATGACACCTGTTCTTAATCTGATTGACACACACCTTTAAGCCAGATCGGGAGGTATACCTTTAATCTGGGCCATGCCTTCTGCTGGAGGCCTACATAAGGACAATGGAAGAAGGAAGGGTTTGTTCTTTGTTTGAACTTTCTAACACATTTATTGGAGCTTACTTTTTAAAGACTGCAGTTTATACAGAAGACCATCTAAAACACCCAGCCCTGTGGGACTGAGCAACTAGTAGACTCCTGGACTTCCCACTACGCTGGCCATTGTTGGATTAGTTGGAATATAGCCTCCTGTAATTCTAATAAATTCTCTCTTTCTCCTTCTCTCTCTCCTCTCTCTTGATATTAATATATATTAATATATTATATTAATTCCATTAGTTCTATGGTTTTAGAGAACCCTGACAATAGGCAGGTACTACAAAATCTCTAAGAAATTATTAAGAATTAGGATATTGGACCTATGAGAGATGGGTATATCAATATGCAAAACAGAAAATGTCTGTAAGTTCAAATCTGTTCTGAAATGTTGGAACTGTACAATATTACACTTGGTATGTACTAGGTTTTTACCTCTCCCTTCCCAGCCTCAAACCTGCTGCTCTCAGCAAGAAATAGTGAGCCTCCCTTGTCAGATTCATTTCAAGTTATTTCTGACCTTGGGACTTGTTAGAGAGTTGGTCCATTTGTTTGAGTGCTGAATCTTTGCCTGAGTTCCCTTTCTATTGATTCTGAACATTTAATACAGCTTTTACTTTTTCTAGAATGCCCTTTTCTCTCACAGTAAAATTACATAAACTTCCTGCAGAAAAATCTTCTCAATAATAATATATGTCTCTTGCTTGTGATTTACTTCTGTGCCATAGAAAATCATATTGCAGTCAAGCAATCAGACAGATATAACACTGGCCATTTGGAGGATTTTAATTCTGAGTTTTTGTAAGAAACTCATCTAAGAAATAAAAAATAGATTATATTTCTCTATTTCTAAGTGAGGCTCAAAGTGACAATGTCTACAGTACACAGTTATAATGGACACAGAATGAGATCATTGTTCAAACTGCTTGGGGCATAGTGAGAACTCATGTTGCAGATCCCTTCTAAGAACCAGTACACTTTGACGGTCTCCATGCAGGCTAGTCATCTGTTGTTTTCATTTGTTGTTGTTGTTGTTGTTTGTTTGTTTGAATGGTTTGTAATGAGGGTGTCACTGGGCTTTTATGGAGGATAGACTACATTGTGTGAAACATGATAGAAGTTTTAGGCACACAGCTGCTACTGCAGACCAGCTTTCCAATAGCTCTTAGAACTTGCCTAGTTCCCAACCAAAGGCCAACTGTTGAACATAAATTCTAAACTTCAAGTTCACTGTTGCACATCTTCCTTCATTATCATACAGGCCCTCCAGCACACCCAAATTCTCACTCTTTCCTGGCTGGCTGGTCAAAAAGAAATCAATGTTCTCTTTATCTCTTTTCTTTTCAGTCTATTATCATGGGAAAATATTCTAATATTATGGGGTTTTTTTGAGTACCAATTACAACAATAATTTCTTTCTATCTGTACTGTTAGCATAACAATCCATATTCTCCATGATAAAGTAAGTAGAAAGATTGGAAAAATGATTCTTCTTTTAGTATACTGTTTCTTATTCTGTGTGTTCTAGTTGGCGTTGATTATATATTTACTACATATAACTTCTATTGATAAACCACCAGAATATCATCTTCCTGAAGGCAGTGACTGCATCTTGGACGTTTTATTTTATTACCTTGTACTAAAAACATGGTGCCTTCTGCTCTCTCTCTCTCTCTCTCTCTCTCTCTCTCTCTCTCCCTCTCTTTCTCTCTCTCTCCTCTCTCTCTCTCTCCCTCTCTCTCTCTCTCCCCCCCTCTCTCTCTGTGTGTGTGTATGTGAAGATAAGTCTAGATGCTTTAAGTGTCATTTGGAATAAAAATAAGTCCTAATGCCCTTGATACTATTCTGTTCACTTCTACATCATTTACTATAAGAAGAAATTGAAGGGATGAATGTTTGGCAACATTAATCTGTCTTTTAAGTTAATGTAATAACTTTAATACATTATTTTCATTCAGTTTAAAAATTAAGTGGTAGAGTTCTCAAACTTAATATTGAATGTTCACATTACAAAGTCTGATAGTATTCTAATAGGATGTACTACTTCTGAATGAAGCTACAGACATACAAGTATAGACTTTTGTGTGCATCTGAATTATCTCAGGATCTTTTTCAAGGAAATATTCTTTTTTCTTTTTCTTTTTTCTTTTTATTTTTTTGGTTTTTTGAGACAGAATTTGTCTGTGTAGTCTTGGCTGTCCTGGAACTCACTCTGTAGACCAGGCTGGCCTAGAATTCAGAAATCCACCTGCCTCTGCCTCCCAAGTGCTGGAATTAAAGGTGTGTGCCATCACTGCCCGGCTGTGTTGCCTCAATTTCAAAAGATTCATATTTGTACTAAATATTTTTGTTAATGAGATTCTTCTGATCATTTTGTTTGTTTTTAACATTTATCATTGTTTTCCTTTAATGTTTTTGCTTGTATTTTAAACAGTAACACTAAAATTCACAGGTCCTACCTATAGACTCAACTCCTCTGGAGTGTTTTTCTTCCTCAAAGTATATTGGGAGACTTGAGACTGAATGATAATTAATTTTTCCTTTGTCAGTTCTTGCAATATCAAAGCACAAGTCAGAATTCTCGAGTTTACTTCTCAGAATGTTTTTGTGGTTGTCAATTTAAAGGCTATTTCTTTTGGTGACTTTTAATGGCTTCAATTTTCTGGAGTTTGAAGTAACAATGGCATCTTTGAAGAATCTTTGTGGAGATCCCTTAGCTGAAAAAAAAAGGGACAATATATACAAGAAAGACTAACACCAAGTAAAGCGGGTGAGGAATAAGAGTAAGATAATTGCAAAAATTTCAAGTCTATATGATCCCAACCACCCTTCAATGCCCTGAAAGACACGACTCTGGCAATTGGTCTAAATTACAACTGTGTGTCGAAGAGTCAGGAGGAGAAGTTACAGTTCTACTGAGGAGGAAGGCAGCATGATCACGTTGCAAAAATGAACAACCTTTCATATTGTTTCAGCTGCCAGTCAAACGTTTTCCTCTGGAACAAAGTCTTTCTGTTTAAAGTCAGCTCTCTGAAATGGTCCTGCGCTGTTATGGCTAACATATCTAGATATCTGTAGTGAGATAAGGGACAGTCCTTTCACAGTGGGACATAGGAAAAATAATAGTGTGATAAATGTGACTACGAACAAGTGTGGGCACAGCGAAAAATATTGTTACTTTAAGTTAGCATAAAAACTAAACGGGACTCACCCTGACCATTTCCCTGCATATGCGTCATTGTATTGTCTCCTCCCTGCCCTCCCTGTCGCCTCCGCACTGTCTTGCTATGTTGATTCCTTTACCCGAATTGTCACCCTTCCACTTTCATGTGACATTCATTCCTTTACCTTCTGTTCCCTGCCCAGGCTTCACCCCTCCTAACATCGCTTTCTCCCCTCTCACGGTTCCCTTTCTATTTTCACAATCTGTGCATGCAAACACATGCAGGCATAAACACACATATTTTATGGTTTTAGTTCCTCAAATAACATCATGTAGTGCTTGTGTTTTGAGTTTGACTCATTTCACTTCAATTAGTGTTTTTTTTTGTTTCATTGATTTTTTTCCTAAAACTTTATGGTTTAAGTTTTCTTACTTCCAAATAAAATTCTATCATGTATATGAACTACAGTTACTTTACCCATTCATTGGTTGATGGGCATCCAGGCTAGTTCTGTTTCCTGGCTAATATGAACTATAAAGCAATAAACGTGGATGTGTAGATATCTCTGCAATATGTTGACTTACAGTCTTTCAGGCATATTATCAGCAGTGGTAGAGATGGGTCATAGGATAGTTATATTTTCATTTTTTTTGAGAGAACTCTGTGTGACTAGTGGATGCATAAGTTTACATTTACCAGGGATGGGTTCAGCTCATTCTCCAAATGCACATAGGAAAGGAAAAAGACACTGTCAGGACAGCAGCAACAGCAAACTGTACAAGTCTTAAAAATAGATTTTAAGTCATTTAAAGCCAACTAACAGATCATATAGGACAGTAAAACAGAAAACAGCAAATTTAATACAGAATATGCTATTGCAGTTAAAATTATTTGGAGTCATTGTGCAAGTAGTGAATGAATGAGATAAAGCAGGCAGGGGGAAAAAAGAAGATGCAAAATTAAGCAAAAGAAAGAGAAGGAACAAAAAATGTTATGGGGCAGAGAAAGAAAGAGAGGAGGAAATAAAAAAGGAAGAAAGAGAGATAAAGAAAGAAGGAAGAGAAAGAGAAGATTTCCTCCCAATGAGTTGACATAAATTAGGTAAGTGTATGAGGGAGTGAAAACAGCTAGGAGAGGAGTATTTTAAGATCAACAACAGAATAAATTCAAGGTGCTAAATGTGTAGTGGTTAAAGAAAGGATTAATGTGAGCTCCAAAGTGGGGGGAGATTTAAAGAAAAATCCATAGGAAAATATGAAAGATTGCTAAATATCCCTCTCAATTAGACTTATTAGCAAAAATAAATGAATATATATAAAGAGAGATAAGAATATAATTATACCATTATAACTCAAAAAGTACAATGAAATTAAATACTTGTAAAAGTAGAGTAACATGGTAAAAAACAGGGGTGGGGTGCAAACTTTGAGAAAGCAAAAAGGAAGGGAAAGAGTCTGGGTCCTGGAGAAGTGGAGAATCCCGGCTATCTGTGAGGGTGGGTGTCCACTAACTAAATGTGTGCACTGTGTCGTTCCTGTAGTTCTGCTGTTGCTGTGCTTGCACTGGACAGTCCTGACCTCTGGCTGAACCATCTTCACTTCAACACCTCCTCTTCTCTCCGTAATTTTGCAACCTTACCCTCACTAGACTCCTCAGATGATGGTCTCTGGGTAGCTAATATTCTTTCTAGCTTCTGTGTATCTTGCAAGTGTCTTGGGTCATAAAACGACTTTCTGGAGTTGGTTCGATCTCACCATGTAGATTTCTGGTAGTTTCTCTCTCCAGATGGTGCTTGGCTTCAGCTTTCCAAGTTACATAGTATGACAAACTGGGATTTTGCTTCAATCCTAACAGACGAATTACTCTCTCACCAAAAGTCACAATTGGACTTAGTGCTTATGAGGACTGTGTGTGCTTGTGCTGATGCTGGGATTGCTCACCTGTTCACTAGGGTCTGTAAGGAGATCTACTGGTTTACTTTTTTGGTGAGGCTCTGATACCTCTTCCCTCACGAGATAGTCACACAGCTAGAGATGCATTTGGCTCAACTTGCTTTTAGTAAATATTTGCTTCCCCATCTCTTCACTTTTCTTGACCCATTCCTGTCTTTTGTCCATGAGTACTGGGGAAGGGGTGCTAAACCTCAAGTCTTAAGATGGCCATAGCAAGTGTTCATAACTACTGTTGTATGTGTTAATCTTGAAGAACTTTGGGGAATCTGAAAGAAAACCTCCAGAGTAAATCCCTGATCACTCAGGGCAGGACGAAGACTCCATTTTGTTTAAATGCTTGCTTGTTTCTAGATTGCAGGAGCTCATCTGAGTATAAATGTAATTCAAATTTCTTAGTTTTTTTCAGATGTTTTCTTCATTTTTATCTTGCTGTCCAGCAAGATAAAAGATTCAGATTAATCTGTATAACGCACTGTTCCTTGTGTTTCTGACCCTAAACTTGCTGCGATCTCCTTGGAATCTTGAGGGACAATGATAGGTGCCATTGACAGCACAGTTTCTGCAGAAACAGGTGAAGGAAAACAAGAACTTTCTACCTTAAAAGGCTGTATACATCAAGCTGTGATGATGGGTGTGGGTAAATGAATTTGAACATAAGAACATCTTCTCTGTAGATCTGAAGAGTTGTCCTTGCTAACAAAAACCTGCTCTCATAGGCCGTTGTTGAGAAAGATATTTTCAACTTTAGAGTATGTAAAGGCACGCTATTATTATGTTTCTTTCTTGTTTACACCTTGGCCCTTGTGCTTCAACATTAGGTAATGAGAAACAGATACAGCTGAACAAATATAATTTGAACAAGGGACAGTCAGAGCTCCTGGTTCTAAAGGTGTGTTGTAAATTCTCTACACTAGTCACAAAGCAACTTTTGCCTGCTAAAGAACCAGAAATTCTGATGCCACAAAGTATGAAATGGCTTCCATAATGCTATAATTTGGGTAATTTAGCTCTTTAATATATTCCCTCTAAGAATTCGGTGAGGTTAAGCCCCACCCAGAGATTACAACACAGACACTATGTATGTATGTATGTATGTATGTATGTATGTATGTATGTATGTATGTATGTATGTATTTAATTGGTTTTTGATATAGGGTTTCTCTGTGAAGCATAGCTCTGGCTGTCCAAGTACTTACTCTGTAGACTAGTCTGGCCTCGAAGTCAGAGATCTGTTTGCATCTGCCTCCTGAGTGCTGGAATCAAAGGTGTACAGCACCACCTCTTAGCTCATACAGAAACTCTTAATGTCGAAAAGAAAGTCTTTATTGCCATCCAGCAGGCACATAGAGAATTTGCCCAAATCATACAGCACCAAGCCTTACAGCTCTTTGTCTTGTCATTTATGAACAAGAATCATATCATGGTTGTCGCAGGTTAGTTATCAAGAAGCAGTACTATAGAAACTTAAAAGCAAGATTAGTACATTTAGAGTCTGTTTTTTTTCTCCCACATAATATATTTGATTCATTGGGAGCTCTACATTATGCACCTTGATGACAATCCCTTCCCAGTCCTTCTATAGCCCCTTGTGAACACACACTACACAAGAGATTAAAATATGAGAAATAAGAAAAAAAAGAAAGAAGAAACCCAACCCAACCAACCAACCAACCAAACAACCAAACAACCAACCAACCAACCAACCAACCAACCAAACAACCCCCAAGATCAATTTGTGTTATCCATATACTCACTGGAGGATAGTCAAACTCTCAATGGCCTCTTTCTTAAATAGAACTGAGTCTTTTTGCTCCCACACTTCTGTCAGAAGCCATCAGTTATGGAGAGCTATTCCTCAGCATCTCTGTCACGCATTTTAAGATTACTCTTTGGTGACTTCCTGTCTAGGCTATTACCTTTTTTATGCAGGGCAAGGGGCTTGATGTGTGGGTAGGGGGTTGTCACAGAAGCCTTCCATGTCTCTCTCTCTCAACTGTATGTGTGTAGTCATCCCGATTCCAGCAAAATAGTGTCCAATCAGTTTCTGGCAATAGTGCAGACCACAAACATGTCCCCTGAAACAGTAAGACCCGGACCCAGAAATGGCCCTCAAAGGCTGCCCACTGCCTGGCTCCTGGACATCAACAAGACTCTCAGCAGCAGCACAGACAACGAACCTCTGCATGGTCTTGGGTGGCAACTCGGACTGTGGACATCAATACGGACCCTGACTGCAGTAGGGCCTTGGACCCTGACATGATCCTATGTAGCAGCAAGGACCCAGACATTCCCATGGCCTCGGGTGGCAGTGTAGCCCACTTATATCATTATGTGTTCCCTTCCCCATGCGCATGCAGCAGCAAGGCCCAAGGATGTGGCTGAGGCTGCAGTAAAGATCATGGTGTCTGTGTGGCCCTTGGTGGTAACATGACCTACAGTGCCACAGACACTGGTCCCCAGCAGGGCACCACTGGCCTGAGTGTCTTTCAGGGCTACTGGCTCTTTCACAGAGTACCCACATTGGGGGTGGGGGTATGGTTTTGATGAGGTTCTGGGCCAGTTGCTGGCTCTTCCTCCCTTGCACCTGACTGGTCCAGGGCAGGGGGGAACCTGGTCCACTTAGGGACTTTTTGCTCAGGGACTTTCCTGAAACTGTGGACTAGGTCTTTTTCCTTATTATGGCAAGTGTTGGGGCCTCTATGCTAGGTTTCATGGTTGGAATGGTGCCTGAAAACAGCAGCAGCTATGCCAAGGTCTAGGGACCTGTCATATTCCTCAATGGTTCTATGGGCATGAGACCAATCCTGGGCACATATTATGTCAGGGATATTGTACCCTCAGTACCAACAATTTACCAGAATTCTTACTCTGATTTACATAGTTAAGTAGGCCGTTAAGCAAGCAGGGTCCTATAGTGAGGGTTAGGAACAAAATGAGTAATGATTCAACAGTTCCTGTAAATAGATCCAGGAGGATCGGCAGAACAAGAATGGACCCTGGGTGTCAGAACCTTGGTGTCTCAGTGTCTCTTTTTTCTTTCCTTAAGGTTTTTTTCTGACCCTGGCTAAATGTTCTCTAATTACCCCTGATTGGTTGGCATAGAAGCAGCATATTTCTCCCTCTTTGTTTCATTAAGAAGTCCAATCTCAAAGAAAGACCTCCACTAAGAAGTCTACCTGGGCTTCCAGGTGGAAAAGAGACTTTTCCAGATAGACTAGTTCTATGTCTACTGTTCACAAGGGGAGTGGGAATAAGGATAGCTCATTATATGTGGGGAAGATCACAATTTTGATTTACATGGGCCCTGCCTTCTTCTCCATTATAGAGGAATACACATGGCATACGTGAAGACACAAAGGAGTGGGGTGTCCTCCAGGACAAACAATTTGGAAGATGCACACTGGGTAAGCTGATAGTATGAGCCAGCCAGGTGGTCTCTGGGACTGGGAAATACATTCAGCAATCATTCCTATCATTCCTGAAGTTAAAATGCTGTATATGGCTACAGGAATCTGCATGAAGGAATTATCTATGGGATGTCTTGGGGTCTTTAAGCAAGTACCAATTCCTTGGAGGTCTCCCAGAATGCACTTAGGTTGGTCCCATTACAGTTGTCAAGATTGAAAGTGTAGCTTATTGTATAATTAATTCAAACCCTAACATAATATAGAGGTTGGGTGATAGGCTGGATGACTCTACGTGCAGGTTCTTTTGGATAATAAATTTGCTACATGAGTTAACCAGATGGCGAAAGGCAAGGGCAAGAACATAAGGAACAGAAACGAAGGCTACTTGGCATCATCAGAACCCAGCTCTCCCACCACAGCAAACCCTGGATGCCCCAACACACCAGAAAAGCAAGACTCAGATTTAAAATCATTTCTCATCATGATGATAGAAGACTTTAAGAAGGAAATAAAAAAACTCCCTTAAAGAAATACAAGAGAACACAGGTAAACAACTAGAAGTCCTTAAAGAGGAAACACAAAAATCCATTAAAGAATTACAGGAAAACACAATCAAACAGGCAGAATTACAGGAAAACACAATCAAATAGATGAAGGAAATGAACAAAACCATCCAGGAACTAAAAATAGAAGTAGAAAAAATAAAGAAATCACAAAGAGAGACAACTCTGGAGTTAGAAAACCTAGGAAAGAGATCAGGAGTCATTGATGCAAGCATCACCAACAGAATACAAGAGATAGAAGAGAGAATCTCAGGTGTGGAAGATACCATAGAAAACATTGACGCAACAGTCAAAGAAAATGCAAAATACAAAAAGCTCCTAACCCAAAACATACATGAAATCTAGGACACAATGAGAAGACAGAACCTAAGGATAATAGTACAGAAGAGAGTGAAGATTCCCAACTTAAAGGATCAGTAAATATCTTCAACAAAATTATAGAAGAAAACTTCCCTAACCTAAAGAAAGAGATGAACATAAATATACAAGAAGCCTACCGAACTCCAAATAGATTGGACCAGAAAAGAAATTCCTCCCATCACAATATAGTGAAAACACCAAATACACAAAACAAGGAAAGAATATCAAAAGCAGTAAGGGAAAAAAGTCAAGTAACATATAAAGGCAGACCTATCAGAATTACACCTCACTTCTCACCAGAGACTATAGACCATTAGAGAACACAAATCCCAGCCCAGGCTGATACACCCAGCAAAACTGTGAATTACCATGAATGGTGAAACCAAAATATTCTATGACAAAACTAAATTTACAAAATATGTTTCCACAAACCCAGCCCTACAAAGGATAATACATGGAAAATGTCAACTCAAAGAGGGAAACTACACCCTAGAAAAAGCAAGAAAGTAATTTTTCAACAAACTCAAAAGAAGATAGCCACACAAACCTAAAAGTAACATCAAAAATAACAGGAACCAACAATCACTATTCCTTAATATCTCTTAACATCAATGGACTCAATTCCCCAATAAAAAGACATAGACTGACAGACTGGATCCATAAAGAGGAACCAGCATTTTGCTGCATTCAGGAAACGCACCTCCATGATAAAGACAAACACTACCTCAGAGTAAAGGGCTGAAAAACAATTTTCCAGGCCAATGGTTCCAAGAAACAGACTGGAGTAGCCATTCTAATCTCAGATAAAATTGACTTTCACCTAAAAGTCATCAAAAAAGATAAGGAAAGACACTTCATACTCATCAAAGGAAAAAATCTACCAAGAAGATCTCACAATTCTGAACATCTATGTTCCAAATGCAAGGGCACCCACATTCATATAAGAAACTTTATTAAAGCTCAAAGCACACATTGCATCTCAAACAATACTAGTAGGAGACTTCAACACCCCATTATCATCAATGGACAGATCTTGGGAACACAATTTAAACAGAGACACAGTGAAACTAACAGATGTTATGAACCAAATGGATTTAACAGATATCTATAGAACATTTCATCCTAAATCAAAACAATATGCCTTTGTCTCAGCACCTCATGGTACCTTCTCCAAAATTGACCATATAATCGGTCACAAAACAAACCTCAACAGATAGAAGAAAATTAAAATAATCCCTTGCCTCCTATCAGATCACTATGGATTAAGGCTGGTCTTCAATGGCAACAACAACAGAAAGCCCACATACACATGGAAGCTGAACAACACTCTACTCAATGATAACTTGGTCAAGGAAGAAATAAAGAAAGAAATTAAAGACTTTCTAGAATTTAATGAAAGTAAAAGTACAATGTACCCAAACGTATGGGACACAATGACAGTGGTGTTAAGAGGAAAACTCATAGCTTTGAGTGCCTCCAAAAAGAAACTGGAGAGAGAATACACTAGCAGCTTAACAGCACACCTGAAAGCTCTAGAACAAAAAGGAGCTAATGCACCCAAGAGGAGTAGAAGGCAGGAAATGATCAAACTCAGGGCTGAAATCAACCAAGTAGAAACAAAAAGAACTATACAAAGAATCAACAAAACCAGGACCTGGTTCTTTGAGAAAATCAACAAGATAGATAAACCCTTAGCCAGACTAACCAGAGGGCACAGAGACAGAATCCAAATTAACAAAATTAGAAATGAAAAGGGAGACATAACAACAGATTCTGAAGAAATTAAAAAAATCATCTGATCCTACTACAAAAGCCTATACTCAACAAAACTGGAAAATCTGGATGAAATGGACAATTTTCTAGGCAGATACCAAATACCAAATTTAAGTCAGGATCAGATAAACCATCTAAACAGTCCCATAATGCCCAAAGAAATAGAAGCAGTCATTAAGTCTCCCAACCAAAAAAAGCCCAGGACCAGATGGGTTCAGTGCAGAATTCTATCAGACTT
>CM052711.1:41173848-41186488 GCA_028551405.1 Uromys caudimaculatus
GGATGCGGAGAAAGAGGAACACTTCTCCACTGTTGGTGGGATTGCAAGCTGGTACAACCACTCTGGAAATCAGTTTGGCGGACCCTCAGAAAAATGGACATAATACTACCTGAGGACCCAGCTATACCTCTCCTGGGCATATACCCAGAAGATGCTCCAACATGTAATAAAGACACATGCTCCACTATGTTCATAACAGTCATATTTATAATAGCCAGAAGCTGGAAACAACCCAGATGTCCCTCATTAGAGGAATGGGTACAGAAAATGTGGTACATTTTCACAATAGAATACTACTCATCTATTAATAACAATGGCTTCATGAAATTCACAGGCAAATGATGGAACTTGAAAATATCATCCTGAGTGAGATAACTCAGTCACAAAAGAATGAACATGGTATGTACTCACTGATAAGTGGATATTAGCCCAAAAGTTCGGAATACCCAAGTTTCATTTCACAGTAACCTTTGGACTGAGTGTGAGGTCCCAGGTAGAGGAGTTGGAGAAGGGACTGAAGGAGCTGAGGGAGTTTGCAGCCCCATGGAGGGAGTAACAGTGTCAACTGGCCTGACCCCCTGGTGCTCCTGGAGACTGGACCACCAACCAAAGAATACGCATGGAGGAACCCATGGTTCGGACCACATATGTGGCATAGGAAGGCCTTGTTGGCCATCAGGGGGAGGAGAGGCCCTTGGGCCTGAGGGTGTTAGAGGCCCTAGTATAGGGGAATGCCAAGGTGGGAAGTCGGGTGTGAGTGGGCATGTAGGTGGGTGGGGGAATACCCTCATAGAGGCAGGGGGAGGGGGAGGTGATAGGGGATTTGCAAAGTGGAGACTTGGAAAGGGGGAGACATTTGAAATGTAAATAAAGTATCAAAAAATAAAAATTAAAAAAAAGAAGAATGTATGTGTGTGGTTTATTTTCCTCTCATTTTTATCTGTATAAAATACTAGACTGAATAAGAACCATGCCAATTGGCAGAATGATGAGGTGCTAGCAACCAGTGGGTAACTGAGTGATGAATGCACCTCAGAGTGTTTTTGTAATGAAAATATTCCATGTCCAATGCTTGTAGTAAAGTTCATTTCTATTTGTATTAACTCTCTTTTCTTTTTAGCTTATAATTTAAGTACAACATTTCTCTCTTCCCCTTCCTCCCTCTAAATCCTCTCATATTACCTTGTATAAATTCAAAATTTGTTCTAGAAACCCGATTTTTTCTTTAAATATGAACAAAGAGTCTTCATTTGATTTCTTGTAAATCAAAGCCAATGCCTGTAGCAGAAGGTGCAGGTAAATGCTAGTTCTTCAAAAACTGAAGTACAATGAGGTATCTTTAAAAATATGAGAACATATTGCAGTATTGGGGAAAACAGCTATAAACAGAGTCTATCTCCCTTAAAATAGTGGCATAATATTTCTTAGGATGGAATTTTAAGTAGCAATAAAGCAAGAACTGAAAGCTTTATAAGCTACAAAGCACAGGGCACAGGACAGTGAATGCCATTCACATGACTCCTGAAGGGACACTTTCTTAAACTTTGTTACAATGACATGAATTCTTTCTTTCTTTTTTCCCCACTTAATATTCTTTATGTGTCTGAAAATGATTAATTACTTTATGTCATAATGTTTTCAGCAGACTGTTCAGTTGTAAGATTATTTGTGACATGGTCTCTTTGAGACCAGATGGCATTTTATTTGTGTTTTCACTGTGTACAAACTGAATGCATTTCTGGCCCTCAATTTAACAAGGAAGCAATCGGTCTATTTTAATTATTAATGATCTGCATTTCTTCATGTGAACACACCAGAGGGAAGAATGTCAATTCTGGCTTCAAATAATTTCATGTAGTTTGCCTAATCCTTTCAGTGTAAAATAGTATTCTGACTTCTTTGGAGGAACAAATATCCACTGAGAAGAAAGTCTGTGTTCATTTTGGTCTCTAAACTGCCTTACTTGATCATTGGACCCCTTTATCAGTCTCATAAAAATCTCTTTCTAAGAAAGACTTTTTTTTAAAAGTATAGAAGAAAACATACAAGACTACAAAGGAAAGCAAACATTGAGATTCAGTTCATACCAGAAGGCTTCTGGTATTCCACATGGAAATTATCCATTCTAGCTAATAGTCACTCTTATAAATACCAAAGCTTTAAGAATAAAAGGAGTAGGAATTTTAAGTCAAGTAGTCTGTTTGTCATCCTTTCCCCAGCCTTCTGTTATCTCTACACTGTTTGGCCTAGCTCCAGTTCTGTGGCCCTCAATGATTCAAGTCCGTAGCCCATGAAGCGGTTTTGTTCAGGGTTCCTTCTTGCCTGGAAAGAATCTTCTTTCCTCTCCCCATTCTCCAATTACATCCTACTTATGGTTACCTCAACACCTACATATCTATCTACAGACCTATATTTGGGAGCCATATTTGCCAGGTCCACTCAAACAAAAGCAAAACAAATGGCCCACATAGGATATCTTGATCAAACTGAATAGTCTTATAGAAATATTCTCCAATGAGAATTAAGTAGATAAATTCTAAGACACAGAATTTCAAAGAACAATTATGGGCTTTATAAAAGAATTCAAGAAGTTTAAAGAAGATAATGGATACTAAAAAGTAGCAGAAATCAATTAAATAAAAACAAAAGTAAACTGTGTCAATTAATATAAGATCTGGTTCTTTGAGACAATAAACAAGCTGAACAGACACTTGAGCCAGCTAAGCAAAATAAAGAAATATATAACTCCAAGTGAATTCAGAATCAATAAGCAAACCAAAAGACATAAAAGAAATTCAGAATATTATAAAGAAATACTTCAAAAATGTGTTCTCTACTATACTGGAAAATCTAAAATAAATGAATAGATTTCACAATTCATACAAACTACCAAAGTTATACCAGAAAGAGATCAACAATGTAAATAGACTCAAAACAGATGAGGAGATTAGAACAGTAATAAAAAGCCTTTCAGTTAATAAAACTGTCCAGGAACAGAAGGATTCACAAGAAAATTTTATCATAAATTCAAGAATATCTCAAATCAATACCTATTACATTATTTAAAAGCACAGGAACAGTTGAGGCACTCAAAAACTTGTTCTATGAATCTAGTATTACTCTAATACTAAAACAAGATAAAGACTCAACAACAACAGCAACAACAAAAGAAACAGCAGCAGCAGCAGCAGCATCTAAGCTTCAGACCAAATATGTCCAAGGAACACAGAAGTAAAAAGTAAAATATTAAAAAAGTTGAATACAGACACATATCAAGATGATTATCTAGCATGATCAAGTTGGCTTTACTCTGGGAATGCAAAAATAGTTCAGCATACATTAGTTAAAAGATATAATAAATGATATGATGACATTTATAGACAAAACTTACATGATAATTTCAACAGATACAGAAAAATACTTTGATAAAACACACACACACACACATACACACACACACACACATACACACACACACACATACACACACACATACACACATACACAAAACAAAAACATGCTTTCATGATGGTGAAAGCCCTAAAAGGAATAGGAACGGAGAGGGCATGCCTCAACATAATAAAGATTATATGTGACAAACACATAGCCAACAATATTCTAAATGAGCTTAACTTTAAGCAATCCCATTAAAAACAGAAACAAGACAGCGTGGTTAACTATCTCTACTCCTTTTCTTTTTCTTTTTTGAGATGTTCACAGAATCTCACAAACTTCATAGGGTCATGCTAGGAAACAAATGTCCACCTTTTTCCTAAATTGGACATTTTGTTTATTTACATTTCAAATTTTATCCCCTTTCCCAGCACTAGCTGGAGAAATCAGACAATGGAATTAAAGAGATGCAAACAGAAAGGAAGAAGTCAAATCATTCCTATTTGCAAATGATATGATATTATACCTAAAAGATCCCATGAGTCCCAGCAAAAACCTAGAAATGATCAACAATTTCAGCAAACTAGCAGGATATAAATCAACTTAGAAAAATCAGTAGCTTTTCTATAGACTACCAACGAACATGATGAAGAAGAGATCATGGACACATTCCCATTTACAGAAGCCTCAAAGACAATAAAATATCTTGGACTAAACCATGACAGCAAAGGCTGGTGAAGTTGTGGGGAAGGGGAACCACCATCTCCTGTTGATGGGAATCCAAATTGGTACAGCAAATCAGGAAATAATCATGAAGAATCTTCAAATCAATACATGTCCCAGCTCAACTACTCCTTGGCATACACAGAACAACCTTGATATCTTATTACAGATTGTTGCTAAACAACATGTCTGCTTTATTCCCAATTTCCAGAAGATGGAAATAACTGAAATAGTCTTCAGCAAGTGAATAGATAATAAACATGCAGTAATAGGCACAATGAAATACTATTTTATTTCAAAGAAAAATTAAATCATGAAGTTTACAGGTAGATCTAGAAGAGTTTGCTGAATGATGCAATCCAGACCCTGCAAAGAGAAATGTCTCACATTCTCTCTCATGTGAGTATATGACTTGAAGTAACTGCAGAAGGGATCATGGGTAGTGAAGAAGCTCTAGAGATAAGTAACAGGGACCAGGTGTTATGAATGGGAAAAATGAGGAGAGAGCTGGGAAGGAGAGATCAACATAGGACGAGAGAGAAAGGACAAATAGCACCAAGATTGCTTGATAAAATTTTAAGGTAGCATATTATTTTATATTTCTTAAAACTGTATATAATACATATAAATGTATATTTCTCTCATCTCTCTCCACATATAATAAATATAATATAATATAATATACAACATATTAAATACAATATATATTTATTACATGTTAATATTATATTAATATACAACATATGGAATAGCATATAAATATATAATATATAAATATTACAATATATTTTATTAATAACATATAACTATTATATAATATATATTGTGTTACATAATTTATAGAATACATAACATGTAATATATAATATACAAATATATAAGTATAAACATATATATACATATAAACATACATACATATATGTACATATCTTAAGTGAAGTTAAAATTCTGTCCTTTGGACTTAAAATACTCCCTGCAAAAGCCATAGACAGATCAGCTAATAAAAAGTCTAGTATCAGTGTGAAAAACTTCTATTTCAGTTATTTGTCAGGGTAGTCCAAGTTCCTCCAAACCAATAGACACTGTTGCCTCTTTCTCTTAGTAGCTTAAGATAGGTTGAAGGTAAGCCCCTAATGATGAAGACACTACACATTTAGCTGACAGGACTAACTTCAAAGCTTCCTTCCTGTGGTCTGGCTTCAGTAGTACACAAAGTACTATTCAAGCTGCCAAGGGAAGGGGACAATCAATAGTTCTATCCAGCTGTGAAGCCCATGAACCACAACAGTGTTCAGCATGGCAAAATAAAAGAGAAGTATTTTTATGTTGGTGGTAAATAATAGCTATCTAATTAAGACTGACACTGGATACCTAGCCAACTCCTCAGGACTAGAAGTAGTATTGGATCTTAGGAGAGAACCGGTTACTGCTGCCTTACTTGACTAGCACAATTCCTAACTACAATGCAAAACTTATACTCACAAATAAGTGTACATAGACTCCCTCATCACAGAAACTTACTTTTCAGTAAATGAAGACCACTGCAGAAAACTACAACCAGAAATAACATAGAGATCAACTGATCTTGGAAAGGCTGTCCCTGGTGGGTACATCTACAACACAATCGTGCAGCTAACGCTCAGAGAACATTGTGTAAGAGAGGATGAAAAGGTTGAAGAGGATATTTGCTGCAAAACTATCTTATAGAAATAGCTAATAGGAATTAAACGGTGATAAAACAGACATTCTCAAGAGGAAGGGCAAAAATTTCACTGGATCCTACCCTTGACAAACAAGCATAAGCAATGACTGACTGCAAAGAGAGAGAATTGGTTCAATTCAATAAAGTGGTCAGCATTAAAACTGTATGCATGCAAACAACAGAATAGCAGGTTGTGTTTATATAGCTGTTCAAAAACATGCACATATATTGTAACAATAACAACTGCAAAGGCAGATCTCAAACTGTATTGGTGTTGAGGGGTGGGGGGGGAATGAGTGGAGGGAAGGAGCATGGGGGGAATGGAGAGAGTAAAAGGAAAGGCGAGTGATGTAATTATATTTTAATTAAATACATTAAAAAATAAATAAAATGAGCATGCAAACCCTCAGTTTGTGTACCATCAATCATATCCTATGTAGTTTGCATTAAGGTAGGTTTTCTCAAGGTTACCTTGTTATCAAGGAAGCTGTCTTTCTTGGGGATTTTAGTGTTCGAATCTATTCCAGTGTTGATTATTTATCCTGGTCAGAGTGCTAATGTCAAGTTATGTAACATTCTGCTTAAAGGACCAATACTAAAATCCCTTTTGGAATCTACATTACTCCATGCTTATTATTCCTCTATTTTGATAAGAGACATCTACAGTGTCCTTCTAGTTCCTGGTTGGTTCCATTCCTGGACTTCTGTTATTGACTCTCCTTACAATATGGTTTTCTTTGTTCATTACGTGAGCTGTTAGCCCGGGCTAATAGTGCTAAAGCTAATCAACCTTATTGAATGGGAACGGGTTATTGCAAGTTTCCTTTTTTTTTTCCTGTTTCAGTGATAGCATACCATGACAAAGGCAACTCAAACAAGAAAGAGTTGATTTTGGCTGACACTTTCATCAGGGGGATATACCCACTGGGATGGAAGTCAAGGCAGCAGGAGCCTGAGCAGCTGGCCACAGTGTATCTTCGGTCAAGAGGCAAAGAACAATGAATATTCATGTTCTGCTCTTTTTTCTTCTTTATGCAGTCTAGAATACTGCCCCAGGGAAAGGTGCCACCTGCAGTATGTGGGTCTTTCCACTTCAATTAACCTAATCAAGATACCCTAAGCCAGGCATGTTCAGAGGCCCCTTCTTTCAGTGAGTCTGGATCAGACCAAGTTAACAATTGAGATTAACCATCACACCATCACTGGGCCAGGCTCAGGGCGTCTTGTTCAACTGTGACGTGTGCTGTGGAATCGCAAGCGCCCCTGAGCTGCCTCAGCAGCAGTGGAGTACTGACATCTGGAGCTGGGAAATTGGCAGTGATTGGGAAGAGACCAACATCATTGAGGTGAAATCTTCTGAGAAGTGTTTTCTGAGAGCACAGAGGCTGCGTTTCAGAGATAGCCAGGGTTGTACCTTGTGCTGAGGCTGGACTTGGTAATGTATAAGAGTCACCCAGGTGGTTTTGAAGGCATGAGGGAGTCGTGAAGAGCAGCTGAGGCCTGGGCACTTTGAGAGGCCATGGAAGGCCATTGGTGAAGGTGCAGCCTCAGTTGCAATTCCAGGACTGAAGGGGTCATGCAAAGGAGTCGAAGCTCGGTACTTCGAGAGGCCACGAAAGGCCATTGGTGAAGGTGCAGACTCAGTTGCAATTGATGGCCCAGGACTGAAGGGGTCAGGCAAAGGAGGTGAGGCTTAGCACTATGAAGAGAGCCTATGAGAGGCTGTTGGTAAACCTAGTTACAGTGGAAGGACTTTGGAACTTTGAGCTAGAAGAACCATTGGGTTGTTAAGAGCTTTGTGAGGTGTTCTGTAGGAGCTTAGAAGGTAATATTGAGGACAGTGCAGAAGATGGAGGCCTGGCTTGTGAAATTTCAGAGGGAAGATTAAAGACTCTTATCAGGGACATTGCTAGTTTGATTTAAGATTCTGTGGTTTTGGTTAGCTGGGGCTGAAGAAATCAGCTGTGATTAACAAGATACCAGAACTACTAAAGCAAAACCACTGCATTACTGGGAGTGGCTCTAGAGGAGCAGAAAGCAGTATAAGGATGAATCTTTTAAGAATCTGGAGTTGGTTTAATAATTCACCAGCACCTTCAACTGCTGAAACCTCTCCAGATATGCTCTCTTCTGGGAGCTTGGAGGATATTGAAGACCCGTGGTTGGAAATATATTTTAAACTTAAAGAAGCAAGCCAGTAAGCAGTATTCCTCCATGGCCTCTGCATCAGCTCTTGCTCCTTGACCTTCTTGAGTTCCACTCCTGACTTCTTTTCGTAATGAACAGCAGCATGGAAGTGTAAGCTCAATAAACCCTTTCCTTCCCAACTTGCATGTTGGTCATGATGTTTGTGCAGGAATAGAAACGCTGACTAAGACAAACATCTACAGTGTCCTTCTAGTTCCTAATTGGTTCCATTCCTGGACTTCTGTTATTGACTCTCCTTACAATATGGTTTTCTTTGTTCATTATGTGAGCTGTTAGCCTGGGCTTATAGTGCTAAAGCTAATCAACCTTATTGAATGGGAACGGGTTATTGCAAGTTTCCTTTTTTTTTTTTTTTTTTTCCTGTTTCAGTGATAGCATACCATGACAAAGGCAACTCAAACAAGAAAGAGTTGATTTTGGCTGACAGTTTCATCAGGGGGATATAACCCATTGGGATGGAAGTCAAGGCAGCAGGAGCCTGAGCAGCTGGCCACAGTGTATCTTCTGTCAAGAGGCAAAGAACAATGAATATTCATGCTCTGCTCTCTTTTCTTCTTTATGCAGTCTAGAATACTGCCCCAAGGAAAGGCGCCACCTGCAGTATGTGGGTCTTTCCACTTCAATTAACCTAATCAAGATACCCTAATCCAGGCATGTCCAGAGGCCCCTTCTTTCAGTGAGTCTGGATCAGACCAAGTTAACAATTGAGATTAACCATCACACTATACATCAATCTAAGCTGTTCTTGGTCCCACTTTCCAATAAATAAAATGTTGCAGAAATTGTTATATACTATTCTATAGGGCTTGAGAACAGAAGCTGTAAATTAATTGAGTTATATAATATGAAACCCAATCAAATTTTGATCAAAGCTTTTTTTCCTCACGTATTTTACTCGTAGAAGATGCTTTAAAATAAACCTAGAAGTTCATGGATCTGGTCCTTGTACAAATCACTTTTCAAGGAAATAAATAAATAAATAAGTAAATAAATAAATTTGGCTGTTTATCCTGGCGTGTAGTTCCCACATTCAGACCTTTGCTGGCTTTTGTCTATGGTTCGTCTTGGCATCTCACAATGAGCATGGGCAGACTAATGAGGACAGATGGCCCTGAGAATGATCATGCCAACACAGTGTTCTGCGTGTTACATGTAAATACCCAGGAAGAACCAGGACTTCCTTCTTTCCCATCTTTTTTACTCAAGAACCTCTACATGACACAGTGGCACAACAGTTAGAATTTCGAGTGAACTTCTCCCACTCAGAGCTAAAAACAGTAATTGCAAAATCTGGCTATACAAAATAATCAATTTCTGTGTTAGAGAAGCAATTGCTTCAGGGTAATCTTAAATAATTGAAGGGGAGACATGAAATGATGCCAAGAATATAAACATACATTAACTTCTGTTTGATGGAGATTTTTCAAGTTATGCCTAAATGATTTTTGGGTCTAGATTTATGTTTTGTCAAGTAGACAAAATAGAAGCAGATACAAGGCTGAATCCCACTGTGAGAAATTATGGAAAAAAAACTTGTTTTATTATTCTCTGCCCTCTGGGTTATCTATCAGAAACCCGAAAGAAAAAAAAAAAAACACATAATAAAAACACCCATGGATCTTGGCTGGGAGTTTGAATACCATTCATATAGAATTTGCAATTATGAAAATCACATTTCTCATTTTTAAGTGAACTTGCTTTTCTAGTATAATTAGTTTTAAGACACTTTAGATCTCAAAAATAAGTAAGAAGAACAGAAATGAAGATAGCTGAGGAATGTTCTTTTGCTTAAAAATAAAATCAATCAAAAAAATCATAAAACTTAACCTTGTAAAAAATGTCTACCATGGCAATGAATATCTTAGCTTTAGGTAAAAAAGATGATTATTTTGCTGGAGATGGAGAATTGTAACATTTGCTGTTCTTTTAGCCTTAAATGCTTTTTCTGCCTGTCTGATTTTGTAATCAGAATCTGCCACAATGCTATTTACATGTGCCATTATTTGCAAAAGCAGAAACACATTCAGAGCCTCTGAGTTGATAATGCATAAAGTGAAGGCCCTTGCTGCTTTTACTGAAACTTTGTTATTTAAGTGCAATCCTGACTAAGATGAATCATGCTTCTTGAAAGTGAGGCTCATCCATGCACAATTGGGCAACTTTCAATTATAGAATTCTTGAGGCTTCTCTCGAATAGGACTAGTTATTAACATTGGCCTCACACTGAGATAAAGCTACATTTTTAATCTTAAAGTACTCACAGTGTTTAAAGCGGCACCACTGTGAGAGCTTTTCCAGTGTCCTACTGTTCGGGCACACATTGTCAGTATCCTGAGAAATCTCATCTTTGTGAACTCTCAGTTGATGGCATTAGAGAATATGGCTGTTTACATGGGAGTGTGATTTTAACGCTATCCTCATTAACTCATCTCTGTGCTTCCAAAATGCAAATGTCTTTTATTATGATAGAACTTGTTATTATCTTTTGGGCAAAAATACACATTTTTTCTTAAGATATAGGGTGGGGGGAGTATAAATGATCATAATGGAGATTTAGAGAAGTAATTGTAAGTAGAACTATTTTTGAACTGCTCCTTTGACTCAAAAAATTGGCCATCTATCAATGCAGTAACAAGAATTCATTAGAGATACTGTGAAGTAAATTATGATGTAAAATGACTATTCCTCAAATGGGTAAATCTCTGTTCTTTGTTTTCATTTGGGCTGAAATAAAGGAAGTAGACAATTAACTTGCCATGTAAAATAAAACTATGCTATAATTAAACAAGAAAAAAGTGCTTTTAGGCTTTGATTACATAAAGCAAATGGTCCCTTCAAGCTAATGATAAAATAACAGCAAACGTTACAATTCTCCATCTCCAGCAAAATAATCATCATTTCACCTAAAGCTGACACATCCATCATCATTACAGACATTTTTTGTAAGGTAAAATTTTAGAATTCTTTTGATTGATTTTCAATTTGTTAAGACCCAAGAGATAGTTACCGTTAGCTGGGGTCATTAAGGTAAACTTCGTGTTGAGTATTAGAAGCATGAGAAGATCTTTCTTTATTGTGAAGTGATCTGAGAGATGGGGAGATGAAAGAAACACACAACAGGTAGTGATATGCTGGGACTGACGAGGAACTATACAGACACAGCATTCAGTTGGAGCTTTCATAGTGAGGAAGGACTGAAGAACAGACGGCTTTGGAACGCAGGTGCAACTTGCAGTCTTGCAAATCTGACAGAGCTTTCCTTGCTTCATGAAAATCTTATGAACTTCATATGTTCCTCAGATTTAAATATGTATAAAGCTTCTGATTTTCCTTCTTTTATTCCCTCCCAACTGGATCTTCACACTAGGAAGTAGTTAGATTCTATTAAGTGTAGTATATACTCATTATAAAATATACAAGCCCCTGTTTTGCTTTATAAGCAAACATTTGAGGAATTTGATGAGAAACCTAAATTGAGTACTAAAGTACCAAACATAACGAGCAATATCAAACCTAGATTAATGCTGAACATACCACCACCAAAACAACACATTCAAGAAGCATTGACCTGCATCATCAGTGTATAACTTGGATCTGAGGCATCTACTGAGTAGATAATAGGTTGTGAAATGTGGGTGTGGAACTTTGGGTACCATTGAGTAGAGGAAAGGTATTTTTGCTATGGTTGGACACAATTTTATATCTTTGTTCCAACACTGATTTAGGGATCACACTGCAAGGAGAGAAAGAAAATCTGAACATCCCCTTTTCAGAAAGAATTAAAGCCAAATAAATTTATTATGCAGCAAATATTGACTTGGAAAGTCTGAGACATAGTCTGAATATTAGATTGTACTATTGATCTGTTTTGAATTTACGTACTCACCTTTTCAGCTTTCAGTTTAGTATTTCCATCTGGTTTCTATTTTATAATTTTGATTTTCTCATGTGTTTCTTTTTAATTCATCAAGGCTAGAGTTTTCTGTACCTCACTGGATTAAATGATAAAGCTGCTTATATTTCTTGTATATTATTAAGGTTATTTACCACAATTCAGGTTTATATTTATTGTTATTTCTCACAAAAATGAGTAATACATCTTTTACATTGTATTATAATATAATTACTGTGATGTAGAGCCAGAACTCTGTTAAATGATCAGAAAGGTCTTTTTAAAAAGTGGTATTTATTTTTCTGAGGGTCCACCAAACTGATTTCCAGAGTGGTTGTACCAGCTTGCAATCCCACCAACAGTGGAGGAGTGTTCCTCTTTCTCCACATCCTCGCTAGCATCTGTTGTCACCTGAATTTTTGATCTTGGCTTCTGACTGGTGTAAGGTGGAATCTCAGACTTGTTTTGATTTGCATTTCCCTGATGACTAAGGATGTTGAGCATTTCTTTAGGTGCTTCTCAGCCCTGCGAATTTCCTCAGTTGAGAATTCTCTGTGTATCTCTGTTCCCCATTTTTTGATGGGTTATTTGGTTTCCTGGAGTCTAACTTCTTGAGTTCTTTGTATATATTGGATATTAGCTCTCTATCAGACATAGGATTGGTTAAGATCTTTTCCCAATCTGTTGGTTGCTGTTTTGTCCTATTGACAGTGTCCTTTGCC
>CM052711.1:41186588-41199932 GCA_028551405.1 Uromys caudimaculatus
TGATTCCCCCAGATGTTCTTTTGTTGTTAAGAATAGCTTTTGCTAACCTGGGTTTTTTGTTGTTCCAAATGAATTTGAGAATTGCTCTTTCTAAGTCTATGAAGAATTGAGTTGGAATATTGATGGGGATTGCATTGAATTTGTAGATTGCTTACCTGAGGACCCAGCTATACCTCTCCTAGGCATATACCCAGAAGATGCTCCAAATGTAATAAAGATACATGCTCCACTATGTTCATAGCAGCCATATTTATAATAGCCAGAAGCTGGAAACAACCCAGATGTCCCTCATCAGAGGAATGGATACAGAAAATGTGGTATATCTACACAATGGAGTACTACTCAGCTCTTAAAAACAATGACTTTATGAAATTTGCAGGCAAATGGATGGAACTTGAAAATATCATCCTGAGTGAGGTAACTCAGTCACAAAAGAACAAACATGGTATGTACTCACTGATAAGTGGATATTAGCCCAAAAGTTCAGAATGCCCAAGTTTCACTTTACAGTAACCGCTGTACTGAGAGTGAGGTCCCAGATGGAGGAGTTGGAGAAAGGTCTGAAGGAGCTGAGGGAGTTTGCAGCCCCATGGAGGGAGCAACAGTGTCAATGGGCCTGACCCCCCCACCGTTGTCCTGGAGTTTGGACCACCAACCAAAGAATACACAATGAGGGACCCATGGTTTGGACCACATAAGTGGCAGAGGATAGCCTCATTGGCCATCAGGGAGAGGAGAGGACCTTGGGTCTGAGGGTGTCAGAGGCCCCAGTAAAGGGGAATGTCAAGGTGGGAATATGGGGATGGGTGGGCGGGTGGGTGGGAGGTGGAATTCCCTCATAGAGGCTGTGAGGGGGAGGGGATAGGGGGTTTCCAAAGAGGAGACCTAGAAAAGGGGGAAACATTGGAAATGTAAATAAAGTATCAAAAAATAAATTTAAAAAAGTGGTATTTAATAATGTTTTATTTGAACTTATTTAACCATGAACAAATTCTCCACATTCTCCAAAGCAAATTTAAAAGTGGCCAACAGGCATTTAAAAAGATCATCAGTAATACCATCTATCAAAAAATGAACCTTAAAATTCAGTAAGATATACCCAGCAAATACAATGATTATTAGCCAAATGTTTGTAGGAATGAGAAAGTTTTGGATCTTAGTATACTAAGTGGTGTAATTATTCCTCACCACATTAACATTCTCTGTCTCTATCTCTGTCTCTGTCTCTGTCTCTATCAATTCTACTTCTTGATCTTAAAGTACTTAAATTGGGGTCTTACAAATTTATCTTCATTTTCACATTTGCTGCAGAATTTGTCACAGCAGAAAACATATGAGGAAATCCTAAATCTTAACAAAGACATGAATGAATAAAGAAAATGTGGTATATTGATGCAATAGGCTCTCATTTGTTTGTAACACAAAGAAAATTCTGCTCCTTGTATCATGTTAACCAAAATAGGCTAGTCAGAGGAAGAAACATCTACTGATACCATCCCAGTTACAATGTGCTATTTTCCTTTTTTGTTGTTGTTCTTTTCAAGACAGTGAGTGTCATTAGTGTCACTATGTAGGCTCGGCAGACATGGAACTAGCTATATAGTCCAGGGTAGCTTAAACATTACAGACATGTTCTTGCGTCTGCTTTCCAAGTGTTGGAATTAAAGGTGTACACCATTTCTTTCTTCTGTCTTTTTAATTTTTTCCCTGTGAGACAAAGTCTCATATAACCCAGGTTAACCTTTATCTTATACTGTAGCCATGAATGACCTTGCACTGCTGATCTTTTTCCTCATGCCTCCTGTATTGGGATTACAAGCGTGTACCCCATGCTCTGTAAGATTGCTTACTTTTCTTGATTTCTGAGAGAGTGGATTTTTCAACATTATACAGACACAAAAATCAGACTTCACTTTAAAATACCTAACTTTATGTTTAATTTTATAAAAGTATTTATCTTCTAAGCCACCTTATAGCTACTTCTGATTAAGGAGAACATTCTCTATATTTTCCATTTATTCCCTCTATGTTCAGAGGGAGTCTTACAGAAATATGCAAGATGTTTTCCCACTGCTAAGTCTTATAGTGATATACCATTAGCTCAAATGCAGTCATTGCATAATTATGGTTAATTGAGACCTTTTTATTTGAATTCTATTCTATATTCTGGTGTACTTACTAGAACATGCAGTTTGCAAACCAAGCGGGGATTGATTGCAAAATGGTTGACATTTTTACCCGTTTTACTAAGTACTGAGAAATTGTCCCACTTGATTTTTAAAGTATAGTGTCATAGAATTTTAAATGTCTCTGGATATTAGTCATGTGTGTGTGCGTGCGTGCGTGCGTGCATGTGTGTGTGTGTGTATAAATGTGTGGAGTATGTGGGAAGACAGCTGTGTCTCATCAATCAACATTATTTTGGGCAGAATATTTGCTTCTCCTTGGGTGACACATACACCAATTATCCATGGGAATTCAGTGCTGTCTCAGCTCCTTCTAGGTCTTATTTATGGGTTTCACTATTTTGCAGACCTGTCTAAGATATGTAGCAATGGCTGCATATATCTAGAAATGTCAATTACATTTCCACAAGACAATTTTGATAAACACTGATGAGTCATGAATAGTGTGAAAATAGAGAACAAAACTGGGTATGACATATTTTATAAATTGTATTTTGATCACAATTTCTTGAAACATAAACACTTACGGAGCAATGGTAGTGACTGAATCTAGCATATGACCCTAAAATTTTACTCCATTTTCTTCTTTGAAAACACATCTCACAGTAAAAACTATTTACACTCAGAATAGATATTCCACCTTAGATTGTCAAACTGTTATCATTGTTCTGAATGAAGGTTAGTAAATATTATATTTACTTCCAAATTGTTTATAGTAAAAGCCACCACCAAAGGCCAAGATAAGCATCTGAAAAGAAGCAGAGTCAGACAAAATGGGATTCCCACTGACCATTCAGGAAATTTGGATTATTATACTTCTTTGATCTATTTTTGTAGATTTGACTATAGATTTAAGATTTAGCTTTAGTCCATGACTACATATGCAACAATATATTTCTGAAAGTGTTACAGTGCTCTCTGAACCCCAGAAGCCATATGATAAAGCCCTAAGTAGTAATAGGCAAATTTCTTATTCTTTCTGAATTAAGAGCAAATTATTTTATCATGGGACCAGACTATTCATGGTATTCCTTTATCATTGTTTAGATGCACACAGTTTTGATAGTTATATGTTTATATCATGTTAACATAACCAACAGAAAATAATAATGGGAAAGTGTTTGCTAAAACTTATATTCTATGTAAATCTATGTCATGAATAATTTGATACATTTTGTAAAGTTGAACTTAATGTAATGTTCATAAGACCCCATAGGTGAGTGCTTTTATTTTTATTTATTTTTTTATTACTTTTTGTAAAATGAATCATAAGGAAATTAAGTAACTTATATAAAGTTACATCTCATTGGATAAGACCCTAATTATAACTTAATAAAGACTGACTACAGTCTTTTATATAGTTAGTTTTCTCAAAGAACATCAGTAAATAGGTTTTTATTTCTAAAAATCTGAAATATCTTCATAAAACATATAAATATATTATTAGTCATTACCATTCTCAAAATGTGTAAGCACATTTATTTTTCTTATACATTTTTGGAAATTATTCCATTTCTAATTTTAAAAAGTAGAATTGCCCAAATCACATTTTGGATAAATAAAGAGTAAACTTCTACAAGTTACTTTTAAGTTCTCTAAAACCAGAACTTTATCTTAACTGTTAGTGTTAACACATTTAAAGAGAAAGAGTTTGTCAATTAGAAGACAAGCTCAATGAGTAAGGCACCCAAGCTTGCCTGAGCTGTCTAGTGTCTGCTAAGCTCTACACATACTCATTTATTAATAAAATCTTTGAGGAAAATCCATCTTCCCATCTACAAAGACAGTGACTTGAACTTCAAGGAGAGATGATAATTTATTCACTACAAAGTACATAAGCTAGTATTCGATTCTTCTTGATAAAATCAGTTATTGTTCTATATTAGTAACTAGTCTTCTTGGTGTGAAAAACAATCTGACAAGGAAGATTTAAGAAAAGCAGGCTTAGTTTGGTTCTCAGTTTGAGTGTGCCATTGTGGTAGCAGAAGCCTGAGCAGTTGTTCATGTTGCGTCTACTGAGGATGCAAAGAGAATACGTGCTTGTACTCAGTTTACATTCTCCTTTGTATGTACCCAACACTCCAGTCCATGGAATGGTGCTGTCCCCATTTACAACAGGCCTTCCCACCTCAATTAATCTAATTTGGGAAGTCTCTGAAAGACCTGCCTAGAAGCTTGTTACTTCCGTGATTCTAGATTCTGTAAAACTCTTAATTTAACCTTTGTGTGTCCCACTGAGCTTTATCTCCATGTAAAGATCATATCTATACAATTTTCTTATCAGAAATAAATGCTTTGGGACTAAATTTAGTAAGCAAGTAGTTCAGGAATCTTTGTTTAAATTGCCACGGATACAAAACTAGACAATACCTTCAGCTAATCTTTTATATCTACTGCTCGGTGGCAACAGAAATAAGCTATTATTGAATATAATGTACATAAATGCAGTTATGTCAAAATTATTCCAGCAACATCCATCTTTCAGAGGGTTAAGTTTAAGAATGGGATTTATAGTGCAATATGGAGAAAATAATGCACATGAACTGACCCAAAATTACCAAGTATATAGGATCCGATACAAAAAAATCATTATTATCTTTTCAATGTCTGTTTCATTTACTAATTAATTATATATGATTCTAATTTTTATAATTTTCTTGAATCATAAGTATCACCATTAGCATTTTAGAGAAATAATCAGTAGTACTGGCAAGTAAATTGAGATGTATGAAGAAGGAGCTTGCTGGGGAATATAATTTTCATAATTATAACATTTCTGTTTGTTTTTAGTACTTTAAGCACAACCTTTAATGGTTCTAGGATTATGTTAATTACTTTATCATTCCTGTTTCGATATTCCTGACAGGAGCAGCCTAATGGAAGAAGGATTTATTTAGACTCATAACTTAGAAGTTAATAGACTTCATAGTGGAGATGGCAATGGTGTTGACAGAGTAGGTGAAATAGATTGGTCATGGTCTTGGTAACTTGCAATGGCTGATAACTTCCTGGAAGATCAGATAGGTAGACCTCTCATGCTGAATGTGTGACCAGGCTATAAACCCAAAAGCCGACCTCTAGTAGTGTGCCTACCAGCCATGTTTCCTGCCCAAAATGTTCTATAACCCCTTCTAAAAGGACCACTAGCTGTTTAAAAGCATGAGTTTGTGGCCATTGCTTCACATTCAAGCCATAGCTATTATTATCACTACGGGTCTATTAATTTTTAAAGGTGTCTCAGAGAAAGTAAGGAAATTGTTTAATTGTATAAAGCTGCTACTAAATCTTTAAATTTTATAATATTTTAAATTTGGCACAGACCTATTTATATTAATTTTCTGGGGAAGAACATAGATTTCATCAACTTCTCAGGGGGAGAAGGTATATAAAATGATATTAAGATGTCCCTTGTTGATACAAAGAGGATATTTGTGCAGGGGGTCATCACAGTCTGAGCTCGGTGCAGATTCTAAGAAAGAAGGTGTGAGTGGCATGTCTGCCTGGTAAGGCCTGCACTTTGCCCACATAGAAGAGGACAGCCTAAATAAGTAAATACATTAATGATAATGGAAAGCTGCTTCTCACTGTTGGAAGAAGACTTGCAAATGTGAAATAGTGGAAGCTGACATGTAGCTGCACTGCACTGCAATTAGTTGATAGTCTATGGTTTTCAGTATGTGACATACATAGAATAAAGATCTATATGTGCACATACATGTACATACACACATATGTAAAAACACACATTTATTGTCTGCTGCTCAGTCCAATTGCTTAATCCAAACAGTTAGACTTCATGTAATGCACTCCTTGACCACATTGCTATAGAATTTATGTTTTCTCATGAATAGAAAGTGTGGGTTGCAGGATATTTGATCACACTGTGAACACCAAGATTGTGCTATTTACTGAGGAAAACTAAAACACAAAAACATGTTTCTAGTTGTGATGTGGCTCAGCCCTTCATACACACCTTTCACCCAGAACATTGAAGCTAAAATTAGTTTGTAGAAGAAAGCACCGTTTTTAAAAATAATATCTAATTGAGTGGCAAAGTGATGAATCAGAGAAAGATTTGACAGAATACTATATGCCCAACTCTCATTAGAAGAGAGAGGAAAAAAAGACTACTTCAGAGAGGGCAGCACAGAGAGAAAAACAAATAGGAGGCAGTTCCAGGAGAGTTTTACAGAGATAGGTTGAAGAGAAAACATACTAGACACAGGTGAAGACAGAACAAGCCAGAGAATGGGAAGGAGACAGAAGATTACAGCAGATTGCTGGAGTTAGTTTGAGGCCAAGCACAACAAAAAGTCAGAGGCTTAGAGAGAAGCCAGATTGAATTAGTCAGCTTGGAGAGAAGTTTTGAGCCAGAACACTTGAGTTGAACCAACCAGAGTTCAGAAAGGACAAGGAAAGGGCAAGCTTACTTAGCAGCAAGTTTCAGAGGCTGGAAACATTGTAGGTCTAGATTGATTGCATGGAGGCTCGAATCTTCCAGGACTATGCCTAGGTTACCAGACTGAGGCAGTAAGGCTCTGTGAGATGACAATTACATCAGGCAAATAAGTTACTATGACATGTGAGAAACAATTTTTATCTGCTGAAAATAATTTTTCCAAAGCCTCCAATAAGATATGCATTAAATATGAAAATCTTTGTTTCTTTGAGTGTTACTCTCCAAACCTTTAGCTTAACATCTGTTTTTTTTAGAGTAGTTCCTATTTTTGTTACCTTTTCACAATAGAATGTGGAAATTTTTTTGTGATTTAATCAATTCAGATATTTGTATATATGAATATAATTAAAAATAGTAATTTCTAAATTATCAGAAAGTGCAATAGCTAATCAGTGTGGTACTGTATTTTGTAAACTGTCTCAATTAATTCCTACAAGATCCTGAGTTCAGATCTGTTAGTAAAATCACTTTATGAAGGATGAATTTCATTAAGTCTACTTACTAAACTGATCTGATAATTTATTTTAGGCTCCGTTTTACTGTTTACTATTGACTTATACATTTCTTCTGGAATCACAAGCCTATGGCATTGTGACTCAAATTTACTGGATATACATGGAAGAAGAGATTGGGTTAAAGTATCTCTCTATTTTTCAGAAACAAAGCCTTTGTGGGAAGTGAGTTCATGACCCCCTTTTATAGTCTGTTTTACCCTGGATGGATGAAATTTTATGATGTTTTAGAGGGGTGCTTTAAGGAATTTAGGATAGTTGGACATGAAAGCTCAGACAACTTTCACTACTCAACTTACTTTGTCTTTCTAGACATTGTGATTTTACTGTCTAAAAAATGAAAGAAAGAAAGGGTTATTTTATCATGCAGAGATAGGCCTAGAGCTAATATGCCCCACATGCTTGCCCTGACAGGGACTTGTCAGTTGGTGGAAATGTTAGTGAACTAGAACCAAGGATTAGAAAGGCTTTTAAGATATCCAGTCTCACTGTACTTGCTGAGAAAGATGTGGAAGTATAAGCCCCAAATGACTCAACTGAAATCCCTGTAGAGATTTGAACCAGCTGTAGTTAGAAATACAAAGCAGACACCACAGGAATGTAGCACAGATAGAAAGCAAATGGATACAGAAAACAACCAGAGCCAAGTTTGAGATGAAAGACGGTATCATCCAACAGCTGGCAACGGGAAACCTGAGTGTCTAAGAAACCAAAATGAGGTGTTCAGTGGAACACATATGCTTGAGTAGATACTGTATGGGGCAGTTTGTATGGGTGGAAGTTATTTATGTAGCATAGATACCTTATTTAAATAATTAAATACTATCAGTTCTACTGGACCTTGAATGAGACTGGGTAGAACAGTTGAACATAATCATGGGTAAAAAAACTACAAAATGTTGTAAGATATACAATAAAACATAATTGTGCCAGGAGAGGCCAGTTTTAGCTGGGTTTTAAAAATACTTTCTTTTATTTTAAATTATTTTAATTTTTGTCTGGCATTTTAATTTGTATTCAGTTACTCTTTTGGATTTGTGTATTTAAGTAGGAACTGTATAATATTTTAATGCATACACTAGAGTTGGTAATGATCAAATCTGGTTATTATCAATCATTTATATCAAATATAAATCATCTCTTAATACTGGTACATTTACAATCCTCTTTCCAGTTATTTGAGATTTAAAATGCATTAGTGTTAATGATCTTCACCCTGCCTTGTCAGAGACTATCCACCTCTTTCTATTTGCAGATCGTACCTGTTGTCTCACTCACAAGTAGAATGTTAAACAATTGGTCTCGTAGAAGTCAAGCATGTAATGGTAGCTACCAGGGCTGGAAGAATAGAGTAGGGTGTGTAGAAGGGGTTGATAAGACCATGCTTTAGCTTAAATTTAGTCAACAAAAAATCAAGAGGTAGGGTCAGAAATTGTCCAGGAAACCTAGCTCATACATTGCTATTTTCACTCTTAACTGTCTGCTCAGAGTACATTTTCTATAATCGATGAATCTGTCCTGATACACTGTTACCACCCATACTTAGAGTTTACCTCAGTATTTATTGGGGATTTCAAGGTTTTTACAAATGTGTAATAATATGCATCCACCATTATAGTGTTACGTAGAATATTTTCACTGTTTTAATATTAGGTTAGGATACCCTGCTCCATTGATCCCAATTTACTCTCTAATTCTTTTTACTGTCTTTGTAGTTTTGCCTCCCTACAGTGTCATATGGTTGGAATTATATAGGTTTTTTGGCTGTCTTCCTCTCACTTATATACATTTAAATATACTTTTCCTTTCACTTGGTATTTCATTTCTTTTCAGTATGTAATATTTCCATTGTTTGGATGAGTGATTCCAAATCTAGGCAATTATGGGCAAGGCTATGTTCTAGAAAAATCCAATCTTAGAGTCTGAGATACACATACAAAATAGCAGGAGAGTCAAGAAAAGGGAAATCATACAAGTTTTATGTTGGGCAATATTACTTTATCAGATGTACCTTTTACAGATATTAACTACTGGTCTTTGGCTAGTCTTCGCATTCTTTTGACCTGGTCTTCCAAACAACAAAAGTATCTTATATTACTAATGCCTGTTTCATCAATTATTTGTTTTATGTCCTAAGCCTTTGTCATTATAACCAAAACTTTATTCTAGAGTCACAATGATCTGAGTTTGCATTAAGTTATTTTCTTATAGTTTAAACTTTTTCGGTTTTCTGGAAAAAGTAGGATCTGTGTTTATCTTAATTCAATGTTGATAACCTTTTTCTGAATGACTATCATTGTTCCTGTATTATATTTACCTTTTGTCAAAACAATTATGCCTACATGGGATATTTCTGAACACTCAGCTTATCTGTTCTACTTGGGTCTCTATAATACACCGTTTTGCTTACTACAGCTTTATAGTAAGTCCAGAAATCAGGTAGCAGAATTCCTCAAGCTCTTTTTTTTTCTCTTTCAATGTAGCATTAGCAATTATAGAATTTTGTCCCTTAGTATAAAGTTCAGAATCACAAAACAGCGTGCCAGGGTTCTGTTCAGAATTATTATGACTCAAATTACTAAGAATTTGTTGATGATATGTAACTCTCTTATTGTAGATATCATTCTTTAGTTTTGTGGCTTTGTTTTGTTTGTTTGTGTTTGGTTTTTGAAACTTCTATTATTTGTAGTGGGTTAGCCTAATGCTGCTTGTATTCTAATGCTAATTTGGATTTGGGGCACCCCAAACTCTTTGCCACAAAGACTGGAGACTCCGCAAGTAAGACACTGAGTGACCCTGCCCCCAGAAACTGAGATTGGTGAATAAAGATGCCAACAGCTAATAGTTGGGCAGAAGAGGGGAGCACCATGAGAAAGAGAAGAAGAAAGCTACCATGAAATACAAAAACCTGCAGAGCTACAGAGGAGAGAGAGAGAGAGAGAGAGAGAGAGAGAGAGAGAGAGAGAGAGAGAACTGTCCTGGGGTAGGAGTAAAGAAAATGTGGCCTTCTAGGCTTGCCAATTGGAGCTAAGAGCAGCCCAGTTGAAACATAGTAGATAGTAAGTAATAATTCAGTGTTATCAACAGGAAAATGGTTTCTAACTGTATGCAGGGTAGGCAGCTGCCCAGCTATTGTGATGATTAAGGTGTATTTAAAAGTATGAAGGTTGTGTATGTCTTTCATCTGGGAAGATAAATGCTGGGGAAGAAGCTCCGGGCTGGAATTTTTAGAATTATTTTACTACAATTATTATTGTTTTTTTAGTATCTTCAGCTGGTTTTGCTATCAGGATAGTCGTGGACTCACACTATGCAGGGAGTACCTCATCTGCTTTTAGATTCTGTATGACTATGAAGAATTGTGCTGATAGCTAAAGTGGGATGAGCTGAATCCAACCTTTTTGCCATGTAAAATACAGGAATAGTAGCTAGAGTAGGATTGTTTCCTTATCCCAAATTAACTAGGCTCTCATAACTATCCAGCAGGTAAGATTGTAGTTAGACTTTCTTAGGATACACTGTGTCTTCATGTCTATCCAGACGTGTCTATACAAGCACATCTTGGTGCAAACATAAAAGGAGTTTTCTTAGACACAAACTGGGAAATTCAGTGAGTTCCTAGAGGAGACCATTACAGTTTACTCAAGCTTACAAAAGTTTACCTACCCTCAAAGAGCTCTTTTCTTTTCTTTCTTTGTTTGTTTGTTTTAGAATAAGGGGCCCTTCACAAGTTTATGTCTTTCTTGCACAGGTTCCATGTTAATCCTCTTTCGATGTCATTACAATTTTAGTATACATGCTGTCAAAGAAAGTATTCTTAGAATTTTTAACCCTTGGGCATAACCTTAGTAAACCTGCAGAAATGTGTTGAGTCCAGTTTAGGGGTTCCAGTCTCAGCACTGGTTTCTGTAGTGGACTGGACTCCCTGTGTCTGGTAAGCTCTTTCATCCCCTGTCCACTTCTCTCATCCTGACAGCTGAGACCCCCATGTCCTCACCCCTCTTGAATTCAAAAAGAGTTGTGTACTATTTCTTTTTCTTTCAGTTCTCTTAGCTGTTTTATATGTATCGTTCAGGCAGAGTGGCAGCATATAAGCTCCTTATGTACAGATATAGAAATGGGTTGTCTGGCTGCTTATATTTTTAAAAAAAGTTGCTTTCCAATTATCTACCCTTGTCAAGTATTTTTTAAAAATACTTTTTCCGGACACAAAACTGTGTTGTGCAAAATATAAATGTATGTATGTATATATACCTTTTAAAGTTTATTTTTCAGTGAATTAAGATGTAATTTAATTTTCTGAATATTGTTGAGCATATATCAGTTCAGTTGCCATTACTCTGAGGGTGTTAAGATTAGCCCATAATTTTATTTGTCTTCTAAATTAAGGCTCATAAACTGCACTATTCTATAATTAACTACTGAAAACTTTAAATAGGTGCGTGAATGCAAAACAGAAAATATTAGTTCACTTTAGTCACTGATATATTTTAAGAAGACTTGCCTTCAGAACAAGTGTAAATGAGTTCACTGAACATCTTTTAAAATTAAATCTGTAGGTATTTGAAATTCATGCATACAGAAGTTTTATCAAAGTAAACTCTCACCATATATTCATATCATTGAAAGCATAAACTTGCAAGGCAAATTGCATGATATGTTCTACACTGAAGTGTTCAGAGATGCTTTCGCTGTTCGTTTTGTCAGACTGATATAAATTTCAATAGCAGAACTAAAATGTTTTATGCTCGGTCAATTTGATTCCAGGATTTATAAATAAAAGAAAATAATCAATATATAATCCCAAAATTCTATTTATACATGATATATAATAAATTGACCTATATGAACTGAACCTTAATTATGATGCCTCCATTCTTACAATTCTCTTTTTCTCCCCCTCCTTTCTCACTCTGCCTCTCTTTCTCTCCCTCTCTCTTATTGTTTTCATTGTGACTAGTACTAATTATTTTTGAAAGGCATCACAGGGTCTATATGACTTTATAAATGAAAAGTAAAAGGCAAGTTAGTTATCCAAGTGATGTCTTACCTAGTAAAGATAATCTATGGATCATTACTATATCTTGGATATACCTTTGTGATGTTTTAAAATCACAATCCAAATTTTTCTTCTTTTCTACAAACTGTTTCTAAGCATGTATGTGTCCATAAAAATATAAAGGATTTTCATTGTTTGAAATTTCATATATACATAAGGTTTATCTTGATCATATCCAAACTTCAGTCCTGCTTCCAGCATGCCCCATTATGTCTCCCTTCTAACCTCATAAAAATTATAACAGGGAGAGGAGGCGGCTCCTGAGGCCCTTCCGTAGGTGCGGAGCTGTTGGGAGCTAAGGACTGGAGAACCAGTTTTCTTTGGATGTGCAGTCACTGGTAGGCTCAGCATCCACTGTGGATGGCCCCACAGTTCACGCACATATGGGCAGTATGAATTGGACTCAGTGGGTGAAAAAAATAATGTTTTGAAAAACACATAGGAAAGACAAACCTAGTTGCAAAGGAAGTGACAATATCATGACTCTTGAAAAGGTGTCCACAAAAGAAATGGACAAAGTCTCTGGGGCATAGTATGATGTTATTTCTTCTGAGACTTTAGTATATTAGTAGATTTGGACATAGAAAAGGGCTGACAAATTAAAAAATCAATTAAAAATTTGAAAATTCTGAGAGGCTCAGAGTACAGACTTGGCATTAGATTTTCAGAAGGAACAAGGGATTTTCTGCTGTTAATTTTGAATAGTCTACTACATGCTCTTTACTATTACTGTAGGTAGAGACAGAAATCTGTTAGGAAGAAATAAGAGTCAGTGGTACACCAAAATGAAAAGAGCAATAACTTCATTAGTACAAAGTCAAATACGTAAGTTAGACAAATATTCTTTTTTTTTTTTTTTTAAATTTTTGATACTTTATTTACATTTCCGATGTTTCCCCTTTTCTGGGTCTCCTCTTTGGAAACCCCGGGTCCCCTCCCCCTCCCCGCCTCTGTGAGGGAATTCCTCCTCCCACCTACCCGCCCACCCATTCCCATATTCCCACCTTGACATTCCCCTTTACTGGGGCCTCTAGCACCCTCAGGCCCAAAGTCCTCTCCTTTCTCCCTGATGGCCATCGAGGTGATTCTTCTGCCTCATATGTAGTCCAAACCATGGGTCAATAGATG
>CM052711.1:41200032-41226177 GCA_028551405.1 Uromys caudimaculatus
ATCCATGGTTGCCAGAGTGTTATTTTTCCGTTCCGTTCCGTTCCATTCCATTCCCTTCCCTTCCTTCCCTTCCTTTCTTCCTTCTCTCCTTCCTTTCCCCTCTACTTTACCCTTTACTCTCCTCTCTGCCTCTTTATTCTCTCTCTCTCTCTCTCTCTCTCTCTCTCTCTCTCTCTCTCTCTCTCTCCCTCTCTCGTTAAAAAGAATGGCACGGGTCGATGAGATAGCACAGCAGATAAAGGTACTTGTACCCAACCTCATGACCCCATTTTGAAGTATGCAATCTCAAATGTGGAAGGAAAGGCAGACTCTCTCAAGTTGTCCTCTGACTTCTAAATGTATGCCTTGGTACACACACACACACACACACACACACACACACACACACACACACACACAGAGAGAGAGAGAGAGAGAGAGAGAGAGAGAGAGAGAGAGAACAGAGAGAACACAGAGAGAGAACAGAGAGAACAGAGAGAGAGAACAGAGAGAGAGAACAGAGAGAGAGAGAGGCAGAGGAATACAAAGGTAAAGGCAGAGAGTAAATAAATAAATATTATAAAACATGTTGAAATAGTGTCTTCTGTGAGAGTAATATATATGCCCCATATATCATATATTTTTAGGAAAGCATTTAAAGGAGATAAAAATGTAAAACTATATGTTTTTTAAAGGACATCTTTTATGTGTGTGAAAACTGTCATTGTCTTCAGACACACCAGAGAAGGGCATCAGAACTCAGTACAGATGGCTGTGAGCCACCATGTGATGCTGAGAATTGAATTCAAGACCTCTGGAAGAGCAATCAGTGCTGGTACCCACCGAACCATCTCTCCAGCCCCCAAACTACACATTTTTGATGTGTGTGTGTGTGTGTGTGTGTGTGTGTGTGTGTGTGTGTGTGTGCTTGTGCCCACAAGCACACACATGTGAGTTTATATGCCTGTGCGCATGCTTTAGCATGCGTGTGGAAATCAGAGTAACCTTGCAGGTCCTGAGGATTGAATACAGGCTGTGAAGCTTAGCAGGAAAAATCTTTACCCACTGAGCCACTGTGGCGTGGTTTGTCAAGCCCTGTAGGTACATATTGTTATTGTGTTATTGAACAATAATGAGTTGACGAGGAAACTGAATTGCAGAATAATTTACCTCAAGTGATGGGTGTAAAAATTAGTGGGGCGAGTATACGGTTCTCAGTCAAGCTGCTATGCTATGCTGCTTTGAGCCCTCTTCTGTTTAAATTCAATCCTCCTCATAAATCTAGACCATCTTGTTCATTTTAGACATTCTATACCTCACGATAAGGCCTGGTCAACAAGGTCTACTCCTTAACATCTGAGAAACGAACAATTTCAGCATGAAATCTTTTTTAAGTTGTAGGCAAGTTTGACTACTGTTTTTCTAAACAAGTCAAGAGAATGAGCTATGAATTCAAAGCCAACCAATGGCCCCTTTCTTAAAGTCCATCATTTCTCACTTAAACAAACCATTAGAGAGGAGACTTCGGAGGAAATTCAGTACAAGAGCTACACATCTGTAAATTATGATTTACATTCTTCTGACAGAGATAGTCAAAGGCATTGATCATGGTGTTCAACTGTGAGAACCACAGGGAGACGCACTGAAGATGGAGAGCACGGTAAAGGACTAGCTCAGGATCCCAAAGACCATGTTCTCAGCACAAAAGAGAATTATTTGCCCCAGAGAGATACAGGGAAAGGAATAAGAGATAAAAACAGGAGATAGAGGAAGAGGGGAAGGGGAAAGGAATGCTGGAGAGGGCCCATGGATATATTTGTCTGCGAGGGGAGGACAAAGGACTGCCATTTGGTAGAGAGTAGAAATGACGGGCTTTATGAATGGGGCCTTGATCAGCTTGGAATTCATAGCTCACTCTCTTGATTCATTTAGCAAGACCTTTTATAAAGGTAAAAGAGGATGAGGTGTTTAATTTTAATTGGACATGTAATTGGACATGTTCGGTGAGCCAAAGGGGCTTTTGATTGCTGGACTTCAATACTTTGAGAGCTGGACCTAGGTGGTCAGCCTCAGGAGGGAGGTATTGTCCAAGTAAGGGACTAGGCCTTGGTGGCTAGATGCAGAAGTGTAGTCTAATGATTTTCATCAAGGCTGAAGGTATCAGGGAGACGTCCAAAGCCTGCCAGAGTCATGCTCACCAAGCTCAAGTTGACTGAGTCCCTTCAAAAGTGGCTTGGTATCATTCTCCATAGCTCATTGAAGGTGACCTTTGATGGAGACAACACAGCTGAACAATGAGAAGGAAGTCCCAAGCAGGGAGTAGATTAGAAGGACAAAGGGGCATCAGACATACCTGGAACTTCCAAAACATTTAACCGTGAGAAGGAGATAAAATTATATTTGATAAAGTAGGAGCTGGACATCTGCTGTGGAAATTCTAGCATGTTTTGACATATTTCCCCCAGTTATAAGGAATGATTATTTATAAAATAAAATCTGCTTGTAAAGGCTTACCAGCTGCAAACTTAATTGTTTTATTAATACTTCCCTAATTATTGCTCCCCAGTTTTCTTTGCATTCTTTTCTCTTCAAGCACTGCGTATTTTAAAAGGAGCATGTTGATAAACTAACCATGTAAGAAGCAGAAGGTCAAGTATTCCTGTTGGCTTTACATTGCATTGTTTATTTGCCAGATTTCCCATGCTGCTTAATGAATTACCAGTTTAGAAGGCTAATGAGAACGTTTATGATTTGTGCTTGACATTGCTGTGCTAAACTTGACTATTTAATCATCAAATTAATTTAATGGTTATAACCATAGTATTTGCACAATGCTTACATTTTAAACATCTGGGGACTTTAAAATAGAAAAGTGTTTAATATTCCTAAGTGTTCCAGTTTGTACACCGCTATTAGATTGGAAAGTCTAAGAAACACACAAACAGCTACTAGTAATCATGCATTGTTGATATAGTTGGAGAGGTTGTACCACTGTTGTCTTTCTGATAACATTTGCCCTTCGATCTTAATTGTTCTTTATATGTTGGGTGTACCTGAACACTGAATGTAGTCTCAACATAGCTGGCTTTGGCATGGAGTGATAAGAGTAGCAGTTGATGATAATTATGATGATAACGCTTTCATGAAAGGTTTTTGCATGAAGTTAGTGACCCCCCTGCCAAGCATTATTAATATTCAGAATTTACTATTCACTTATTAAAGAATAAAAGTACACTTATGTCCAATAAACCAACAAAACATCTATAAAATTCCATTTTGTTAGAAAAAATAGAGGAGTCAAATCATGTTTTTGGTTTTGGAATTAAATAAAAAGAAAAGAGTGAATAAAAAAATGGGCTAATGAGATGGGTTAGCTGGTAAAGATGCTTGTTGCAACTGAGTGCAATCTCCAGTACCCACATGGCCGAAAAATAACAAGCTCCTACAATCTCGTGGTATATATCCAAATGCTCTCAGTAGATAAATGAATGTAATAAAAAAATTTAAGTCAAAGTGAGTATTTATAAAGAATCTACAGTTTATTTATAAGCTTTATAAATGTTGTTGGAAAAAAAGATATAAAGTACTATCTGCTTTTCTCAGACAAAGGGATGTAGTGTGCGTGGGAGCGACTGTGGAGGACATACTCCTCAAGGGCCAGTATGTGTTCATAATTTTCTTGTGGGGATTCAGAAGTAATGAAGAGAATGTATCGCAGGTAAAAGGAATATAGTCTGGCTTCCCTGCAATGAGATCAGATCATGGACATATCTCAGGAGCCCCAGACCTGCCCTTCTCACCAGAAAATCTTTATGCTAGGAGAAAACAGCAAGTTTATGATAGAGGTGGACTACTATTGCATGCAACACTTTATTTTCATTAATATCCTGTACTTATTTTTCATCAAATAGCACCAGGCCACATGAGGCTACTTAAATTTAAATTAAAGGAAATTACAGTTGCTCAGTTCTTTATGTTCAAGTATCAGGTAAGCATCTCATTACTAATGGTAAGTGAAAACAAGAAATCTAGTAAAAAAACAAGAAAAAAGAATTCTAAGAAAACATGACTTGTATAAACACGTAACATAATTTTGAATAAAATTTTGAATTATAATCAAAACTAATTTGTTGAGGAATTCACTTTTCAGAAGTACGAAGCCACCAAGAATATTTCCAAAATGAGAGACAGTTTGTTTTTCAGTAGGCTGTTTTTCCTGAATTCATGTGTGTTGTCAAGTGTGTTCGATGCTTTTTTAGCTATGGGAGAATAGTGCCCTACAGATCTGCTGTTATAATACCTGTAGTTAGTAATACCGCACTACGAAATTGAGCATTTGTCAAGAGGAGGGTCTCAAGGTAAATATTTTAATTTTATTGTGGTATGATTCATCCTGTGGAAAACACATGAACATTAAACAAAGTACATGTGAACATAAGCAAATTTGTGCAGCTGATAAAACATTTATTTAGTACCTTCATTTTGATGATGTTTCAGGACCTATGCACATGTCCAAACTCATCAAGATGTATATGAAATCTTCAGTTGTCAATTATACCCCAATAATGGATAAATATTTTATTATCTTAAAAATTATTTTCCCAAAGCCATGAATGTTAGTCAAAAATATTAAATTTCATGGAACAGTTCTGAAAAAGTTAGAATTTAAAGTCTTTTCAAGACTCCAAGTATTAGTGTTTTATGGTTTTATAGTTGCCTGAGGCAATGTAAAAGAGCCTAATTTAATATGGCAGATGAGTAAGGAAGAAAGTCTTTGTTGATCTTTTATTACGTTTTAACTTTAAGGACTATGGAGTATTAAGCCAGTAAATAGTACCTTTGTGGCCTGCATAAGTTAGTGAGCCTTCCTAAGGTGCAAGCCATCAATGACTGATTAGCTTAAACCCAGCAACCACATAGTACACAAGATGTAATTTATACTAATTATCTCCTTCCCTCCCTGTAGGCTTTTCAGATGATTTCTGAAGAAGCACAGCTAAATGCTCCTTAAGCACATGCTTTCTGTAGTTCCAGTCTTTTGCATAATAATCCACCACAAACATGAGCATGTTACTTTCCATTAACTATTGCTTCACAGGATGTTTAAATCATGTACATAGGCTCTGTAACACTGTTAGTTAATGAGGAAGTAGAGATGAGAAGAGATGCATATTTTAGTAATAAAGAAACACAAGTCAAAAGAATAGACATCAGTTTTAATAAAAGTAATAAACAGACAAAAGGACTACATTTCTATTCATGTCTTAAAGTACCTTTTTCTCCAATAATCTTATAAATCTGTTCTCATTATCCCATACTCCTATGGACGATATAGGAAGATATAGGATATCCTTCGGGAGGTAAGAACAACAGGAGGTCTTGGGCAATAACAACTTGGTATTTGAAACATCAGGACTCTACAACAGTTTCCTATGGTATTAGAACAGAGGGTAATTATAAGATAGTTATAGTCTAGTCACAATTACCTGGAAAGTCAGCCCAGCAGGTATAGAAGGCCTTGGTTTGCTCATCTCCATGATTGGTGGCCAATTTGTAGGCAAGAATGGGCAACTTAGAACCTGGGCTGAGGCAGGTTCACAGAATATGTTCATACAAAAAATGGCAAAACTCTAGATGAGAGCAAATCCTATGGACTCTTGGAATTGTTGGTAGTTGTTTAAAAAATAAAATAATGGGCAATTTTAACGAATAGAAAGGGAAATGAACACATATGGACATTCCATGAAGTGAATGGTTGTGTCCTTCTGAAATTCTTACTTCTAAACATCTTCTCTGGTAGGATGGTATTTAGGAATGGAATCTTTGACATGCAATAAGAGGTAAATTAGTTCATGATGGGATTTGCATCCTTCCAGGGCAGTGAAGGAAAGGGAACCTCTTATTTGCTATGTTTGAAAGGAAGAAGAGGCCTATGTGCAATCCCAAAGAAGTGTCATTTATAGACATCGGATTTGCTGGGTTTGGGGTCTGAGATTCCCATCCTGCAGAAGCATGAGCAATAAGTGCCATTTAAGCTGCCCATTCTGTGATGTCCTGTTATATCATTCCATGCAGACTGTACCCTCTGCTCTCCTCCAAGAATGCTAAACAATGATGAATATTCTTCTTTGTTTCCTTCTATCAGTGTTCCTCTAGCTCCTTGGCTGCTTCTAAATACATTTCAGGGCATTTAGAGGAAAATGTTTTCTCAACAATGAGTTTGGACATGTCATGATCACTTTTATATTTTAAACACATTTGGAGTTACGAGGAACACAATGAAAGGTGTCATATGATTTCCCAGAAGTTGGTACTGGGAACATGGAGAAAAACAATCTGTAGCTGGAGGCAGGATAACAAAAAATCCTCAGACATATTATCTAGATGAACCTTGAAGTACAAACAGGGGTCAATCAACAGAAAAGAGGAAGAAAAGTCATTTTGGGAAACATTAGATCAGTAACCAAAGAGTCAACTTATTGCCGAATCTTGGCCTTTGTGATGTTATGCACTTACTTCTTAAGACTCTAAAGCTAGTATCTGGTCCACTGAGAATCAGTGGAGCAAATGTGATGTGGATGCTCAAGGAGATAGTACTTTCAGGACACTCCTTGCTCTTCAGGCAACTTAGTAGGGCATCTATGGTGAGGATGAGAGTGACTGTGGCTGCAGGAATAGTTTAGTGGGACGGAAGTTCTGCAATAGCATCATGTTGAACAATCTTTCCAAAATGAGATATATTTTGATGTCTTTGTGTTGTCCATGGAAAAATAAAATGGAAATAGAATAGTTCTTGCTCCTCTTTGAATTTGAAGAAAAAAAATGTGTGTCACATTTATCACATAACTCTAGCTTATATTCTAAATGTTCTCTAAGGCAGGAAATGGGTCTGTATCAGATACAGGTTGTAACTGGTTTGATACTTAGGCCCTATGAGCCAGAAGCTCCAAGGGTCTATGATAGATGTTTTGTCATAAACCTCAATATTAATGAATAACCCAGACTCCTCAGTGATGGCAGAATGCCATCATATCTTCTGACCATAATTTTCGTTCATGGTAAATCAGCTCTTGGTCTGTCACTGAAGCACAAAGTGACTGTGCACTCCTGATTGCCCATTATGAACTGATTATATGGTCTACTCAACTATAAAATTGAATGTGCACAGCAGCATTCTGCTATAAAATGGAAACGGTATGTAAGAGACGAGGACTGAACTGCCTCAGAAGGAATGAGTAAGCAGCACTCCTAGGTGGCTCAGAGTCCTAGCACACCTAGTCTCTCTGTTTTGGTGGTATTTTCTAACCCACAACTTTGATCTTTTGTGTTGTAATCTGTAAGTAATTAATGGAAGAGAAAAATGAAAAAACCCTCTTGTCTAATCTATGCATAACTGTGTATTATATGCTGTAATTAGCTATACATTGTTAGCTACTTCATAACAGCCCTACTGAGAAGTTCTAAAAAGGGTAGTGAAGAGAAAGAAGTCTCACAGGGAGAAATCTTATCATATAGTTCTACTGCCCAAAAGAGTTAGAACAGACTCCCAGACCTCAGCTCTCATTGTGGGGGAGAAGAACTTTAGAAAGGCTCAGTACATATGGAAACATAGACCTAAGCCAGCTGGAAAATTCTGTTTCCATTATAAAAGCAAATTAGACACCTTAGCTGAAGTTATTCTTCAAAATCAAGGAGGACTGGATCTCATCATTGTGAAACATAGAAGTCTCCATGCGGCACTGGAAACAACTTGTTACATATATGCCAACCAGTCATAAAAAATAAAAAATATTCAGCCACAGTCAAAAATATTTTGCCTGATACAACGAAGAAAGAGGAGGAGGAGGAGGAGGAGGAAGAAGGAAGGAGGAAGAGGAAAGAGGAAGAAGGAAGAAAGAAGAAAGAAGAAGGAAAAGGAAGGAAGGAGGAAGAAGGGAGGAAAGAGGAAGAAGGAAGGGAGGAAAGAGGAAGAGGAAGAAGGAAGAAGAGAAGGAAGGAAGGAGGAGGAAGGAGGAGGAAGGAAGGGAGGAAAGAAGAAGAGGAGGAAGAGGATGAAGAAGAGGGAGAGGAAGAGGAAGAAGAAAAGTTTCCTTCTGTAGCAGATGGGGACAAATATAGACACCACAGCCAGACATTATGTAGAGAGTGTGGCTCCTTGGAATACTCATGTCTAGTGATGTTTACATCAATTCCTTTCCTTCAGGGCTCAGGGAACCTGACAGAAGAGGAGACAGGAAAGGTATAAGAAACAGAGGGGATAGATACTAAGAAAAGAAGGTTCTCTATGTCAGCATGTTAGACGTTCATATTTATTCACAGATACTGAGGTAGCATGCACAAGGCCTGCACAGGTCTGTTCCGGATCCTCGTGTACATATTATGGATTCCAGTTTTGTGATGCTGGGTATGTGAATGAGTGAGTCTCTCATTCTTGTGCCTTCTCTTGGGTTCTTTGGCTTCAGTTTGTTTTGTTTAACTCTGATGTATCATATCATATAATAGAACATATCATATTGTTGTCTGCTAGAGGACTGTTTGTTTTCGAATGACAGGGAGTTGATCTGGATGGGAGAAGAGGTGGTAAGGAACTGAGAAGAGCAAAGGTAGGGAAACCCATAATCAAGTTATATTACCTGAGAAAAAAAGTATCACCTATTTTCAATACAAGAAAAAAAGGCATTAGATGGAATAGTAAGAAAAAATAACCTTAAAAACCTACCAACCAACCAATCAAATGAAAAAAAAAAATAATCAAGGATTCACCAAATGCTATCAGTCCTTTTTCTCCCCGTGACCCAGGTTAGCTACTCTAAACATAGCAGTGGGTGGGGACATTAATCTTTCTTCTCCAAGCCCTCACTATAGGACAATGCTAGCTTAGGTACCTACTTTACTGTGTAAAACAGAGAGAAAACTCTGATAAATTGTTATTGTGAGGGGGTACAATATAACCCTCAGCTCCATGGTGAATTCATGTCTTGGTTCCTTCCCATAGAACCTGTAGGGGATGTAATAGGTTCTTAAACTATAGAACAACCAACACAGTGTTGGAGGAAACATTCTGACTTTAAAATTCAGCACATGAGCCTCAATAATTGCAAAACGGAAACAAAGACTTAATTCATCAAAGACCTAGTCCATAGTTTCAGGAGTCAGAAAAGTCCCTAAATGCACTAACTTTGCTTTTTAGCTTCTATTATTTCCCTCCTTGCTAACTGCTCATTCAGGATGTGGTCTTATTTATAAAAGACAAAGAATAGTGAGGCTTGGAAATGCATGATTTGAGCAAGTTCCCTGTTCAGCAGCTGGCCAGCAATGCAGACTTCCTATTAGGCTTTAAGAGTGTCTGGGTATGTTCTTTGGTGGATTTAACATGCAGCAGAATTTCCTGAATTTCAGTTATTCATCCATCTTCCTTATTGCCCAGTCTCTTGACAACCACGGTTCTAATTTTTGTGAATCATTTTTTATACTTTTCATTTTTCTAGAACATCCTATAAGGGATCATGGATTATAAACTAGTTTTGCTTAACAATAAACACTTAAAATTGGTATGAATTTTTCATGCTTTGTAATCTACTTTCTTGAAGTGTTTTTAATTGTTTTTCTAATATTGTATTTCATTTACATCATTTCTTTCTTCTCCTTCCTCCCTCATTCCCTTCTATAACCCTCCCAGCTCTCATTCAAATTCATGGTCACTTTTTGAGTCAATTGTTATTTTATATATATATATATAGTGAGGGGATGTGGAGGTCAACCTTGGGAAGGAATGCTGGGATGGAGAACAAGCTGCCACAGGCTCATGCAACTCCTCAAAAAGTCCTGATATCCGTACATGGCAGTTGACCTAGATGGCTCCTGGAATACTTGTGAGACAACAAGATTGTTCAAGGATCTAAGGGCTTAGAATTGGTTCAAACACTGTATATAAGCTTATGTGCTGCATGATAAACTCAGATCTGCACACTGGTGTTGATCTCTGGAGTATGATTCCTGGGATTTGTCATGTGACTTTGTTTACTGACTCCTCAGAATCCATGGGCATGTTACCACAATACAAATTCCCGCGTGTGTGAGTGTGTGTGTGTGTGTGTCTACATATTTTATATATGTATATATAAAGTACATGTATGCATGTATATATAATATATATTACATATGTATATATAATACAATATGTATGTATATAATACATATTTATACACATACACACACATATAAATATAAATAAAATATATATATATAAAATGTAACTTTACACATGTCTTCTGGTTGAAATACGTAAGTTATCAATTATCTGGGAATTAGTCTCAATTCATGTATTTAAGCAGCTATTTTTTTCTTGAATATAAAAGTTTTGGTAGTTATTTATTTAAATTTATTTTTTAAGCTTTTAAATTTCTTTATTGAGTTGATTGAATCCCATGAAGATGTCATTCTGTAAACCTTGTCTATTCTTTTTAGAGAACATTTTTACTACATGAGTCTTCGATTGTTTCATACATGTGTACAACACATCCTGATTTCTGATGTTTCCTTTTGGTTCTCAGGTTTGAGTGTAGTAATCTTTCTTCATGTGACATGATTTCTCAATATGTCAGTCCCTCATTGATGTCCTTGGTAGGCTTTTAAACTTACTCATTGTATTCTTAGAATTTCTGTTTGGTTTTAATTAATATATTCTTTTATTCTTTCTCTTTTTGGCAGTTATATTTTTGTTACTTTCCAGATTTCATTTAATTTTGTATTTATAGTACCTCATTAGATCAAAATCTTGACCATCTCTAGGGTAGATTGATAAATATTGCTTTTGATCCTTTGAATAGGTCATAGTTTCCTGTTTCTTTGTATAGATAATTCTTGTATCGATAATGCTTTTTAGAAAGGTGAACATTTGAATAAAATTCACTTCTTCTAGTCTTTAAAAATTAGTTTTGTGCAAGGAAATGCACAAATGACATGAAGACTAATTCTTCTCAGGAAGTGTTTTACTTTAGTCCTGTGTCTATGTGTAATATATATGTATATAAAATACATACATGATAAAAATAAGATAATTAAAGGCATATATATATATATTCATTTATTTATCTTCTCAGGGATTCATATGGACCATGTTCTCTCTCTTTCTGAAATCACCTTTTGTTCTGAGGTCTTCAATATTCCTGAAAAATTTTTAGAATCTATTATTGCTTTTATTGACTTACATTCAGATTACAACCTATGACATAGTTTGGTCTAAGTTCTGAGTCAAGTAACACAGAGTTCCATCTTCTGGGAAATTGCTCGAAGAAATAGAATACTGGAAAAGCCTATATTATTTTCCTTTTGTTCTAAGGAAGAAATCACAGTTTGAACATTTCTCTTCTAACCACTCTATGATTGTAGGGAAGAGATTACATATGACAGCTATGTACCACATCAACATTTTTTTTTTTTTTTTTTTTACCTTTCAGTGTGAAACTTTCCTTGATCTGCTATTTCTTTTGTTTCCACCAATTATTGAATGCTTTTTGGAGCATCTAAAAAACCATTTTCTCCACATTTTTGCTCACCTGATTTTTGGGAAAACTAAGCTCAAGAGCTTTTAAATTGCATCTTGCTGATGTCACCTCTTGGTTATTAAACATTGCTTATTTTTGCTCATCATCCTTTTCATAGTTACTTGACATTCTATTTACATTTCGGGGCTCCCCATTGAATATGATGGTTTCTTAGACTAGGTAAGGAAATACTTACAAAAGTGTGGCTTACTACCAGTGAGGATCATGTGTCTTTCTTCCACAGCAAAGCATAAACTGGCTACATAAACACAGATAAACTAGCACTATTGATTTAGTTTGGGCTTTGCAATATCCTTGCCTATAGCTATGATTATCTGCCTATAAGTCTGCAGGGAGGATCAAGTCTTTATAGATCTTTAAAAGACAATAATGTCCTTCACTCTTCTTCTTCCTTCAGATTTTACATTATTTCCACATTCTGTTTCTGCAACATTCCTTGAGGCTTCCAGGGGATGACATAGTTGTGTTATTGGTGACTAAGCATTCAACAGTTCCATGTTTTTATCACTTTGATCAGTAATTAGTTTCTGACATTGGTGCTGTCCACTGTAAATGGGACCTTTTTTTTCTGGATAGAGTTGATGGAAACTCTAATGTATGTGACAAATATAATTATCTAGAAGGCAGCCTGATGGGCACATACTATACAATTAATGTGACACACTCAATAATCTTCACCATGGTTTGTGATCTCCCTAGCTTATTAGTAGGGCTAAATCATTAAATATGTATTTTCTTCTGTACTGTGGGTCTCACATTCAACCAGAAACACAGTGGTTACCACAATTACTGGCTTGCCATTAATGCACCAATGGGAGATTTTTGTCTTGCTGTTTGCAAGTGTATAATATAGAATCTATAGCTGAGGTATACTTTTTGATGATAGAAATAATTCCCTGGTAACCTGTATCATGCTTTTTGGCAATATTGAGTTAGTGTGGGTTTCTATCTAGTTGTATTTGTTTGATGAGATTGGATTAAAACAGATGTGCTTGATATGTATATGTTTATACCTCTAATGTCCTTTTGATAGATTGTTCATTTAATCATAAAGACGTGGTGTTTTAAAAATATCTTCTGTCTAATTTTTGTTTGAAGTCTATCTTGTTGACATGAGAGAAGTAGTTCTTGCTTGTTTTCTGGTTCCTTCTGCTTTCCATACCTTTTCCACCTCTCACAGTAGAGTATTTCCTTTGACAATGGAGTGTTTTCCTTGGAGGCAACAAATGCATATAAAGCTGATAACTGAAAACCATTTCAGTGTTTGCTTCTTACTAAGATGCCTAACGATCCTCCGCACTTTCCATTCCCGGCTCATTAATGTCTGTCTTTGGTTGCTTTTGATCACACATTCTCTTGGCAGTAACATCTATACAATTTACTGTTTATCATATTTATGAAATTATGCAATTATATTTATTAATACTTTTAAGTTTCATGTTTTTTTCATTTTCTTCTTGACTCTTGACTTTTGTTGATACATAATCTTTATTTTCTAAGTTATAAGTCCCTCCTCTGTGGTGAACTTAGACCTTTGACTTCTTCCATATCGTTGTATGATTTCTTAAGTATAGCTCTGATTTTCTTCCTGTATTTTTGTAAAATTTATTTCACATATTTTGCTCTAATGTTTCCTTAGCATCCTGAACTTCTTGCTACTTTCATGAATTTTCTCTAGACCTTGATCTTTGGATTTATGCACACTTTTAGAGCTATTATATCCTTAATTTTAGGAATCTCTCTTTGTGCATGTGTGTGTATGTGTATGTATCAACAATTAATGAAAAAAATGTTATGAATATGAAAAATGAAAGAGTATAAGTGATGGTCTGGAGGGTAGAAAGTGAAGAATGGAATGGTGAAATTTTACAAAGAATCAGCAAAACCAGGATCTGGTTCTTTGAGAAAATCAACAAGATAGATAAACCCTTAGCCAGACTAACTAGAGGGCACAGAGATAGTATCCAAATTAACAAAATCAGAAATGAAAAGGGAATTATAACAACAGATTCTGAGGAAATTTAAAAAACCATCAGATCCTACTACAAAAGCCTATACTCAACAAAATTGGAAAATCTGGATGAAATGCACAAGTTTCTAGACAGATACCAAATACCAAAGTTAAGTCAGAATCAGATAAACCATTTAAACAGTCCCATAACCCCTAAAGAAATAGAAGCAGTCATTAAAAGTCTCCAAACCAAAAAAGTCCAGGACCAGATGGGTTCAGAGCAGAATTCTATCAGACCTTCAAAGAAGACCTAATACCAATACTCTTCAATCTATTCCACAAAATAGAAACAGAAGGAACACTACCCAATTCATTCTATGAGGCCACAGTTACACTGATACCAAAACCTCACAAAGACCCAACAATAAAAGCAAACTTCAGACCAATTTCCCTTATGAATATTGATGTGAGGTAATCCCCAAAACTAAAAGACATAAATTTTTAAAAGGCACACACACATTCAAACACATGGGGTGGTTTTGTGTTCGTTAACTACCAGTCATTATGAGGTCTGCTGTGGAGTGTCCTTGATATATGCTGCTATACTCTATTGAAGAAAATGATTTTCCATTTCCCAGCAGGTATCAGTTGCAAATAGTTTCTTGGTTAGGGGTAGGATTTTGTATCTACTGCTCCTTTTCCTTGCTGGGTTTTTGTTTGCTTTAAAGTTGTAAAGGTCTTATGCCTTCTGTCACAACCTCTGTGAGTTTCTGTGTCCATTGGAAGTTGTATCTAGAAGATACTATTTTATTTTACTTTTTAATCTTGTATCTTTGAGAAATTTATATCGCAAGACATGTTGGTTTATTTATAGAAGCTTTTATTATTTTCATTTTTGAAACTTCTAATATTTTGTCCAAAATTCATTATTGATTTATCTGTTTAAGATACTTATTTAATACTGGGAATAAAATTTTGGGTGTGAACATGCTAGATAAGTACTCTACCACTGAAATGCACTCAAGTGTTAAAGACCTTTCACTTTAAAGTAAATCATCAAATAAATCCACATCCTGTAGCCTTGCTCTGTGTATAGATAACATGTAATTTCCCTGTATCATGTTTTCAGAGAAGCAGTAAGCTCTGTCCTTTCAAAGGTGAACTAGATCTATGCAAGATCTACTAACCCAAACCAAGAAATGAAATAAAGTATCAGAAACCTGTGACTAAAGCCAGCTTCATGAGGTCCAATGTCCTACCTGGGGTAACATTATATAGCCCCGGAGTCTTTGCCTGAAACATCATTTTAGTTTGGTCTCGAATGTCCACAATTTCCTGCCAAGTACAGTGACTCAGGCATCTATTTCCCTGGCTTTCTCAACATCCACCATCACTTCTGGAGGGTAAACAGGAACATCACACGGAGATGAGGACCACTGATGTTCAGGTCCACAGGCATAAGGTGAGACAGACATCCTCAGAGACAGAGAAGTTTCCTTAAGCCTACATTTTACAAAACAGCAACTGCCCATTTGGTCTTCTTGAACGAGACATTCCAATAATGACATTGATTCTCTTCCCTTTCGCTGACATTCTCAGCAACTTGAAGAAAAGCCCATCATGCTTTTAGCCACTTTACAGTTCTGTTGCTCCAGTGTTGTGAATTTGGGGGTCAGGAAGTGCCCAAACTCCTGAGAGGCCAGGGAAGCTTTAATGGAAAATTTGTGCTTACACAGTTAATATCTTCTTCAGCTCAGCATCAGAACTGTCTATCAGGCAGTCCAATCTCCATTCCTTCTTGCTTTGAAGTTTGTTTGTTTCTACAGAAAGTAGGCCACAGTAGACTTGGTTGAAACAGGCTAATAACTTCTCGAGAGGTGTCTTCCTCCCCCATGACTCTGCAAAGTCTGAACTAGGAATATGATTTTAGAATTTTCAGTTTTGTTAGCATCTCTGCTGTACTTTTACTAAGACAGCAAAATGATGGTCATGGGTCACACTAGAAGTTCCTATGGGACACATAGGGCCAAACTTGTCTTTACTTGTGTTCCATATTCTATTACCCCATGCTGCTTGCTGGGAACCTGTTAGCTTCACTCTTCACTCTCACAAATTATGCCTGTGTATCTCCAGTTCTTGGTTATTTCTTCTTTGAGCAAGACTGGTTATTTTTCAAAGTGTGCTGTTATGATGGTTAAGTTAGGAGACCCTATATCATTGTTTCTGTATAATTTATATTTTCAGGTTTTTTGTAAGAATATAGCTTATTAATGAGTTGAGTCAATAAAATATTAAAATTTAATTTGGGTAAGCAATAAGAAAGCTGATAACTAATCTATATTAAAAATGTGTGTACGTGTACATGAACATGTGAGTGTGTGCACATGGGTGTGTGAGTGCATAGTGTATGTGTGTCTGTGTGTGTGTGTGTGTGTGTGTGTGTGTGTGCATGTGTATGTGTGTGTCTGTGTGTTTAGGTCAGAGGATGATTTTCTGCAGTTTGTTCTTGTATTCTACCACATGGATTTCATAGATTTAATTCAGATCCTTAGGGCTAGGAACAAATGACTTTACCCACTAAGCCATCATCACACTAGGTCAAATTTTAATCTTTAAATTTATATTTAACTGTTCCATAAAATGCTTAAAATTTCTACATATTAATGATGTATCATGGAGTCCTTTGACATAGCTGGGTATAATTTAAATCAGATTAAACATATCAATCTCCTCAAACATTTATCACATATTTATTATAAATTCTTTCAAAATCCTTTTGATTTACTTATCTATTTATTTGGAAACTATTCTTAAATTATCATTTTATTTATATGTATGGGTGTTTTACCTGCATACATGCATATCTCTGTACCACATAAAATTCTCATAAGATCCAGAAGAGGGTGTTAGATCCCCTTATACTGGAGTTTATAGGTGGTTGTCATCTGCCATGAAGGTACTGGGAATTGAACTGAGGTCCTCTGGAAGAGTAACTAGTGCTCTTAACTATTTAGCCATCTCTTTAGCCCCCTTATTGTTTAAATATATAGTTCATTATTGTCTCTTTTCACCCTAGCATTCATTATCAAACCAGGACTAATTACCACTAAACTGTAACTTACTACTCACTGATCAACAGGAATACTTTTAGCAAATCATTAAAATGTTGTGTTTGGACTAGACACTTGTAACATACATACACATTATGTGTACATGTAACACATATAGCCCACATACAACACAAGCATATAACACACATGCACACAGTACATACATATAACACACACATTTAACATAGGTAAAACATAAACATATCACACATGGAAATATACTTATATGTACATATCAGAAACCTGATATAATTTTTGTGAGGTAGCAAGTCTTGGCTTTGATGTTCCCAGGGTTCTCAGGACTAATGCTAACATACCATGAACACACTAGTATCTTGTTAACAACTGTTCTTACCTAGTCAACTTTATCCTTATGGTTTTGTCTTATACAGAAATTTCATTTCACCACATTTTATTCAATTTTAATGTTAATGTTTGTTTCTCACTTATTGGATTAAAAACTTTCAGGAAAATTTTATTTCTTACATTATCTCCCTTCAAAATAGCTTAGGGTTTTTAGCACTGACCAAAGAATTGGTAGATAGGATTTTTAGAGTATCATGTTCTAAGCATATAGCTTTTATGCATGGAGACTTTGAAAACAAAATCATCTCTCAAAAAACAGATTTCAGGATATTTATCGAAATTCCTGTTGAATTTTTTCCCACTACTTTGTTTTCTTTTGTTCATGGACGAAGACCTGTCTTGTTTTCCTGATTCTATAGTATTTTACAAGAGAAAAGCAGCATAAAATTAATTTACTGGCACTTTTCATTGACAGCTTTGATTTAGTATTTTAAAAATGTTCATACTAATTTTCATATCATTTCCTCTTCTGATGTAAGACATAATATTAAAATTCAAATTAAGGAACTCACAGTTAAAATTCTAAAACTGATATCATTAAAGCACATAACGATACTAAATATTGAATTGTATTTTGGTCATACTAGCCACACATTAGGATTTTTAGTCGATGTTAATGAAATCCTTTACTATATAGAACTGCTATGATAAAAGCCACAAAAGATCTTAAGGTATTTTTACTGAGGTTGGTGCTATCAGATACTGTCTACTGATATGACTCTATTTGATACCAATTATCTCCTGATAAGAATCTGTCTCATAATAATATTAAAGGTCACTTACTCATTTGATATTTGGCAGATTTTATAAGTTAATGTCTTTCCAGATAGCAGAGAGCAGATGCTTTTTGGAGTCCAGTGTTATGGTTTCCTCTGGAAAGTGGTTTCAGGAGTGCAGCCCATTGGCCCTAAAGGGCTTTAAGTAATGTAGCTTTCCAAATGCATTGACAACTCTTACCCAGTCAAGTCCTGACCACATCAGTTTTGCCAAGAATGGAGGAATATCTCCATCTAGGAGGGGTGGCTGGATGATGCTCAGTTCTTAATGTCTGTGTTTCTATGATAATTTTGGAATCCCTCACCAGTAACATTAACTGTCCATGGCACAGACAGTGCTTTGATTTTCAGCATAGAGTGTTTATATAAAATTTACATGTGACGTTAATGTAGCTAAGGAATGAAAATCAAAAACCTGGAGGGAAAGCAAATAATATGACACAAAATTTGCTCAGTTTTAAATTCCCACCCTGGGTTCCCATAGTTAGCTATTCACTATCATACCAGAGTTTTTGAACAAAAAATTCAAAATGCAGATATCCACAAGGAAGCGGATACTTTCCTTCGCACTCAGTGAACAGCCATTTCGTTAGTTCCACATTCAATCCTAATACCTTCAGTTTAAGCATTTCTGCTATGGGCTGTCTTTCTATCCTTTGAAATAGTTATCGATATCATTGTCTGTTATGATAAATACAGCATCCACACAAGATATTCAATAATGAAAGAAATTATTTCAATGCTATATATAGTAGAAAATAACACCAACTTCTATAACTGGCATTTATTCTGCTTCTATGTAACATGCAGAATCATATGTGATCCACTGACCCATATCACAAGAAGAAACTGTTCATACTACTCTCCTTTGGAAGACAAAGATTGCATAATATCACATACAGCTTGGTTATTTTGAGGTCAAAATTGAATAGTTATTGTCTTGCCTTCAACTGTATTGTGTCTTGTAGCCCATCCCTGATTTCTAGGTCAAAGTTTAATAGGTGTGTGGGCCTGTTTTTTTTTTTTTTTTTTTTTTTTTTGTGTGTGTGTGTGTGTGTGTGTGTGTGTGTGTGTGTGTTGGTGTTAGTGTTTCGGAATTGAGCAAGACAGAGATGAGCATCTACAGAGCAGTGGCTTGTTAACTAAAGAAATATTCCTCATCCATGAGCAAGAAGAAAAAGGCTGTGTATGGCACGGTGAGTGTGAGAGTGTCCTTGTCAGGGACAAGAGGGCAGCCAGCTTAAACTGGTTAGAAAGGATATTTAATAAAATAATATAACACCCTCAACCTCCAGATATTCTAATTTTATACCAACATAATCTTTAGTCTTCACACTTGATCTTAGCCAAAAGGCCGAGAAGCGATATAATCTTTATTCTTGATAATTGATTTTAATCATATTCAATAATAATTGTCAGGTTGACAAATATCTCAATAAACTAAGCATTTTGGATCAAAATATTAATAAATAATATTTATATTCTCTGATTCTGATGTCTTCTCAAGTTATTCAGAGAGGCAGAGAGCCTAAACTGATTCTAAGAAAAAATTAAGATGCCTATAAAACATAAGAGAATGTTTATACTATCTGCTCAGATTTTAATGGCCAAGGAACTAATCTCTAGAAATAATGTAGTTTTTTATACTGTCATTTTTTTTTATTAAAAGGAAATTTCAAGTTTTTTAAATTGGACTTGCCAGTTTTAACAAAGCTTTTCTGAAAAACATCCTTTAAATAATCACCCATCTCTGTGGGACTGGGTTCAGATAGTCAGCTGTGATGGGAATAAATTGATACACTCTAAAAGGGACCAGGAAGATAATTTATATTCAGCAGAAGCTCAAATACTAATTCAGAGAAAAAAAAAAAACTCAAGATGAAATACATCCTGGAGTTAAGAAATCTAATTACGCTGACTGCCGCATTTCTCAGCAAGCCAAACTTTGCTTTTGTATCTATGCCATTAAGTTAGCATGCTACTAGGGTTTAATAGAAGTGTTTTTCACTAATATCTATAGGTTTCTCAAATTTTTGAGAACAAAAATATTCACATTTTCAGAGAAGAGTGTTTGTTACTAATTTTATACTCACAATATTTTATCCTGTGATTTTATTTGTTTCAAGACTTATTAGAACATTAAAATCACATAATCTAAAATTAGGAAATAAAAATAATTTTACTTAGAGAGTTTTTATATATATAACTTTCCCCCAAATAGGCATGCTTTTCCTTTGCACTGTCATGGAGTTTCATGATCCTATTGTTTGTACATCTTCATAATATTTCATTTTAATGTATAATATAGGTCCTCTTACTGAATAAAAGCACCTGAGTAAACTATGATCAAAAGACAGCACATACAACTCTGCAGCTTTTAAATATCACAATCCTTAACTTCACATCAAAGGAACCCTTTTGTGTAAATATTTAATTGCTTAGCATAGTCTGACCTTTGTTGACTAGAAGATGGAGATACAGTTCGTCCTGAACACGACCTCCTTTATTAAGTATTTTTCTAGTATCATTCAGGCTCGCTGAATTGTTTAAGCTATTGAAACAGATCTGAGACCCAGCAATGACCCTGGTTACAAATAACAAGCTCTGCTTTATTAATCTCCCAAATAGCTACACAAATGTTCCCTTTCTCCTATCTTCTTAGAAGAAAAGCAACAAGATGTGTAGATCAATGGAGTAAGCAACAAAGAAAAGTGCACCATTATGTGATTTTTTTAAAGTTACAGTTCATTCTTATCTCCTTACTCTTCTTAGCCCCAACACATCTTAATTCTATTTTGCTCCTTACTATATAACACTTCTTTGTGGTTTCATGTTAGTCCCACCGCTGGGGTGTGGAAACACATTTACCCTAGGCCGGCTGTTGGGTGCTGGGCTCCAGGGAAGCACCGGGGTCAGGAAAACTTAGCTTAGGATGTGGGAGGTCAAAGCTGTGGTGTCCACACTCCAGGGCATCCAGTTGCATGGGGTAGGAACCCAAAAGGTAAACGGTCCACTCCACAGGCCTGTGATGAGGAGCCCATAGCCAGGAGTTCTCAGAATCCTGGACATCCAGACACTGCTGGAAGCCACAGAGGATCCAAGAATGGAGAAGGCTGGCAGGCTGAGGACAAGGACAAGGACAATGACAACAACAATCCTGGGGCTGGGGGTGTGGGGGGAAGGAATCTCCAGTTTACCTCATCATCGAAAATCCTTAGCTTAGCACTGGTTGTCTGGGAGCACAGAGGGCCTTTCTGTGGGAGGCTCAGGCAGCTGAAAGATGGAGACAGGTGGAACTGGAGTGTACAGCTGTAAAACAAGTTCCACCTGGGTTACCAGCCTCTGCCCCACCCCTCACAAAAAGAGGCTAAAACTCAAAATAAGGGTATGGAGAGATTGGTCTGCTCTTCCAGAGAAGCTGGATTTATTTCCAGGCAACATAATGGCTAACAATATCTGCTATTCCAGTTCTAGGGATGACCCCTTTGATGATGACCCCTAAGGGCATGTACTACGCAGGCATACATGCAGGCCCAAACTCACATATAAAAATAAAAATAAAAAACCTTTAAAAATACTCAAATATGAGAGGGGAGAGGAGGAAGAGGAAGAGGACAAGAGGGAGAGAGAGAGAGAGAGAGAGAGAGAGAGAGAGAGAGAGAGAGAGAGAGAGAGAGAGAGTGCTAGACAGAGCTAGACAGAGACAGATACAAATAGAAGGAGAGAGAAAATGTTAGTCTGGGAAGACAGCTCAGTTGTAAAAGTGCTTGCCACACAGGCCAGGTATCTTAATTAGGGTTTCTATTGTGAAGAGACACCATCACCAAAACAACTCTTATAAAGGACATTTAATTGGGGCTGGCTTACAAGTTCAGAGGTTCAGCCCATTACATTCAAGGAGGGAGCATGGCGCCTCCAGGCAGGCATGGTGTAGGAAGCTCTGAGAGTTCTACACCTTCATCTGAAGGCTGATAGCAGAATACTGGCTTCCAGACAGCTAGGGTGAGGGTATATAAGCCCACGCCCACAGCGACACACCTACTACAACAGGGCCACACCTTCTCATAGTGCCACTCCCTTGGCCAAGCATATAGAAATCCAACCCAAGCCTAGTAGGTGTAAGTAGGTCACTGGGGGTGTGGCTATGATAGTTAATCTTGTGTCTCTTTTTCCCCTCTCTTTTCCGGTCATTTTCATTCCACTTTCCCTTGTCTCCTCTCCTCCATGCTTTCTCATTTTTGTTCCACAGTAAAGCAACTTTCTGCTCCATTATGCTCTTTGTGCTTTGGTAGGCTACTTTACGTAGGCCCACAGTGACACAACTGTCCAGTGATGGCTGTACCGGCTGGTTTTGTGTCAACTTGACACAAGCTGGAGTTATCACAGAGAAAGGAGTTTCAGTTGAGAAAATGCCTCCATGAGATCCAGCAGTAAGGCATTTTCTCAATTAGTGATCAAAGGGGGGGGGTTGTGGGTGGTACCATCTGTGGGCTGGGAATGTCAAGGTGGGAATACGGGAGTGGGTGGGCAGGTGGGTGGGAGGTGGAATACCCTCATAGAGGCGGGGAGGGGGAGAGGATAGGGGGTTTCCAAAGAGGAGACCTAGAAAGGGGGAAACATTGGAAATGTAAATAAAGTATCAAAAAATAAAAAATAAAAAAAAAAGAAAACAAACTGAACAAGCCAGGGGAAGCAAGCCAGTAAGTAACATCCCTCCATGGCCTCTGCATCAGCTCCTGCTTCCTGACCTGCTTAAGTTCCAGTCCTGACTTCCTTCAGTGAGGAACAGCAATGTGGAAGAGTAAACTGAATAAACTCTTTCCTCCCCAACTTGCTTCTTGGTCATGATGTTTTGTGCAGAAATAGAAACCCTGATTAAGACAACGGCCAAGTTGATATTTCAGGTATTTTGTCACTCCAAGATTTGTCTAGGGGAGAAAAACAATACCTAGAATTGTCCACAACACTCTGACTTCTAACCAGGTAGTTTAGAAGCCTTTGCAGGACCAGTTTGGAAAAATCATGAGAGACTAATGAGGCTCTAGTGTACATATGCATAGCTCTAAGAGCAATTCTGCTAGATATGCGTAAGACAAGAAGGCTAACATGAATGTGAACAGTAAAGACTCCTGATGAGGTTTCAAATGAAAGTGAAGACTCTATTCCAGTGTTGGACTGGAGGCTTGGTGCAGTGCATTGTGGTAACAAACACATTTACGTTTGCATGATGTTGAATTTAAACATGATATTCTACTTCATCTGATGAAAGACATTCCAAGGCATCACAGCGTAAACGTGTGCTGCTTTTAGGCAGTACACACTGAGAATGGGGGTATAAATCAGAGCAGAAAGGTTTGAAAACCTGCAATCTGATCAGGAAAGCCAGTGATAGCATGATAGGTTGAGACAAATAGGATTGTTTTTGATGATATCAGTGTGATTACCAAGAAGCGGATTACTTTTCTCAGGACAAAAGGGAAGGATACCTTGAGGGCATCTCAGGGATTAGAAAGTCTCATTAAAGTTATTTTTCTTGAGAGAAGAGCATCTCTGCCCACACAAGACCTGCTTGGATTCATTGTACCATACAGCTTCTGTGCAACTGAAGCCACTGCAGCACTTATCTCAAGGGATCCGGCTACTGTTTTAGCCAGCAACCTATGTTGTGTTTTGCAGGCATGCAGAATATGAGCCATAGTTTGTTGCGTGTTCTACTGCCTTTCAATTCAAACCCTTGTGGTCAGACAATGTGATATAGCATCAAATTCTCTGAAGAGATTCTCTGGGTGGGGTAGGGTTGGATGTATAATTTTGTGAATATCGAGGTAAAAGCTCTTGAAAGTTAGAAATAACAAAATTCTTTCAAGAAAAGGCATAGACTATGCACAGAATGGTAGAGAAAGGGTCTTTGGAGGTTGTATCTTTCTCTTCCCTGTTCTGTCTTTCCTTGTTTCCCAATTGCCAGCATGCCCCTCCAGCATGACAGTCACCTGGGCTTCAGGCCCATAGTAATAGAGATGGCTGACTGTAGACTATAGCTCCTGAAAACCGTGATTGAAAAATACAGACCTCTTCTGTTACATGGTTTTTCTCAGATGTTTTCTCCTGGTGATGAAAACTTAACAGAACAGACTAGCAGACAAAAGTAACAATAGTTTGATTTTCATTTTACCCATTATTTGACTTATAGGCAATAAAATATTCATGAAGTTAACTAGGTAATGTGGTTTTTAGTCATCTCTTTTTTTCCTTTGCAGTGTGAGCCAAATTCAAACTGTCATTTTTTTTTTCTATAGTCTCACCTCCATTTTGCAACTTTTTTTATTTTTCTAAGTTGCTTTTATAAGACATTTTTATTCCTGTGATATTCAGATGTGTTTTTACTATGTCTGAAAGCTGATACTCTTCTCTGACTAGTTAGTTCTCTGGTTGAGTTTGTCACCATATGTGTGAATTTGGTTTAGTTTGTTACCATATGTGTGAATTTTGCTGTTATTCCTAATTATACAATGGCACTCTCAATGTTTCTATCTAAGAACCAATTTTAGAAACATTGGAGGAGAGATTATAGATCTCACATCAACACATTAGGTTTTGTGTTTTCATATGGTCTGATCAAGACAATATCAGAATGGAATACTTGAAAAATATTTATCACTAAGTTATTTGATAGTAATCTGTAGAAAATATAGAGATAGAGATAAATGTCTCTATGTTGGCAAATCTTACTTAAAGAAGCTGGACTCTCAAATTACTGCTGGAAATATCCTAATAAATATATTTTCTTTTTCTCTCAAGATAAGATATATTAAAATTCTATATGTAAGGGAATCTACTGTGGACATAAGAGTGTGGACGTAACAGTAAAAGAATACAGAATTTATGGTATTATGGTATGTTGGTTTTACAAACAAAATTTTAAATCTGTTATTTAATAGTACATCTTAAAACAGAGTACACTAGAAGTTAACATGGTAAATGTTTCCTATCTGGGTTTTCTAACTCTGGAATGATTGATTCAGAAATGAATCCTATGTACTGTAAGATACTTTTCTAGATTGTTTTCATGAGTCCTCTTTTATTTGTCAAATTTGTTGTTAATAATAGCATATGGTGTCATAGGAAGTAATAAGTTCACGTACTAATGAGCCAAATAAATTCTTTTATATTTTATCAATCAGGTTTATCATCAAAATTGAAAACAAATAAATTATTTGAAATGCTTTTCTAGATTATTTGTTTTTTTTCTCTTAAAAACTAATGAAGAGATGATACAATGTAGAAAGTGGTTCAGAATAGGCAGAAATTAAGCAAAGTAAAACAGAAGAAACAGAAATTTATATAAAATGCAAACATTCATAGCATGGTGAACTAGAGAATTTGAACCAATATAAAACCAAAAATGGGGCTGGGAACTTTACTGAGTAAAGTGCCTGCTGAACAAGCATGAGGATCTGAGAGATCAGGTCCCAACATCCATTAAAAAGTCAGGATTTCTGGCCCCCCTCTGTAAGCCTAGCACTAGGGGCATAAACAAATGGATACTGGCTAGTCAAGATAACATGATAAGGTGATCCTTACATGGCCAGGGATTATGTCTCAAAATTTACATAGAGAACTATAAAGGAAGGCGTGTGACAGCAGCTTTTCAACCTCTACATATTCACACATGCGGACACATACACACATATACATATATCACATACACATGCATGTATCACAAACACAGTCTGTGTTCATACACAAATATCCAAAAAAAAATTAAAACCAAATGGAGAAGAGACCAAAGTGCTTATATTTTTTTATTATTATTTTTTTTATTTTTGATACTTTATTTACATTTCCAATGTTTCCCCTTTTCTGGGTCTCCTCTTTGGAGACCGCCCACCCATCCCCATATTCCCACCTTGACATTCCCCTTTACTGGGGCCTCTAACATCTTCAGGCCCAAGGGCCTCTCCTCTCTCCCTGATGGCCATCGAGGTCATCCAATGCCACATATGTGGTCCAAACCATGAGTCCATAGATGTGTACTCTTTGCTTGGTGGTCCAAATTCCAGGACGACCGGGGGGGGGGGGTGTCAGGCCCATTGACGCTCTTGCTCCCTCCATGGGACTGCAAATTCCCTCAACTCCTTCAGACCTTCCTCCAACTCCTCCATCTGGGACCTCACTCTCAGTCCAGTGTTTTCTGTTAAGTGAAACTTGGGCATTCTGAACTTTTGGGCTAATATCCGCTTATCAGTGAGTCCATACCATGTTCCTTCCTTTGTGACCGAGTTACCTCGCTCAGGATGATATTTTCAAGTTCCATCCATTTGCCTGCAAATTTCATTAAGTCATTGTTTTTAATAGTTGAGTAGTACTCCATTGTGTAGATGTACAACATTTTCTGT
>CM052711.1:41226677-41253744 GCA_028551405.1 Uromys caudimaculatus
GGGATTCCCCGATCTCTCGTGGAGCCTTGTAGCCCAGGCTGAGGTCCCCAGGCACAGGCCCCTGGTGGCCCAGGCAGAGGTCTCCACCCACAGGTGAAAACCAGAAGTTTTGCAGTTTTTCTGTCACCAGGTTCTCAGGCCCTGGATCCCGGCAGATCCGGGCAGGTCTGGGTGAGAGTTGTTGCTCCCCTTAACCCCACTCACAGTCTTTCCAAGCTCCTGGGAGGCCACCCCTCTCCGGCGCTCGTTGGCTACGGACTTCTGGCGGCCCAGGCAGAGGTCTTGACCCACAGGTGAAAACCGGAAGGTTCACAGTTTTTCTGTCCCCTGGTTCTCAGGCCCCGGATCCTGGCAGATCTGGGCGGGTCTGGGTGAGAGGTGTTCCAAAGTGCTTATATTTTTAAGCACTTTTTTTTTAGCTCAAATTTTGTAATTCTTTTTTTTTTTTTTTTTTTTTTTTTGGTTTTTTGAGACAAGGTTTCTGTGTGTAGTCCCGGCTGTCCTAGAACTCACTCTGTAGACCAGGCTAGCCTCGAACTCAGAAATCCACCTGCCTCTGCCTCCCAAGTGCTGGGATTAAAGGCATGTGCCACCACTGCCCGGCTACTTTTGTAATTCTTAAGTGTGAAGGTGATTTAAGATTAGTAACCAAGAGTAGGCCAATCCACTGAAAGGGCAAATTTGCACGAATATTTGGGCAGTACAGGTTGTTTCTGGTGGTTTTCAAAACCCAAATCAAAAAAGTACACAGTGTTGTGTGTGAAGAGAGGCAGAGATGTTCTGTGAAAGCTGAGGGGGGTGAGGATATCATCAAAACACACTGCATGAAATTCTCAATGAAGTATTTACACAAACCTGCGCGTATGCACACACATGTATACACACACACACACATACACACACACACACACACACACACACACACACACACACACACACAAGAACCTTTCTGGATAATATCGGTAATGTGTGTTTATATTTCTGTTCAAATTGCATAATATGGGGCTAATATAAAAATTCTTGTCTGACCTGATATCATGTTCTGTTCTATTATGGTGCTTCTGGTTACAGGAATATTTCCCTAGACACAAAATATCTTGACGGTTGCTTATGAGAACCAAGTCTTTCTGGGACATTAATAATTTCATTATGTTTGCCAAATATCTTTTATAGATCACTTATAACCCTGGGGATGTTTCACTGTTGAAACAGGCCTGTCACCTGCAGCTCTTTGCTACTCTGCATCCTGTGTGTTCCATATCCTGTCACAATGGGGCATATTAGCATTACTACTACTGTATAACTGTAAAGGACAATCTGCACTCAAGCCAGAAATATGTGTCCTGTGCCTCTTCCTCTAAGCTGTTCTGTGCCCTCTCCCCTTTTTCTTCCATGATTATTTAAGTGTCCTTCTACATTAGTCCTGTTTATCAAAATCTTAACCTGTTTTAGCTTCATAATGAAATTGCATCCATCTGAAAAGAGAATACTACAATTTAGATGATCAGATCTTTAACTTGCCCTATCTCTTAGATATCTTTATCTATTGCCATTTTGTTTTTATTGTTCTAGTCCTTACCAAAATTTTGTTACATTAGCATAAAATTTGTGATATTGTGATAATAGAATTTTAATATATATTTTATATCCATTACTACACTATTTTGATTCTTCTTCCTAAGCCTGAGTATATCCTTTGATTCTGTCACCTTGACTAATTAACTTGCCCTCATAAAATTTACTGTATAGAATTATGAGAGACCATATCTCTGCTCAGACTTCTCTAGCATACATCATATGGCATCTGACTTGCTTGGTGGTCATTCTCAAACTCTTCACTGCAACCTTCCTGGTTAATCAGTTGAGGGAGAACAGGTCATCTGTGAGTCCTTTGCCTTGATTTAACTGACAGCATCCATTTACTCTTAATGTTTTTCCTCCCTTGATCTCAGTGACATTCTATTTTGTTGATTTCCATGCTGGAGAATCCACGGCCACATAATACCCCCCTTAGTCATTCTTCCACCTCTCTATAAAAGCCTAAAGCAAAGGCACACTGATCTCAAGTGTTCTTTGCTACAAAAGACCGAACAAAGTCAGCATTTTAACTTGTTTGTCTTTCGCTGATAGCGCCCTTAGCATTATTTCTCCAAGTGATTTCTTTCTCCTTTGTGTGGCAGATGTAATTGTGTTCTCTCAAGACTCTCCAGCCACTCTCCATCAACTGCTAACTCTTGGGAGTTTTTTCTGTATGGTTCCTTCTGAACTTTTCCTATTTAAACCACACCACTGTCTAAGTAATCAAATCTTTTCAGTACTATCAACTTTCACCAAGTAGATGCTTACTTTGAACCACCAGGTGTATAGTTTCAAGAAATTTGTAAAATCTTCCAATAAATCTGTACTTCTTCAAAATCAACAAGTGCTAAGCCAATTATAGGGTTATTTCTCTCCATGCTTCATTCAATCCTCATCTGAGCTTTTTTATATTTTGTTAGCATACTGTTTAGTTAGGTATTTAAACTAGTGGCCTGACTCTTTCCTTGACTTTTCGCTTACCTGCAGTATCCAGTTAATTACTATGTGTCCTATGTGTTATTTTCAGAAGAACTTGTGTTGTTTTTCTCATTGTTTTTCTCTTACAAAGACTTCAGAGAAATCACAATTATTCCCCATAATATAAATCATAGTCTCATTATAAACCATCAGTTTTAATTACTTTCCCTGTTTCCCTGATAAAAGTATCATGTCAAAGCACCTTAAGAGAGAAACAGTTTACTTTGGTTCACAGTTTGCAGTTATCGTCCATCATGGTGGGAAAATCACAGTGGCTGGATCTTAAGACAGCTGATCATATTGGCCCCAGAATCAGGAAGCACAGAATGATATAAATGCTTAGGTTCTACGCAATTTCTAGTGGGTATGCAATCCAAGATCACAGCATAGTTCCCTGGAATGGAGTCACTCACAATAGGGTGTCTCCTCTCTCAAATAATTTAATCAATAGAATCTCTCATGAACAAACCAAAAGACCATCAAGATGACAATTGAAATTGGCTATTATATCATTCTTTACAATACTGTAAATATTTTCCCACAAAGTAAACCTAATCATAAATGGATATCAAAAGTTTGTATCAAACCTCTTAACATGATAGTGTTATTATGGTATCTGAACATAGCATCTAGACCCAGTATATTTCTAAAAGGTCATATCATCCAAACCCAGAGTTTCAGACATAAATTCCAAATCGGAAAGTATTTTGCATACATCCTAGCTGTTGTCAGTCATGATCCTAGTCACACATAGTCTGCATTGCCTATTTCTTTCCTTCTTTCCTGAAAAATTTAAAGCACCATCTATTATATGAGCTCTTTATCTTTAATCATGTAGCCCCACTATGACTTCTTATAGAAACCATGTCCTTCATTATGATTTTTCAATTGGTCACTGTCATAAAGCTTTTCATAGAACTACAGATGTGAATAGAGCAGTCCTATTCATTCCTGAGTATAAACTAGCACATTGCCCTGAGATTTCCATTTATAGCCCAAGGATGTGTTCCCCGCCACTGCACAGACTTTTGTATCCTGCCTATTGAGGGTCATGCTGATTAATGCAAATATCCACAGAGATACTAAAACCAAAATCATAAACTCATTCACCTGCCACTTTGAAAGAATTTTTTTAATAAAGAAAACAAGAACAAATTATAGCAATACAAAAACCTTTCATGTGAATAAAGAGAGTCTGAGTTCATGAGCCCTAGGAAGCTACACAGTACAGGTTTGAAGAAAACGTCATTACCCACTCACTGTACGGCAGTTTTATGGGAAAGTTCACCTTTCACTAACAATGATTTCAATTTATTTGATAGGCAAAGGGCCAATGCCATTCTTCTCATCATTAGCTTTTTATTATACAAAGATGTCTTTACCAGGAGAGCAAGATAGATACTCTGTGTGAAACAAGATTTGTGATTTTAAGTCATTTTCCAGAGCTTTGCTCAGTTGCATATAATCTAGGCCCTGCAGTCTTAATTAACAACTCTATATTCGCTTTTGGCTCATCCGTACTCCTTAATGTGGAAAACTCATCAAATTAATTAAGCACCATTTTTATGAGAATAGATAACAAATATCAACTTCTGTAATCCTTAAACTGTCTGCATAGAGTTGCAATCCTGAAGGGATGCAATCAGGATTGGAATATAGTATGCTTAGTCTCATAGTGTGGTGTTCTTTCAAAGATGTCCTTGTTAGGAAGAGGGAGGGTGGTAGGGCCTCCATGGACATGTGGTTATAATTATCTTGGACACATGCTACTGTGCGACTTTGGCTCAGCCTCATAAACACATTTGATTCTATATTCCTCATTAATGAAAGCAAAGAATATATATCAACCCTGTAGACACTTTGGAGCTTTTTTGGTTAGTAACTTTTTACATCGTCTTCCTCAGACAGCTCTGATATGATTCAGACATCTCCTTTTATCCACTTCAAGATCAACTGGTGCTTGGAGATAGGTTCAGTTTTCAATCCACTCACCTTTCCACTAATTGATTAGCGGAGAGATATCTGGTCATGCCATTTCTTTCTATTGTCCTTGGTGAAATTTTATTCAACATTTTCATGGCATCACTAGGATTGGTCCGAAGCTGTACATTCATTGATAAAAACAGGATGGAAGTCATTTCCCTGGCCACTACCCAGCCCTGTCTTTCAGTCTCCTTACACTATATTCTTGGGTTTAAAGATACTAATATATGAAATTTCCCTGACACTACAGTGGAGAAAGACCTGTGATTTGAGTTTCTGCTTGTTGTGTTAACACTGCTTTGGAGGGCAAGCTAAGAGTAGGATGGCTATAGATAGAGTGGGAGGGTTTCCCAGGGAGTTATGATGGTTTCATATTTTCATATACTTAATTATAAAACACAGTGGTTATTTTTTCCACTAATCATGTACACACACACACACACACACACACACACACACACACACACACATATACCTTGTGCGTACAGGCACATGTATACTCATTTTCTGTGAATCCATCCTTATCGTAAATCCTTATTTTGGCCTTCTCATGTGGACTCTGAATGGTGAAGCAATGGACAAATTCATTTTCTCTAGCCCCTGGATTGTTATTTTGGTCATGATCAATGATAGTAAACAGTTTAGTTTGTCTCACATTCTGAAACCTTCTCTCTGTATACCCAGAACTAATGTTTTGGAGGAAGTGATGTTCCTATTATCTGCACATATATTATTCAGACTCTACTAACCTGGGCAACACTTGTTTCTTATAGGCTACCTTTTAATGGCCCTCTGTTTACCCTATAGTTATGATATCTCTTCTTTGTGAACTCCTCATTGATGAGGATTTCAGTATAATTTTGGAGGTATACATCTTGGTGTAAGCCCCACTACCTTATATCTGATTTCATATAGATCTGTCAGAGCTCATTGGAATGGATCATCTGAGACTTCTTTGACAGATATGTACAAGGAATCCATTGAAATAGAAAATTATAAGCAAGGGCTTAGAGGTTGACTATAACTGTTGATGAGACTAGGATTTTTTCTGCAAGATAAACAGTAAGGCTTAAAAGGGAAAAGCAAAATATAGTACAGAGAGATTTTTAGTGAAGGAGAGTGAAAGAAAGACAAGGGCTAGTACAAAGGGAAACAGGAATGGGCCTTGCTTTCAGAAATTCTCAGTGTTTGTGGTAACTTTATGTAGTGGATTGTGAAAGCCACACCTTGAACAGTTCTGTACTTCCCCTATAGCCTATGCAGAGACCTAGCCCAACAAACACAGTTTTCCAGAGACAGAACTAAAGAACAAGTTTGAGTTTTAATATCACCAAGAAACAATAGAAATAAAGAATGAATAAGAGTTATTTACAACTGAGCAGAATTTAGTAACACATGTTTAAATTTAGAATCTGACAAAAATATTAGGATAATTTATTTTTGCTTTATATTTTTCAAACATGTAATGTAAGTGTGTGAATAATTATATAAGAACAGGTGTCATAAAATAAAAGATATCCATGGTATAGTGGTGAGGTAACAACTAAACACTAGAATGCCAGTTATTAGTGGCTAATATATGGTATGAAAACAAAGCCCACCTTGTACTTCATAAGAAAGATTTACAGCCAAGAGAACAGTTCACTAACAGATCGATGAAATTTTAGTAAATAATGAAAAGTGGTTAATTAGGAATAAAGATGAGGCACATCATACTATAAAGAAATATATGTGGAGCTGCAGAGTTGGCTCAATTCTTAAGGACACTTTCTGCTCTTGCAGAGTTTGGTTCCCAGAAGTGGTCTCTTGCCCGTAACTTCAGTTCCAGAGGATTAGATGCTCCTCCTCTATTTTTTTCTTTTTAACCTCGCTGGGCACTTGCATTCATGTATGCATACACAGATGCACACATGTGTACATGTGCATGCATGCACACGATTACAAACAAAATCTAAAAATAGAAATATAACCATTCTGTTACACAACTGACAATGGATTCATCATGCCAAGAGAATCAAAATCAATGGTTTTATTTAATATTCTTAGGGTCTGATAAATATCAGCTATTCAAATGGAGGATAGGGGGCTGATAGCCACATTAAGTGCCTATGCAGATTTTCCGCTGACACATTAATGTAAACCAATATTGATATTCCTGTGTGCTCTAGTGAGTGGTAGGGAGTCATCTTCATACGTGATGTGTATCTCCATAGCTAAGCCTTCACGAAATTCCAGATAATTGGCCCTAGAAGTCCGAACAAATTTTAGTCAGGGCACTAATTACTGTAAAATTGTAGCAGAAAGGTGAATCATTTTGTTAGACTCATAATTTGATTTCAGTGGATGTCACTGAAAGTATTAATAACTGTTGACTGCCTATGAGGGGTCCAATGGTCACTATCCTAAGCTAAGTTACAGAAGAGGAGAGCAGAGAGAGAGGAGGATGAGAGAAAGAGGTGGGTAATGGCAAGGAGGGGAGGGAAAAAAATGAAACTAAGCTCATTCATCTAAGTCCAGTAAGTTCAAATTGGATCTAAAAATATGTATTTTATCTATCAATATCTTCAAGGTCACTTAAATTGTATACATACCTTTTTTTTTTTTTTACTGAAGAAGTATTACACTATACACTTCCAAATATGGTATTTTCTTTATCATATTTTAATCATTAAATAATTTGTCTAAGATCTTTCTAAACAAAGAATATCTGGGCAACTTAAAGGATCAGAATTTACTTTTAAACCATTAAAATATCAGGGTTTAATATTTATTAAGAGAAAAGAAAAAGATTGGCACTCTTGCATGTCTGAGCAATGCTCTATTGAATAGTTTTCTTAGCGGCTATTCTTGCATTACATTGATCTTGCCCCAGAGCACATTGGTTTTCAATTCTTCCCTGGCTCAGACCAAGCTTCCCACAGCATCATTTTAAAGATTGTTATTTGTACCAGGATTCTCTCTTCTGTAAAATCTTATTTATAAAATCACAATGGCATAGTGCTACAGAAATCATCCATTCACACCTTAGAGCACACAATTATTTAGAATTAAGATTAAGGTGAATCTTGATCACTTCACTGGAATTTCTGAATACTATGGATCTGTCACATTTAGGAATAGATGGCAGCTAAAAAACAGAGTAAAGTGGTGAGAAACAATTAAATCCCTTTCTTTACAGCACAAATTTTGAACTTTGAATTTGTTCATGGATTACAGTGAGAAAGACAAGATTTTAATTATAACAAGAAGAGGCTGTGATTAAGAAAGGATGAATCTTGATATAGTTAGCAAGGATAATCAATAGTTTCTCAAGCCATCAACATTAATAGAGAATGCTCATAACAGCACAGGACTTTATCCCACAGTTTAGAATGAGCCTGTGAGCTTCACAACCTAAGGGCTTGTAGTAATTTCATATTATCTGAAATTTGCTCCATTTCTACATAAATGATCCTTTAATTGCTGTATAAATTTACATTTTAAACTCAACATCAATTGAAACAAGTCCTAAATACCATTGCTATTCATGCTAGTATCTACTGCACATCAAGACAGCAAAAATAGTTCTCTAATCACATTATTACTCATCCACTTATTTTATTAATTTATTACCTGAAACAATACTTCAACAAGAGTCATTTCAACTTTGCTACTCAAAATAAATTATTCTTACAGAAGTCCATGGAAGATTTATATATATATATAAAACATATATAATATGTTATATATATAATATGTATATATATAATATGTATAATATATAATATATGTATAATATATATTATATATACATATTATATATAATATATATAATATGTATATATATAATATGTATAACATATAATATATATATTATATTTATATATATATATAACATATATATATTTACTATTTATATAAAAAATAAACTTTAGCTGTATGAAGGTGATCCTAATAATATTGTTAGCTAGATGACAATTCATTTATGAAGAATATGCACAAGGAAATTCCACTGAGTAAATTATAAGATTAAGCATCTACAAAGGAAATACTGAAGAAACTTAGATATATTTTTATTCCTTCTAAATTATAGATTAATTCATTCAGAAAATTGTAGAAGAATTTAATTCAGTGAATTTATTTCATCAAATTGATATCTTTCTTAATTTCCATATTGTCTCAATATATGCTTGTGCAAACCTCAATGGGACCTGTAGAGTGTGTGTGTGTATGTGTGTGTATGTGTATGTTTATGTGTGTAATTTGGTTGCACTGATGAGCAAAACTTTCTTACTATATTTATTATAGATTTTGATGGGATGTATAAAGTTATAGTGGAATAGTTTATGTGATAATATTTTTATTTTAAAGTCATTTGAATTGATCTCCATTTTACTATCATAACTATATATATTTTCTTCTCAAGTTAAAGACACTAAATATAGTTTATATTGATATTGGCATACACACTGAAAGAAATGCCAACATCAATTGAAATCATTTTTATTTTTACCTAATTCTTTTACTACAAAATATAAGATGAAAATTTTTCAGACAACCTGCTTAGAGGAGTATTTGCCTCCTATTCAACCCTATACCGATTGTTCTGTGCCTTTAAGCAAGCCTCTCCAATACAATTCACAGTATGTCTCAGTGAGGTCATTATTGATCACAGTCACTTAAAAAAGTTCTTTTTCCATATGCAAATATTGCTTGGTTCTTAATTCACTCATTACTTTGTGTTTTAATCAGTTTTCTATTATTTCTCATATGATTGACAATGGTCTTTTTAGAATTCTTTCAATGCTCCTCTTTAGTGAACCTGGGGCCATTCAATAATTAATTTCCTCTTCCAGTGACAGGTCCAGGACTTTCAGGTGTTGCACACTCTTTCTTCTTATACACTCTAGATATCTGAGCTGACTTTGTCGCTGGTTGGGCCATGCAAAGCTGACAACTGACAATTTCCTTGTGGGTAACAAAAGATTCCACTTTTCATTAGTAACAAGGAAGACACAGATATTTCAAGGCCTTTGTTCAGCAAACTGTTGTATGTGACAAATTAGCTTGCCAGTGAGTTCATTTATAGTAATGCTAAAGAAGTGGTGAGTGGCTTATTGTCCCCTACTCAGTCTTTGTATCAATGACATACACCAATGTCCTATTTAGTGTCCAGGCCTTATGCATTATGTCAGATCAGGAGAATTTAATCCCATGTAAAAATAAAAGTGTGGGATATTAATGAACTGTTCTTATGTAAGCAAAACAGCTTCTGCCCAGACTCAGTCCTTGGATGTGCCCTTTTCCATTAGAAACTAGCATGCCTGCTCTTACTTTAGTTTGAAACATGTAAAATTAAATTGCTATTTTTTTCCTTCACATTTCCAGGAACCTGGAATAAGTGAATTGATAACTTTTGTGTAATTTGGCTTTATAAGATTAAAAGCAACTGGAAGGGCTACTTAGAAGTTGATGGCAGTTATCCTGGGAAAGGTAGATTACCATCCACACAGATCATAGGAGTCACCCCAGAGCAATGCACATTGTGTGTTAAGTTTTAAACTTTATCTAACCATACTAGCTTCATGTAAGTTGAATTATGGTTTCGGGTGGCATAACATAGTTTCTTATTCCAAAGGAATAACATTGTAAATAAGTCTTAAAAATAACTACTGGAGGTGTTAATATTATAAGAAAGAAAATAATTGAAATAAGTTAAAGGGTTATTAATATTTTCTGCATATTTTATCTATATGAGATTATATTCACATTAAACTAGCCAGTGATTATAAATTGAAAATAATTTTGAAGATCTGTAAGGTCAAATTTTGGTAACACAATCTCAAACAAGTCTTAAGATTTATATTTTTGTTCCCATAGGAACTGTAAATAAGACAAGAACCAGGCTTGCATTTCTGCAGACCTTATAATTTCATGCACCAGCTACTTTCTTCTGCTATTTGTAGAAACTCATGAGTTTGTAATCTTTTTATAGTTTTTTTTCATATTTCTCTCCTTTTCTGTCTCTCTTTACCCCTTCTTCTTAGCAAATTCACTCAAAGGTAATGCTTTCAACATGTTTTATTGACATTATTATACAACTGCAGTGTTTGTTAGACTAAGATAAACCCAAAAGATCAGTATCAAAGAAAAAGACTTCTAAAGATTAATGTGAACAAAGCACTTACCCAGCACAAGGGAACCCAGCTCAGATCTCAGTGCTAGAGGAAAATGATAGTTTGATGATTGAGAAGAAAAGTAATACTAAGACAAAGTGAACCAATAAGATACAAAGTGACCAATCATGATTGCCTTTTATCTTAAAAAAAGACATGGGTATAATGGGGGGATTTTAACTGGGAAGTGAGGAGGGGGTGATAGAGAGGGAGAGGAAAGAGTAGTATGAATAATGAGAGGGTATTTTAAAAAGACATAGAGAAAGATTATTGTATACTCTTGCATAGCACAGACATACACATACACACACAGGAGGAAGGGGGAAGGGAGGGAGGGAGGGAGGGAGGGAGAGAGAGAGAGAGAGAGAGAGAGAGAGAGAGAGAGAGAGAGAGAGAGAGAGAGAGGCTGAGAATATAGGTTATTTCTAATGTTCCTAGTCACCTCTCAGAACTTGAATATAAGATGTAAGACCCCATTACTGACAGTAACATATACTTCATCCATAGGGCTTGCATGGTATATTATAGAAATTACATGTGGGCCTTCTGCGTGAAATAGTATCTGAAGGTGCTTTGTGAGTCGCCAAGGGAGAAAAGGAATTGATAATCTTACCTATCTGTAAAGCCTATGGACCACAACAATGACAGTCTGGCCACATATCTCTAGTGATTCAACTGTGGCAATTTTATCTTGGGGGTAACTAATGTCACCTACTTAGACTAAGGCTGCTCAAGAAGTTTGAATTTATGCCTAGTTTGGTAACCTTTGCCAATTACTTCCAGTTGGGAAAGTAGACCCTAGAGAAGAAGATACCTTTGCCACTTTCCTAAACCAATTTATTTTTAACTGTATTATAAACACTTATCCTTTTACCCACAGATAAGTATAGCTCTTAATCCTCAACAAAAAGCTACTTTTTGAAACACATGAAGACTATTACAGAGATTCACCACACATGTCACACTTTAATCCATTACCTTTAAAATCCATGATCTTTTCTTCACTTCAACATGTAAAGAAGATAAGTGACCTTGGCATGACCAACACAACGGAAACATCTGTAATGAAACCCTATATCTCAGTGTCTTTTACACATAACAGGAAGATTGCACCCATGAAATTCCAACAACATGGCAGACCTGCAAATAACAACATTAATATGCCAATGTGAGTAGGGTAAATTTTGCAAGGTCCCACCCCTAGAAGAAGAGCTACAGGCTGTCTGTCATTGGCTGCTCAGAGAGGGAGAATCAGTTCTCTCAGCACTAACGCCCTTAATAGGAGTTATTCAGTATCAAGTCGTAATCTCTCAACATATGCATATAAATGAACTCAGTAGGCCACATACATACATATATACATACATACATACATACATACATACATACATACATAATACATACATACAGACATACAGACATGCATGTATGCATGCATTTATTTAATATTATTAATTTACTAATGAATAATACTAATTATAAATAATAAATAAGAAGAAAGGCCCATGAATTTCAGAGGGAGTTGGGTTACACGGAGGGAGAATGGAGATGAATGGGGTTAGATGGAGCTAATGGAAAAAAAAGTACTAATATAAAAAAAGTGAATTAAAATGAGTGGATTAGACAATTAAAAATAAGTATTATTGTATCTTTAGGCAATAAACATAGATTATGAATTTTTAAATATAATTATGAGTTTAAGGAATGAGAACAAATTGAGCTGTTGAAAGATTTGTAATATTTTTATAATGAGATATTCCCCTATATATAGTAAAACTTATCGCTAAATATTCTGCACTTTCAGGAAAAATAAAGAGACAAAAGTTTTAGATACTTTTAATAGTTATGACCATTTTGGAGATAGATAAATTCAAGAGCCAATTTATAATACTTCCTCAGTCTGTTATTCTAATGAATTACCTGGCTCATAACAAATGAAATATTATAAAATGAAATATAATTATTTTAGCTTTAAGGGAATCTCAATAATGATACATGTTCATTATTTTTAATAAATTAGGTGTTATGGCATCATTAACCTGCATTTAGAATCAGGTTACAGACTCAGTAGGAAAAATGTCCTATTTTAGCTAGCATGAACTTTATATACTTTTTTCTTAATCAATTCTATTCTTTCATCTTTCTACTTTCAGAATTAATTATTAGTCTTTCTATTAGTTTCCCAGGGCACAGGCCTCTATTGCAAAAATCAGCACAAGTATTTGAACTCAACTCTTCAAAGTCAAATGGTGTATTTTGTTTTTTCAGAAGGCAATTGCAAAAGATAAAGGGCCCAGTTCATTGCACAGTACTTGTGCACATAATTGGAATCACATACCTTTTCAGCATGACAATTATCTTAGCTATTGTTGGCTTTATTTCCTAATTGAGGGGGAAAAAGAAACACTATTCAGGTAATTATCACATTTTCAGGATTTTTGTTTCAAGAACAAGTCACTTAAGGATCCACCTTATTGAGAGCCATACCTTTGTGGGATGTTAATCTAAGTGTGCACAGACAATAAAGTCTGATTAGAATAACAGCTCTCCTGCTCATTTCCTGACTTTCTTGCTGTAAAGTCAATTCTTAATAATCTGACTACTAACATAGATTTTTTTCATATGCCCAGGTACTAAACTGAAGACTATATGTTTTGTGAATAAAAGCAACATGAATAATAATATTTTTTAATTTTTCTAAATAGAAAAAGGTATATACATGTTTGGTAATTTCCAGAGAGAAAGAACATCATGCCATTTCTAGTTCCAAAATTCACAAGTCGATCCTCTGGAAATTTGATTATTTTTATTCTGAACATTCATGGATGTATTTTTAAATGTATGTAACTATTACTTAAATGAACCTTTATTCTGCATTTTCTTTTCAAAATAACAATTAACTAATTATATTTTAATTAATTAATTAATTAATTAACTTTTCATCCCAACTGCAATTTCCCCTCCCTGTTCTCCTCCCCCTTTGTGTTCAGAAAAGGAGAGGTCTCCTGTGGATATCTGTCTTATCAAGTTGCAGTAAGACTAGACTCACCTTCTCTGATTGAGGTTAGAAGAGTGAGCCCAGCAGTGGGAAATCTTCCCCAAAGGCATGCAACTGAGTCAGAATCATTGCCTCCACTATTAGGAGTCCCACATGAACACCAAGCTACAAAACTGCTACATATGTGTAGAGAGCCTAGGTCAGTCCCATGCCTATTATCCGGTCATTGTTCAGTCTCTGTGAGCCCCTACGGGACCAGATTAGTTGATTCTGTAAGTTTTCTTGTGGTGTCCTTCATCCTTCTGGCTCCTATAACCCTTCCTCCTCTTCCACAGGATTTCCAAGCTCTGCCTAATGTTTGGCCATGGGTCTTTCATTTGTTTCTATTAGTTGTTAGATGAAGCCTCTCTGATGACGGTTATGCTACGCTACTATCTGCAGGCATAGCAGAATATCATTAACAGTGTCAGATGGAGGCTCCCGCTCAGGACATGGGTCTCAAGCTGGACTAGTCATTTGTTGGCCATTCCATCAATTTCTGCTTTATCTTTATCCTTGCACACCATGTAGGAAGGTCTAATTGTAGGTTGAAGGCTTTATAACTGACTTGGTGTCCCTATCCCTTCATTGGATGTCTTACCTGGTTAAAGGAGATAGCTAGTTTGAGTTCCATGTTTCCCATTGCTAGGAGTCTTAGCTAGGATCACTCACTGATTTCTGGGTATTTCCATTTTCCTAGGTTTCTAGCTTGTCCCATAGATGCCCACTATTCCAGTTGTCTCTCCCAGTACTTTCTCACTCTGTCCTCCTCCTCATCTAATTTCTCCTCTTTTCATCCCTACCATCAGCCCAGTTCAGTCCCCTCCCCCATCTACCCTAGATGTCTATTTATTTTTTTATTAAATAGTTTATTTACTTATTTAATTTTCAGGTATTGCCACCCTTCCTGGTCCTCCCTCCTGAGTTCTTCAACCCACCCTCCTTCTACTTTGCTTTTGAGAGGGTACTCCCCTACCCATTCAACCACACCCACCTCAACCTAGTATATCCCTTCCCTTGGGCACCAAGTTTCTACAGGATTAAGCACAGCTTCCACTGAGGCCAGACAATGCAGTCCTCTGCTATATAGGTGCTGGAGGGCCACAGATCAGCCCCTGTATGCTTTTTGGTTGTTCGCTTAGTCTCTGCGAACTCTGAGGGATCTTGTTAGTTGATACTGTTTTTCTTCCTATGGAGTCGCCATCCCCTTCAGCTCATTCAGTCCTTCCCCTAACTCTTCCATAGGGGTCCTAGTCCTCAGTCCAGTGGTTGGCTCTAAGTATCTGCATCTGTCTCAGTCAGCTGCTGGTAGAACCTCTCAGAGGACAGCCATACGAGGTTCCTGTCTGAAAGCACAGTGTGGCATTAGTAATAGTGTCAGGGTCTGATGACTGAGCATGGATCCTAAGTTGGGCCGATCACTGGATGGCCTTTCCTTCAGGCTCTGCTCCATTTTTGTCCCTGCATTTCCTTTAGACAGGAATAATTATGGGATAGAGGGCAAATATCCAAAATACAAAAAGAACTCAAGAAGTTAGACTCCAACAAACCAAATAACCCAATTAAAAATGGGGTACAGAGCTAAGCAGAGATTTCTCAACAGAGGAATCTAAAATGACCTCGAAGCACTTAAAGAAATGTTCAAAGTCTTTAGACATCAGGGAAATGCAAATCAAAACTACTCTCAGGTTCCATCTTACACCCATCAGAATGGCTAAGATCAAAAACTCAAAAAAGCACATGCTGGCAAGGATGTGGAGAAAGAGGAACTCTTCATTGCTGGTGGAATTGCAAACTTGTACAATCACCCTGGAAATTAATCTGTCAGTTCCTCAGAGAATTGGAAATAGTTCTCCCTGAAGACTCAGCTATACTACTCCTCAGCCTTAAAGATACTCCACCAATCACAAGGACACATGCTCCACTATGTTCATAGCAGCCTCATTTGTAATAGACAGAAGCTGGAAACAATCCAGATGTCCCTCAAGTGAAGAATGGATAGAGAAAATGTGGTTCATTTGCACATGGAATAATATTCAGCTACTAAAAATGAGGACATCATGAATTTTGCAGGCAAATGAATGGAACTAGAAACCATCATTCTGAGTGAGGTAACCTAGACCCAGAAAGACATGCCTGTTATGTACTCACTGATAAGTGCATATTAGCCAGAACCTTCAAAATACCCATGATACAACTCATCAACCATATGAAGATTAACAAGAAGGCCCAAATGTGGCTACTTCAACTCCACTTAGAAGATAGAACAAAATAATCATGGGCGGCAGAGGGAGGGAGAGACATTGGTGGAAGATGGGGGAGGGGAAAAGGGGGTCAGGATCATGTGTGCGGGAGACAGAAGATAAGCCCAGAGGGCTTGGAGAATGAATGAAAATATAAAGCAGTATGGTGTGGAGGGCAGGTGAACCTCCAAAAGTCCCAGAGACCTGGGATGTGAGAGGACTCACAGAACTCAATGTGGATGACCTTAGCCGAAATGCCCAATGGTTGGGAGATAGAACCTGAAAAGAGCACCTCCAATAGATAGACATGGCCCCCAGTTGAGGCATGGGGCCACCCACCCATCTCCTTTTTGTAAAATTTAATTTAATTTATTTGCTATTTATTTATTTGTTTGTTTGTTTATTTTTACTTATTCACTCACTGTTCCTCTCTCAGTCACTTCCTCCCACAGTCTTTCCCCTCTGACTTCTCCTTCTCCTTCAAGATGGTAGCCCCCTCCTGGGTAGCCCCCTGCCCTGACCCTTCAAGTCTTTGCTAGACTAGGTGCTTCCTCTCCCACTGAGTAGAACATATCCCATGTGCAGGCAACAACTTTTGGGACAGACCCCGTTTAAGTTGTTCAGGAGCCACATGAAGGTCAAGCTGCATATCTGCTACATATGAGCGGGGAGGCACAGTCTGTGTGTGTTCTTTGGTTGGTGGTTCAGACTGAGAACCACAAGGGTCCAGGTTAGTTGGTCTTTCTGTGGAGTTGCTCTTTGGGTGTAACTTTATATAATAATTATATAATAGCTTATGATAGGTATTATTTTATGTTCTGACATGTTTGTCACTTTGCATATTTTAATAGTTCTATAAATTAAATACACACATTTGTTGTCACAAATTTTATATCCACAAGTTCTCTCAAAAATGACAGCTGTGTGCATTTGTTTAAGGACATTACATTTTTTTCAAATTAATACTTTATTAATTCTTTGGGAATTTCACCTTGTATATCCCAATCACATTAACCTCAGAGTCCTTCCATGTCCACTTCCCTGCTCTTGTGACATCCTCTCCCAACAGACCCCACCCCCAACAAAACCGTTTCTAATTTATATTGCTCATATACTCACTGGAGCATGGTCAAACTCCCAGTGGACTGCCCTCTAATAAAAACTGAGTCCTTCTTCATCTTCACCCCACCAGAAGTCACTAACTGTGGAAACCTATACTTCACCATCCTTATCAAAACCTTCAAGAGTTCTCTTTGATGGCTTTTGTTTTAGGCTGTTACATTTGGTCGGGGCGGTAATAAGATAGGGGTTGTCACAGAAGCCCCCATCCCCGTTTCTCTTCTTATCAAATGTATGTCTGTAGTCACCTATATCACTGCCAAAGTAGCTTCCTTGCTTAAAGAGACCTAATTTATTTGATGGAAAAAAATCTGAGTGGCATTGATTATAGGCAATCATGGTTTTCATTACAGTTTTAGCTAAAAAAAAAAAAAAAAATCCGGTTCCTTGTGAGTATTTTTGTAATGGTCATATATCATACAGAACATGAAGTGCCTTACTTTAACATAATACATCTTAAATTGAAAAATGTACCTGGCTATTAGGGTTTTAGTAAAGTGATCATTTGAACTGTTTGTAACACTCACTTTATGAATAAGGAAATAGAGGCGCACAGTGCTGCAGAAATATAATTAAGTTAGGGTCACAGATTATTCAAAGAGCTAGTAGTAAAAGCTAGGCTCAAGAAGCTAAACATCATTTTTTTTTCCTGACTGGAGTTTAGAGATAGCTAATCAAATTTCCCGAACTCTCCAGAGACTTGAGGCCCCTGGCATGGGGAGATCTGATAGGGTAGGGGTGAGGGGTGGGGACACCCTCTTGGAGATGGAGGAGGGGAGGGACGAGGGACAGTCATAGGGCAGACTGGGGGGCGGATTAAAAACTGGACTGTAAAAAAAGTTTAAAGAATAAAAAAATTATGACTATTAATGATAATAATTGAGAAAATCAACAAGTATATTCAATGATAAATTACAACTACAAAAAGAAAGATATTAATGAGTAAATACCATGGAAATGTTATAATTAAGAGTGAAATTTTTTTTCTGAGTTGAGTAGTTTGAATAACAGTTTTAACCCAGCTCTCACTGGTGAGGATCAAGAGTACAGTTAACATCAGATGAGCCCCTTCTCTCTGGGTCAAACTTGTGTTCAATGATGAGGATCACTATAGCTGACTCCCAAAAAATTCTTGGAATCTAAAATGTAATAACAGTGAAGGAGGTAATTTGGAAGTAATTAGTCCTATTCTTATATAAGATACTATAATAGTTTCATAATATAAAAGGATATTTTAATACCTTTGAATTGCAAAGGACATTAGAGACATGTTAACCTTAAGTTACACAAGAGAAGCCTATCCTACGATGTCTTTCACAGAGTGCCAAGCTGAAAGACCACAGCCTGGAATTCTGGTCAAGTGGAATGAAAGATGGAGGATTTTTTTGTTTTTGTTTATTTGGTTTTTTTTTTTCTTTTTTTAAATCTGGAGATTTACAAGTGTGCTAATGTGCTGATAAGTATCCATTGTATGTAACTTTTAAAAAAAGTATTCTGTATTTTTGGCTAATATCCACTTATCAGAGAGTACATACCATGTATGTCTTTTGGGTCTGGATTACCTCACTCAGGATGATATTTTCTACTTCCATCTATTTGCCTGCAAAATTCATGATGTCCTTGTTTTTCATAGCTGGATAGTATTTCTCTGTGTAAATTAACCACATTTCTGTATCCATTATTCATTTGAGTGACTTCTAGGTTGCTTCCAGTGTCTGGCTATTACAAATAAGGCTGCTGTGAATATAGTGGGACATATGTCCTTGTGATATGGTGGAGAATTTTTGTGCATATGCACAGGAGTGGTATATCTGGGTCTTCAGGTAGAACTATGTCCAATTTTCTGAGGAACTGTCCGATTGATTTCCACAGTGGTTGTACCAGCTTGCAATCCCACCAGCAATGGAGGAGTGTTCCTCTTTCTCCATATCCTCTCCAGCATCTGTTATCACCTGAATTTTTGATCTTAGCCATTCTGATTGGTGTAAAGTGAAATCTCAGGGATATTTTATTTGCATTTCCTACCTACTGACAGAAACCTACCTGAATGATTTGCTGGTGCAGTAGTGGCACAAATGTTATACAAATAACTAACCACTTTTTAAAGACTGTGTTTAAGGCCCATTCCATGATGTTGACCCCATAAAAATTATATTGCATAGTATATTAACTCGTTAGAATTCAACAACATTACTTTGCTTATAACATGTACAAATATATATGTGCACAAGTACACTTGAACTTATAGTTATTATTTATATGTTTCGTTAAAATTATTCATACTTTTTCAGTATGCACCTCCAAGAATGATTCTATGGTGGATAATTTTATTTGCAAACTTAATTGGACCATAGTGTTTCCAGTTGCTTAAACATCCTGCTATAAGTTTTTTTTTTTTTTAAACAAAGTCTCATGTGGCCAAAGCTGGCTTTGAAGTATTTTCATTTTTGTTTTTTTAGATTTATTTATTTATTATATATGAGTGCACTGTCACTGTCTTCAGACACACCAGAAGAGGGCATCTGATTCCATTACAGATGGTTGTGAGCCACCATGTGGTTGCTGGGAATTGAACTCAGGACCTCTGGAAGAACAGTCAATGCTCTTATCCTCTGAGACATCTATCTCTCCAGCCCCCCTGCTATAGGTTTTAAGTAAGGTGTTATTAGGTAAGAAATTGTGTTAGAATTATCAGAGTAAAGCCAATTATCTCCTCTGATGTTGGTGGGCCTTAGTCAATCATTTTAAGCTTGAATTGAACAAAATCCTGAGGAGGAAAGATTTCAATCATTAGTGAGTTGATGATATTTGTTTCCCCACTTTCTACTATAATTGCAACATTGTTTCTTTCTGGGTGTTGAGCATGATGCCTTTGTACTACAGATGTGACATGGAATCAGCTGGGGCTCAAGCTTACTAATTACAGATTTTGATTTTGGTTTGTGATGGCCAAATGATGGGAGTTTTCTCTCTCTCTCTCTCTCTCTCTCTCTCTCTCTCTCTCTCTCTCTCTCTCTCTCTCTCTCCATCTCATTATGTTTTCTACAAAATTCTAATTCATAGAGTCCATAGATTTTTATCACCAAAAATGTTCTAGAAGAACAAAATGTTGATGGATATTTTTTCCTGTATTATTTCTAATTTCTGGAATGACTCTGTAAAGGATCATCGGCAACGATGTTAGTATTTCAGGTAACAGTGTAATAGGCAATCCATGGACATGCTCTCTTAATGAGGATTACCTACAGGAAAACAACAGAAAATGGGCACTTGGCATATACCACTGATTAGCATGTTTTAACTTTTTAAACAATTTTTTATTAATCATTCCATTTGTTTACATCTCAAATGATAACTCCCTTCTCAGTTACCCCTCCACAATGCCCCCATTTTATCATCTCTCTCCCCCCTTGCCTCTCCCGCCCCACCACTCCAGCATCTCCCTATCCTGGGACATCAAACCTCCACAGTACCAAGGGCCTCCCCTCCCATTGCTACAGGCAAGGCCATCCTCTGCTACATATGTATCTGGAACCATGCATCTCTCCATGTACACTCTTGGTTGGTGGTCTAGTCCCTGGGAGAACTGTGTGGTCTGGTCAGCTAATACTCTTCCTATGGGGTGGCTATCGCCCTCTACCCTCTGCTCCTTCTGCCAGCTCCCCCACTAGGGGCTTGAGCTCAGTCTGATGGCTGGCTGCAAGCATCTGCACCAGCATTTGGCTGCATACCGGAAATGCACCTCAGTGATAAAGACAGACACGACCTCAGAGTAAAAGGTTGGAAAACAATTTTCCAAGGAAATGGTCCAAAGAAACAAGCTGGAGTAGCCATTCTAATATCAAATAAAATCAACTTTCAACCAAAAATTATCAAAAAAGATAAGGAAGGACATTTTGTACTGGTCAAATTAAAATATTTAAGGGGTAACTTCAGCAAGTGTTATATGTATCTCATGAATCTCAGGATGATATTTTCTAGTTCCATCCATTTGCCTAAGAATTTCATGAAGTCATTGTTTTTAATAGCTGAGTAGTGCTACATTGTATAAATGTACCACATTTTCTGTATCCATTCCTTTGCTGAGGGACATCTGAGTTGTTTCCAGCTATCGGCTATTCTAAATAAGGCTGCTATAAACATAGTGGAGCATATGTCCTTGTTGTGTGCTGGAACATCTTTTGGGTATATGCTTAGTAGTGGTAAAGCTGGATCTTCAGGTAGAACTATTTCCAAATTTCTCAGGAACTGCCAGATTTATTTCCAAAGCGGCTTTACCAGCAATGGAGGAGTGTTCCTCTCTCTGCACATCCTCCCCAGTATCACCTTTGTTTTTGATCTTAGTCATTCTGATTGGTGTGAGGTGGAATCTCAGGGTCATTTTGATTTGCATTTTTCGATGACCAATGATGTTGAACATTTATTTAAGTGCTTCTCAGCCATTGGATATTCCTCAGTTGAGAATTCTGTTTAGCTCTGTACTCCATTTTTTAATAGGATTATTTGGTTCTCTGGAGTCTAAATTCTTGAGTTCTTTGTGTATTTTGGATATTAGCCCTCTATCAGATATAGTGTTGGTAAGATCTTTTCCCAATCTGTAGTTGCCATTTTGTCCTATTGACAGTGTCCTCTGCCTTACAGAAGCTTTTCAATTTTATGAGGTCCCATTTGTCAATTGTTGATCTTAGAATCTGAGCAATTGGTATTCTGTTCAGGAAATTTTCCTCTTTGCCAATGAGTTCGAGGTTCTTCCCTACTTTCTCTTCTATTAGATTCAGTGTATCTGGTTTTATGTGGAGGCCCTTGATCCACTTGGACTTGTTAATAAGAATGGATCAATTTGTATTCTTCTACATGCTGACAGTCAGTTAAACCAGCACCATTTGTTGAAAATGCTGTCTTTTTTTCCACTGACTGGTTTTAGCTCCTTTGTCAAAGATCAAGTGACCATAGGTGCTTGGGTTCATTTCTGGGTCTTCAATTCTATTCCAGTGATATACCTGCCTGTCTCTGTACCAATACCATGAGGTTTTTATCACTACTGCTCTGTAGTACAGCTTGAGGTCAGGGATAGTGATTCCCCTAGAAGTTCTTTTATTGTTAAGAATAGTTTTCGCTATCCTGGATTTTTTGTTATTCCAAATGAATTTGAGAATTGCTCTTTCTAACTCTGTGAAGAATTGAGTTGGAATTTCGATGGGAACTTCATTGAATCTGTGGACTGATTTTGGTAAGATGGCCATTTTTACTATATTAATCCTGCTGATACATGAGCTTGGGAGATCTTTCCGTCTTCTGAGGTCTTCTTTGATTTCTTTCTTCAGGGTGATGACTCAATGTATATAGTAGCATAGAGGAAAGTTCAGAACAAAGTATAGAGAAGACTACATATGTATTATGTTGGGGATAGTTGGTCTTGGAAGCTGAAGACAGAATATCAAAGACAGCATTGTTTGATGTGATTAGTTTGGAGAATATCCTTAACTTTTCTTAATTTTAATCTTTTTTGAAGTAAAGAACAATGTTAAGGAAGCTAGCAGCTTCTAAGAAGCTATCAATTTTGACCATTCTGAGCTCATCAATGCAGAGACTGTGGCTTTGTTTCCAGTCAAAGGTGATACAAAGCATTTTCATTAAGGTTCTGGAATTGCAAAGTCTTCTATTTGTTTATTCAGGCTCTCACTGGAATATTAGTATCATATCACAGAAAAATACGGTGTATGAAGAAGCAAAATTATATCTATTTTATATTAAGTAAACAAAATATTTTCGTGCATGTTTATGGCATATAGAATGGTCCGTCAAGAATGTCTCATTGGTAACTGAGGCACACTACGTATAAGAGGTAAACATATTAATATTGGTATAAGGGTTAGAGCAAGCATCTAGAAATCCTATGTATAGGATATGGGAATAAAAACACATTCAACCTCTCTCTGTGTCCTTTCCCAGCAAATGGCTGGAGTATAAGTTACTCTGATCTTAGTTTAATTATGATTGCATCAGCATATTTCACATCAGTCTCTAATTTAGCAGATTTTGCTGGCTGAACATAGCCAATTTATCCCAGCAGTTGTTCTACTAATTCACATTAGCCTCCACAGAGGGGCAAATGACACTCAAGAGGAAGAGTGGTGTTCTACATTGATAAAGGTCCAGCTACAAAATCCCTCCCATGGGGAGTGTGAACCAGTAAGGGGATGAAACATTGGTAATCCAGTTTTCCTTTTGATTTATCATTTGCTTTGTTCACTTTGCAAGTATTAATTTATTCTTTGTTTTTGCTCAAATTCATATCTACCATATGCTCAAGAAGAGCAAGCACCTGTAATAGCTCTATCAAAATAATGTACTTGCTATGGAGAAGTAAATACTTAATTTTCAAAAACCATGAAGACTTTTTTTTTTCACTTGGGATTTTTCTTTAATTTTTTTAAGCACACAATGTACACACTTCCCTTCCCCTTTAAGTTAGTGTGACAATCCTCCATAATAAACCTCCTTAAAGAGAAGCTTTGGTCAAAAATGGAATGAGATAGCAAAATCAAAATGAAATGAAATGAAAGAAAAAAGCAACACAAATCACTGCTGTCTCTAAATCCCACCCTTCACCCACGACACCCACAAGTCATTAAGACTCTTTAATAACAGCAGTCTTTTAAAAGCATTGACTATTGCAATGACATATGATGACCTTGTGTCTCAAATAAAATACTGTTTTGTATCTCTATATATATATCCAGGGAACAGGTGATGATTGTTTATGTTTTCCACTCCTCTGGCATCTGAGTTTCTGCTCTATGGGCCATTAGGTTCCAAATGATATTGTTCATTACTGTGCCCACTGAAGTGTTCACTGCAGTTAAGAAGACACACAGGTTCGCAGCCAACCAGTGTGGGTCACACACGGGCCTTTTGTCATTTGAAAGGGAATTTTTGGGATCACTGGATAAAGGGGTTATATATTTCTTACAAGTCAATTTTTCTGAGTGTGCACAGAACTGATCAAATCTCTAATCTACATCTCAGGGACCCAACCACAAAAGCTTGTTTAGTGTTTTTCTGTGATGAAACATGAGAACAATGTGTCTAATACTGTAATGTATTTAATCATACATGATGCAATATGTTTTGTGCACAAACAAAGCATTAGTTCCAAGTTTTCACAGCATCCCTCTCCATCCTCAGGTTCACATTCTTCCTAGGTGATCTTCCAGAATGTATTCTGAGCATTGCAGGTGATATAGATGTCCTGTTTAGAGCTGAGCACTGAGAGTCATTTATTCTCAGTACTTTGATCTATTATGTTTCTGCCTTCACTGCTGCTCACACCAAGGCTGAGAGTGACACTAATCTATGAGGAAAAACATAAATATTTAGAAAGCAGTTTGGTAACAGCATGTCTATGTAGGAAAACATTAGTAGTAGGTTTTACCCTAGGATGAAAGACTTCCCCAGCCATGGCCTTTTGATGAGAATATAGTGCAAGTCACAAATTCCCTCTTGCAGAGCTAGCCTCAAACCTAATCAGAAAGTACTTGCTTATCCACATAACTGTCACACCCATATTGCCCCAGTGGGTATCTCTAGCCTGGCATGCTAGTATTTTAGCATGCTGGGTACACAACTGGTAAGGCTATTAATGACTTTTCTCCCTCAGCAACCTGCAAAGTGCCTAGTGGCACCATGAAAAATAGTCATTGGGGATGCATTGGCAGCTTAGTTCTAGCTTAATTTCTTTGTGTCCTGTAACTGGTGTGTATCTTCAACAATGGGGTCTTAACATCCTGAGGAGAAACCACAGACAATGACATTAACTCACATTGTCTTGGGGTCTGTGTGTGAACTCATTGATCAACGACTCATTGATCTAGTAATCTGTCTTCACTTACTTATAGTGTATTTATGTTTTCCTCTCTGCTCTATTAATTACGTACTCAGCAGATTAAGCTTTGAAATCTTGCAAATATTCTTCTTGCTAAGGATGTATAATCCATATACAGCTTTAAAAAGTTATGTAACTCTAAGTTTGCTTTGTCATAATTTACTTTATGTTTTATTTTTTATTTTATTTTAGGTTTAGTATAGTTAATAGGCAAGTGTATAAAATTAATTTGAAAACTTATCTCTTCATAGTTTCTAATACATAAAAATTAGAAACCTCATGTTTAAAATACATTCATGGAAATTATAAGGAAATACTTCCTGATGATGTTTGGCCACTCATCTGGAAGAGTGTGATGCTCCAGTCAGAGTCTGATGCTCTCCAGTTTCTTCAAGAACATGTTAGGCAGCAACCAAAAGTATTCTGTGGTAGAATGTGAACTTCATATACTTTCTAGATAATAAGTTTTATGCTTCTTTTGTAATTTAATTGCCTATTAAATGGTTCTAGATCTTGATATTACTTATTAAGGATTTGTAATACTTGACGGATAGTGTTAACTGCTTTAACTAAAGTGTCATGAGAATGAGTTAAGAAAACACACACAAACCACATACAAAGACGCACAAACACACACACATCCTTCACACACACACACAACACACACACGTACAAAGCACTCTTCAAACACACTACACACAGATATCACAATACAAACATCCACACACATACAAAACACCCTGACATAAACACCTACTTACACAAAACACACATAACCACACACAGCACTCGCCAATGAACAAAACCCACTCTATATTTTAGTATAAATAAGTTAGTGTACATAAAACATGGGAGAGGACTTGAAGAAAGAAATGCCTTTCCTAGGGAGATAAAAGAATTAACATGAGTGTAGCTTATTTAACTGAATGAGGTAGTACTGGAATGAAATCTGTAACTTGATCCCTCCTGGGAATTGCTGTACTGCACACACATTCATACCAGATTTCCTGCTTGTTTCCCTGAGACAGAGCTCTTATCCATATCATTTCAGATACAACATGGCTCCTTGCTGCGCCACGCTTAGTTTTCAACAAATTATCATGATCAGAAACTATTATTATTACTCTTACATCAACAGTTGACTTATCAGTGTCATTACTTTATAAGATTATTTTCTAAAGAACAAATTTTATTCAAATGTTTGGATAATGATGAGCATACAAATACGTGATAGCTTGAATCAATAATTTAGATAAAATTCCTCAATTACTCTTAACGTCTATTTGTATGTGTTTTCTTATTTGTATATTTTATGCTTAATTACATTATATATGATATTGAATAACTGCACAGGATATTTTAATTATCAAAGAATATAATGAAGTATATGTTTTAGTTCATTAGAATCAGAGTGACTAAACTACATATTTGAAAAGCATCGAATGATATGAAATAAAAACAAAAAGTATCTACATGTATACTTTCAATCCAAAATAATTAATTGTTTGTGTATATGTGTGTGCATGTGCCATTCTCTTTCTGCCTGTCCCTCTATTTCTGTCTCTCTGTTTCTGTGTGTGTATGTGTGTGTTTGTGTGTGTGTGTATTAGGAACTGAACCAAGACTTCATGCATGATGTCTGTGTATTCTAACACTTAGATACATATCTGGACACTATTTTCTTAAAATATTCAAGTCACTTAGTCATATATCACCTCAATCCTTGCCAACTACTTTTTATTAGAAATGGTGGTGTTAGACATAAAAACTGGGAGTAAAACCAGGCAACCAAAAATATACATAGTATTTTTAGTGTTTTAGGTAAGGCTTTAGATTTCATTTCTAATGTAATCTATATAATCTGTATCAAAGATATTTTCTTTTTTTTTTCCTCCTTTTTTATTTTTGATACTTTATATACATTTCCAATGTTTCCCCTTTTCTGAGTCTCCTCTTTGTATACCCCCATCCCCTCCCCAACCCGCCTCTAGGAGGGAATTCCACCTCCCACCCCACCCCCCGTCCACCCATCCCCATTTTCCCGCCTTGATATTCCCCTTTACTGAGGCCTCTAACATCCTCAGGCCCA
>CM052711.1:41259563-41276270 GCA_028551405.1 Uromys caudimaculatus
AAGCAGGAGCTGATGCAGAGGCCATGGAGGGATGTTCCTTACTGTCTTGCTTGCTTCTCCTGGCTTGCTCAGCTGGCTTTTTTATAGAGCCCAAGACTACCAGTCCATAGATGGTACCACTCACATGGGGCCCTCCCTCTTGATCACTAATTGAGAAAATGCCTTACCACTGGATCTCATGGAGGCATTTTCTCAACTGAAACTCCTTTCTCTGTGATAACTCCAGCTTGTGTCAAGTTGACACAAAACCAGCCAGTACACTTCCTAAGAGTCCCATCACCTCAAATATAAGAATGCCCTTCTCATGTATGTGCCCTGGATGGTCCTATACTGTTTTATGGCCTTTTCTCTTTTCTCTTCATGTTTATTGAATGATAGTTGTTCAGCATCACATTCCAGTTTCTTACTTTCTTATATTACTGAGCTATCCTTATTTCACTGTAATTTTCTAGTTAATATTATACATGAAGTAAATGATATTGGGTTTGGTAAACAGTTGGCCTGCACTTGAACTCCTATAATACTGTGACTCTTTAATATTTCTTCTTTGGAACTCGATTTTCTTCTCATTTTTATGGCAAGCATGGTTCTCTCTTTTCCTCTTACAGAATATGTCTAGTGTACTTTGTTACACTCTTTTATGCTTGCCATGTTAGTATTCTTAACATTCCTTTTTCTCTCCATGTTTTAATTCTTTGAGGGGAAGAAACAATATATCTATGTGTATACCCAGTAATAGGAATAACTCAGCCACCTTTTCTGACTCCTAAACACAAACACTCCAAGTTGTTGATGGACACTCCTACTTGACTCCTACGTATGTTTCTAGGAATGCAGTTTCTTTCCCTTAAGTACTCTCTTCATTTGCCTCCTATCTATGAAGGGGACAAACAGATATGTAGAATTTTCAGTGATTAACTTCTGAGCGGCTTCTCTCTACCTTTATTACTACTGTGGTTATCTAAACAATCAGTTGGCCTTGCATATAAAATCCTTTCTGAATCACCATCTCTTCTCTTCCTTGCTGATCTTTTGCCCATTCTCTAATATTTTGTATGATCAATCACTACTTGAGATTTGTATCTACCCTGAATTTTCCCTCTGTTTTTAGAACAGAATGGATCCTTCTGTCCACTGGTTTATCTGACTTCTGTTTTCCAGTTTTAATAATTTCTCCAACAAAGCAAAGAGCAAATTCTTCAGCAGACACAGAAAGTAAGGAACTGTGACCCTGAACTTGGCAGTTGCTGTTCATTTTCTGTAGTTTATCAATAACGAACCATTGCTCTACCAAATATAACAGCTGTTTAAGCGTTCTCCATTATTTGTCAACGCTCAACTCTGATATTACCACCACTAGAAGATTATTCAAGTTCTATACTCCTACATTTCATGATATCCTATTCTGTACCTAAAACAAATAGGGTACCAACATCTTTAGGTTCAAATGAATAGAACTATGAAATTTCATGATGTCATCTATTTTGTAAAATCTCCATTTAGAGTTATTTTAAACTATGCAACTTGGGAAAACGTAAAGACAAAAAGAGAGAAAAAAAATTTAGAAGGACTGCATACAGAGATTTTTCTTCCTGAGATGGTAAGGTATTTCATGGAGCTCAGTTTAATAGGAGCCTTTGAGAGACTTTCTATGGTTAACAGTTACAAAATGAATGCACATCTGCACGCCATGTGGAATGTGCATGCCGGGTCTTATGTTCCCAGCATTTTAAAATGATCTTTAATTCCAGGAAGAGGTAATTTAATGTGAAAATAAAGAATATATTTGTCCCCCCTATTGAGGAAGTTCTAATATATTTTTGCATCTACGTGCTTTGTTTTTACAGTGAAAGTTCTACATATTTTGTATTCCTCTAAATTTTGGGCTAATTTTTGACATTAGTCAGGTTGTCTCTGGCAAGAGAATAGATAATGCCAAAGTGGCGATTTTATACAAATTAGATCCTGTTATGGGTTGACAGATGCTAATTAATTGAACAGAAATCTGTAGACACAGTGGTTTACATACAATATTGTCACACTGCATTAACAATATACCCTTGGATAGCATTTGCTGGATATTTCCCATACATCAAGTCCTCGTCCAAGCATTTTGCATGAATTAATGTGTCTAATCCTCACAGTACTCCCTCCAGAGAGGCTTTATACTTCGCCTAAAGTTTAAGACAGTGAATAAGGTCATACAAATAGAAAGTGTCAAGTTGAATCCCTACATTTTAAGTGTGAACTCAGTAACCTGTAATGTTACCCTTTTTGGACTATATCTACTTTCATGTTATTTAAATAGGACTACACTTTTTAAAATAAAAACTCTTATGCATAACAAGAATTCACAAGAATTATTTTATTTCATATCTGCTTTTTCATTAACACACACTCCAATCTTCTATTCTTAGTCAACTTTCTTATCATTTTTCCTAAGATGCTTTTAAAATGTTGAGGTGTAGTAGTGTTATTCTTAATTATTAACCACTTTTGTGGCGTTTACTATGTAAACCCATCGGTCCTTTGAAAGATTAACCTTTAAAACCCTTGTAGGATTTAAATATATGTATGATGATTCCAATTTCAAAGATGATGAAATAGACACACATGAAATAAGGAAAGTGGAAAAGTTGGGTGTTAGCCTTGAGCAGCTCAAATATGCTCCAGAGGTGTTCTGATCATTAGGTTGCAGTGACTTTGCTCATCTATATTGAAAACTATCTTTTATAGTGGACAAAATTCTTGAATCAGAAGGAAATGTTTAATTCTTATTGTTGTTGTTGCTCCATCATCACATAGAAATGTATTTTCAGCTCTTTTACACATCATTTATTCCCATTTCATAACTGGAAAATTCAGATATACATGAAAACAAAAAGAAAGCATGTTTCTCTTCGCTTCTGAATGCTTTTTCATTTCATCTTTCCTGATACTTTAAAAATTCTGGATATCTTTCTGAAAATTCAAAGGCATTCTCAGTTTCTCATGAAACAACCCCATAGAATGTCTTTTCTGATGCAGTTGTAATGTATTTTCTCTTGAGAGAAAATGTCACCTTAGGTACTTGGAGAACTTGCTAATTTTCACATTGTGAAGTCTTGTGGCCTAAACCAACAGTAGAGGGGGCATTTATAGGATCACTGATTGAGCTCTGACAACGCCACATGTGTTGACCTTACCTATGTCACTTACCACACAAAACTTGACTCTGTGTATTTGTGTCAAACAATAATCCTAGCACCTGTCTAGTGGCCACTGATTTTATTTACATGTTACATATCAGGAACAAAGACAGAAAAGTGAGCAGTTATTAATTTTAAATTAATACATTTTACCATATGATTAGCAGGGGAAACACGACTTTAGTGCGTTGGGCTTGTTTCTGGACCTTTCTCTGTATCCAACTTTAGACATTGCCAACCTTCAATTTGTTATAAATTATTTCCTTTTAGATTTGCCGAATAAACCCTATGAAGCCACAGAAGAAGGCCTGTGTAAAAGTGCCTATGTCGTGGTGGTGGTGGTGACAGAAGATGGTGGTGGGAAGGACGCTTCTTCATTTGTGTATGTTTCCTAAAAATGTTCTGCCGAATATTAGCCTTTTAGATCTACATGCATGTGCACTTTGAAATTTCACCACAGCAAGTAAGAAATTCTTTGTGAATATAAGGAAATGCCATATTTAAAAATTTACAATTTAACTTTCAGTAGAGGAAGAAACAATACATTCGGTCTTGCACCAGCTCTCTCTTTCTCTCTGCGAATGTGTGCCACCGCCCCCCCCCCCGCGCTTATGTTAAAAAAAACTGAAGAAAATTAAGTAAAATCTAACAAGGTCGGGTCTTCAGATGAATGCTAGCTGCTGCTGTAGCAAGAGAATGTCAAGTGAGTGTCTGGCAGAAAGCCCAGGCACCTGAGGTTGACGTTTAGCATTATTTCATAACAAGTCTAAAATGCTGACACGAACCGGAGCCACCCACGGGTGCTGAGGATGCAGTGCTCAGTGTCTGCAGCCCACAGAGCTTCTGTGATCACTTGTGCCGCAGCAGGGTGAGACATGAAAAGGTGACAAGAAAGGACAGAAAGAAAACCAGAAAACCAGATGTCTCCATCTCCTACTTGTCACCTCGAGCTTCTGGGCAATGAACATTTTATCCTGCTATTTGTCGGTAAACAATTTGAAGAGGCCACCTTTGTTTTTCCAAGTCAGCACTTTCACTCTTTGTTCACGATTTCAAAACTTTCACTGCTTTCTCTTCAGACAAGGCAAGACACTACATTCAAATAGATACCATGCTCTTTGTTTCCCCTTATTAACTTCAGATTCAGTTTCCGGTAAGCTACCAGATAATTTTAGTTTCCCTCTATATGTTTTATTCCACATTGGTAAACTACATCTTCTAAGCTTAGCTGTTTAGAGTCCGATTTCTCTTTTCTTTTTAATTATTTTATTTATCTACATTCCAGTCGTTGCCCCCTCTCAGTCCCCCCTCCCACAGTTCTACATCCCATTCCTCCTCTCCCTTGCCTCCAAGAGGGTGCTTCCCTCCACTGGGCCTCCCGCGTCCCTGGGGCCACAGTCTCTCAAGGATTAAGAGCATCTTCTACCACTGAGGTCAAACTAGGTAGACCTCTGCTATGTATGTACCAGGGGCCTCGGCCCAGTTCCTGAATGCTCCTGGTTGGTGGTTCAGTCTCTGGGTACCCCCTGGGGATTAGTTAAGAGTCCTGGTCTTCCTATGGGGTTGCTCTCCCCTTCAGCTTCTTCAGTTATTCCCCTAATTCAACCATAGGGGTCTCTGACTTCAGTCCAGTGGTTGGGTGTTAGTATCTGCCTCGGACTCAGTCAGCTGCTGGTAGTACCTCTCAGAGGACAGCCATGCCAGGCTCCCGTGTGTAAGCACACCATAGCATCAGTAATAAAGTCAGGCCTTGGTGTCTTCCGTCATGAGATGGATTCCATGTTAGGCTGGTCATGTACCACCTTTCCTTCAGTCTCTTCTCCATTTTTGTCCCTGCAGTTCTTCTAGATAGGAACAATTCTGGGTCAGAAATTTTGGCTGAGGCTTAGTAACCCAATCCCTTCACTTGAGGCTCTGTCTATCTGCTGGAGGTAGAGTCTTCAAGTTCCCTCTGCCCAGGGTTGGGCATTTTGGCTAAGGTCACCCTCATTGAGCCCTGACAGTCTCTCATCTCATGGGTCTCTTACATGTTCTAGAGGGTCCCCCCACCTCCTACCCCCGAGGCTGCTTATTTTCATTCATTCTCCTGGCCCTCTGGGCTTCTCTCCTGTCTCTCCTTACCTGATCCTGTCCTCCTTTTTGCCTCTCCCTCCCTCTCCCACCCAGGAGTATATAAAGAATATATACTTATTATGAGATATTTGTTGTTCATAGGTGTACACATGTATTATTCTGGCTTTCTTCAGACAGTAAAAGTCATTAGCTTTCATTATGGTTTCTGAATACAGTAAATATTCGAATAACATCTATGTATTCAAATTAAAATGTGTTCCATTTGTCTGTGTGATCTGGATGAAATATACACACACTCTTAGTACACACCTTTAATCCAAAGCAATGTAGGTAAGGTTAGTTTGTAGAAGGAAGCATCCATGTTTGAAAGTGACATCTAGTTAAGTGGCCGACAAAGTGACAAATCAGAGAAAGATATGACAGATTGATTCAGAGATAGGATGCACACAACTCTCAGAAGAACAGCACAGGAAAGAGAAGCTATTTAAGAGCTGCACACACACACACACACACACACACACACACACACACACACACACACACACACACAGAGAGAGAGAGAGAGAGAGAGAGAGAGAGAGTCAGTTGGGAGTCAGTGTAGTGAGTACAGTGAAGTTAGTTTCTGAGTTCATAAAGTTCAGTGCCAGTCAGCAGAGGCAGTTGAAGCCACAGAATAAGGAGCCAGAAGATTGGAACATATTACCAGAGTTAGTTTGAGGTCAAGCAGAGTAGTGAGAAGCTGAGAAAAAAGCCAGATTGACTCAGTCAACGTGGAGAGAAGTTTGAGCTGGAACAGCTGGGTTGAATAAGCCAGCCAGAATTCAGAAAGAATTAGGATGGCTGAGCTTGTTTAGAATTAAGTCTCAGAGGCTGAAACATGTTAGGTCTAGGTTAGCAGACAGAGGCTGGAAGATTCTAAGAAGGGTAGAAACTTCCAGACCTAGGCTTAGGGATAGTTAGAAGACAGATAGAGACAGTCTGAGCTCAGCCCAAGCCACGTATTTGTGAAGTTTAGGTATGGTTCTCGTCAGGTCAATAAGTTACATACCTGCAATGTTAGAATAGGTTTGACTCTCACTTTTCTCTGTGAATACCTTAACTGTCACCTGAAAAAAATCGGTTAAGGTGATATTTTAAATTGGGGGAAATATAAAATTACTGCACTAGACAACATTTGGCATCAATATTACAGCATATATTAGTGGGAATGGTATGACAGTCACATACAATGTTACTTAATTCTTTATAGTAAGTTTTCATCTAGGTATCTGAACAAACTAGGAAATTTTATGCACAAAATTGAAGTATATAAGTGGACAACATCATGTGTAAATGAAATAATTCCTATGTAAAAAGATTACTCATTCCTTTGAGCAGATGGCTTCTATTCCAGTGTGACTTGCTCCACAACTATTTCTTAATCCGGGAATAGAAAAATAAACACCTTGGTCTTTTTTACAGTCTTGCTATTTTTCTAAGACTTTTCTTTAAGCGCTTTTACTTCAAAAGGAATTTTAAAATATATTTAGCTTATTTCCTGTAAGTGATCACTGTTTTAAAAGACATTTGACACTTCAGTCAAGTTGCAGATGAAATGGGAGTGACCAGCTTCCATTTAATGATGCTCACACCAAAAACAAGGGCTCCAACCTCAGAAGATAAAAGCTGGGGCAAGGATGATTGAAGTTAAAACTTTTTGAAAGATGTGTACACAGGAACTTCAGATCTCTTCATTTGATCTCCAATTACAGGAATAGAGGTTTCCTTTTACCCCTAAAAGTGATTATTAAACATATGAAAGTCTATTCCCAGAAAGATGGAGTTGTTGAAAGACATAGACTCTAGAATAGTTTAGATAAATTAATCAATAACTATTGCATGTCAGCTTGTCAGAGGAAATTAGAGACCTTCAATGGAGCGTCTTGAGAACCCACTTACTGGAATGCTTATGTGATTGATCTGTTGCAGGATGACATCTTTTCTCATAATTTTTTCACTTTTACTGGTAATAGAGACACTTAATATTTCTTGTCAATTTGTTCCAATAATTGAATAGCTCCAAATTGTTAGTTATATTGCAAGAAATCATAAGCTTAGTTTCTTTCCTCTTAAATCAACAAAGGACAGGGAACACCCAGTGGGTCTTGGAGTTTATAGGAGCCATATAGTTCCTGCCTTGAGTCACTGTAATTTCTGAGAGGAGCCAGCTCTTAAGTAGCCAAAACTTGACCTGACTCCTTAGAAGAAGAAGATGCATTCTCCTTTTGTGTTCTCATTCATTCAACACAATTTCCTCTTCGGGTTTTCACCTTAACTTTTAATACAACCAAATTACCTTACTTGTGTGTTTCCAGATGCAAATATATTATCAATTTATTATTTTGATCATTTTTGGTAACATTCTTTTCAATTTATGTGTATGAACACACACATACATACACACACACACACACACACACACACAAACAGCTTTCAAAATAATTCTCTAATGGAGAAACTGTCTCACCGGGTAAAATCAATCTCTTTTCTTTCCATTCAGATCACAAGGGTACATATGGAGACATCACCTCATATAGCCCTTGTCTTGTCCTCTGTAAGAGAAAATGAGAATTCTCTAGGGATGAGCTTTATGGTTAAGTTATATTTTCTAGATATCAGTGTTTATTATACCTTTTAATTACACAAAGTCTTGCAATATAGCCTGGCATAACCTTGAATTTGTCTCTGACTCTACATAGCATCCTTTTATGTAGATATGCGTCAACAAGCATGGCTTTAAAAAGCATATTATCATCATGTGTTGGTGTTTGAATTTGTTAGTCTAACACATTGCAAAGTATTTATATTATGTTGTGATCAGGAAGAATTTTAATCCTGTTTGAAGTCAAGTCAGTGAGTAGATAAGTGGAGGAGGAATTGACATTATTCTGTAGCACTGGAGGACCCAAAAGTCTTTTATGTTTTTATTGTTGCTAATTAAGAACTAATTAAGAACTTCTTGGTGTATATAAGTTTCAAACTCTCAATAAGAATATAAAATGTCTGTCTTCCAAGATCAATAAGCTCAGACTGAAATTGCTGTTTTGCCGTCATTTTGATATTAGTTTCAGCTGTATTCATTAGAAATGAGCATATATTTATAAATTTATTTTAGTATGTGGATAATTGTGTTCTTCTTCAAAACTTACAAAAACCTGAATTGGTATTGAATTTATGTAACAAATGCAAGTTGATATATAAGAAGAGAATGTCATATAATACCAAGAAAGTGCTCTGTAATTAAAAGTCATTACACTAGGCTATACAGAGACTGACTATATTATTTATGAAAATTTAACCATGTAGGATCCATTTCATGATGATAAAAGCACCAACTTCATCGTGTTATTCTGAAATAAATGATGAGTAAGAACGACTAAACCAAATGCTTATCATATGTTAAAGACACAGTAAGTAATAGCTGAAAAAAAATGAAGCCACATTATGACCTTTTAATTGTGTGCATGTGCGTGTGCATGTGTGAGAAAGTGTGTTATGTGCATGGGTGCATGTGAGACATTGATTAACTCTGTTTTGGTTGACAACTCTAATACAACCTTCATTGATATCATTGATCTCTAGAATTTCTGATACCTAAGTTTTATTTTAGTTTTTGCTATATTGCATATATTAATCTATGAAAAATTGGTCAAATCACATGTTTACTGTATTTAGTTCCTAATCAATAGTATTGGATAATTGTATGAATCACATAGGATTATATAATTACTTTAGAAAGAAAGAAAATGGTTATAAATATGTAGCTATCTATCTGCTACATGGACTGTTTAATATTTGAGACTATCAACTGAGAAAATAGGCCAGTTCATATGCCCTCAAAATGGCAAGGAGTGAGACAATACAAAGGGAGAAAGAAGGTAAGCATAAATCTTACAGTCATGGACACAGTGTTGGGGAAAATAGCTATATCTAGTAGCTGATAATTTCTCTGTTTAAAAGCCTAACATTTTAGAATGAAGTATATAAACTTCCCGGGAAGTCACAGAGCAGTATGAGACACAAACAGGGAAAATAATTAAATCTAAATAAGATGAGAGAAATCTGTTCTGAGTAAGAGAAAAACATGTTTATAGTTGTATTTAGCCCAGGCTTTCTACCAAATCATGAAATGATGATACAAAAATTCAGTCCATAACTTCTTTATAATATGTGTAGTTCTGGATCACAACCAACAAACAATATGCCATTGGTTAATTTTCATTAAATTCCATTCAACTATTGTTAAAAATGATGTGTAGGTGAGAAGTAACCTTCACAACCATTAGATACCTGGGATCCAAAATAAGCAGAACTTGATGGATAAATCCCCTAAACAATTATATTTGATTCTGAAATATTCCTATCTCTGTGTGTGGTGTAATTTACATTTGTGCCATTTTTTTACGATAAAATGAATTGATTTGGAAATCGGAAGTATTATGAGCTCCTTGGACTGTCGTTGGCATTGTGCAGATGGAGACGATTTACTGTGCTCATTTTCTGTATCACTTCTCAACCTTAACTGAAAACTCACCCATTATTCTCACAATCAATGTTCTTCATTATTAAGAAAAGGCAGGTGTTACAAGATTCTGTATCTTGAGTCTAATTTAAGGGATTCATAGTCTGCTAAACTCAAACAACTTAGATTTAACAAGAAAAGTACAAATAGGTTTTATAAACCGTCTCTGTTTTGTCTATAAGTAATAAATGAGTAATATTTAGTATTAATGAGGTAGCCAGTTAAAGTTATTAGGATGTTTTACTTGTGTGTTTTATTGTAAGCTTCTTAAGAATATAAATGTAAGTAGCTCCTAGGGGAGAAACTAACAATACTCCACTAAACAGGCATAGTAGAAAATATACCCCTAATGAAGACATTCTTATATCCAAAGATTAGTGTATTGCCCAAGCTCATCAGAGAGAGAACCTTCATTTTGCAGTAGATAGAGCTTAACATTGAGACCCAAAACTGGTCAAAGTACATAGAATAAGACACTATTGAATGTCCATCCCTTAACTGGAGATCTGTAACACACCCACAAAACATAATTCAGCATGAAAAGGGGAGATGGGGACAGAGTCCCACCCCTACCTAAGGAACTATTGGCAATTAATAGCTACTAAGAGAAGGAGAGTCAATTTTCTAGAAGGCTGTGTCCTCAGTTGATCACCCTAAAGTGAAGGCTGTAATCCCGAGAGTGTATGGGCAGTACAAAATAGGTCCCAAATTAGGGCGAGTATGAAGGGGGCATGGATGTGGGAGAAGAGAGAGGAATGGTAGATAGGAACAAAACACACTGTAAAAAATTCTCAAAGAACTCATCACGATGACAATAAAAAAGGAATAGGTAATGGGAAAGAGAAATGAAGGTGGCCAAAATGTGCATTAAATATCAATATAATATTTTTATTCTCAAAGATGTTCAAATGAAAATTTAGAGCATCTTCAGCACGATATGTAGTGATAGTTATTTTCATAGGTTAACTTGACTGAACTACAGCATGAATACATATAGAGTTGAAAATTATTTCTTTCTGTGTATATGAAGATGTTTCTAATGATTTTAACACTCGAATTACCAAACTGAGAAAACAAACACTACCAATATGGTCAGATAGGTAGCCATAAAAGTATTAAGCCCTAAATAGGACAAAAAGGTGAAGAATGGTCTCCAGTTATCATGTTACAGACCACAAGACTTTTGACCTTCATACATACATGAACCCATGTCTTTATGATAAGTCATTTTTCAGGCTTCTGTAAAGATGGACATTGCTAACTTAAATGTAACTAGATATCTTAGGTAACAGTTTTGAAATAGTGATGGTTTAAGCATTAACAATCACAAGATATATAAACTAGACATCACTCATATGAACCAAATTTTAGATAAGGAGGAGTTCAGGGTTCATATTATAAGAAAAAGGGGATTCTTCACTACCAAAGGGAAGGTAAAACTACAATTCTCTCCACATTTTACTGATGTTCTATTGAGTAGTTGCAACTTAAATGAAGACAAAAGTTGTTAGGTTTTAAGATTTAAATTAAGAGTAAGATTGGGAATAACTCTTGAAGCCAAGAGAAAAGAAATTTAACTTTCCCTAGTTTCTTCTCTTCAAATAAAATGTAGAAAAGTCAAAGACACATCTATTACAAGGGACATTTTTCTTTATTAGCATGCACACCATTAATTAGGGAGATACTAACTCCAGGATAGGACTTAATTAACTGTGAGATCAATATCTAGTCCTGATTTCACTTTTTATATGTCTCTAACAACACTAAACTAATAAAAAGCAGTTGCATTTTTTTTGAGTAAAACTTATTTAGCCAAAACCTCAGAGTGAATTGTTCTTAAGGTTTTTATCAAATGGAAAGAGTGATTGAGTTTGTTTCACTGATAACCATGAAAATTTAAGGAAACCATATGGTTGGACAAATTATTAAATTTTACACATATTAATTCCTTACATGTTTGTCACAAGTTACTTGTTTCACTGAAGTGTTTGAATGTCAATGCTCTCTCAGCTGGATTCATTAGATTCATGACTTACTAGGTTAGGATTATGTGTCCAGGAATAAATACACAGGTTGTGTTTTCCCCTCATTCAGGTTAAAAATTCCTTGCACTTTAAGTTCCTTAAAGCTCTTCTCAGCTATGCGTGAAGAAAGATTTGAACACAACTTTGGAGCCACAGTGCAAAGGAGATAGGATATACTTCATGTGCTGGGTTTTCTTCTGCGAGGTCAGAATTTCAGCTCGGGGAGCTTTGTTCTGAAGACAGATGCAGACGGAGAGCATCTGTTTATTGTCATCATCCAATACTAGTGTCCGGAGTGTCTATTAAAGAATATTAATGTTACAGGCCAAACATTAAACATCCTGAAGCAGAGCATGAAAGTGAAATGCAGAATGTACTCGAAATCATTCACTTTCCTTATTTCTCTCACTGAACCGAGGACTTGGCATTCTTCCCTCTAGGCATGGAGTCTGTGTTTTCATAATGACTTTTCTTTGTTCCAAGCTAATTGCTTTAGAATGCTCTGTTACATTTTGCACTTTTTATTATTCCCCCTGGTACAGACCTGGGTTATACAGGGAAGGGACTTAGATCACCATGTGACACATGGCTAGTGACTAATACCTTTTTGCAACTGTTATTTTAACTCTAGGGATACTATTATTTTAAATTTCCACTGACTAGTTTGAACTAATCTATATCAGACAGAACATGTTGTAGGCTGGAAACTTCAAGTACAGATACAAATCTAAACCACCATGAAAGGATTCAGGGAAGATGATGATTAAAGCAAGTTTGACTAGTCTAGAATCCCAACAACTTTGAAAATATAGTGCAAAGGAATTAAAACCAAATAATTGAGACATTATTTACAAAAAAAGAAGTGTAAAAACATCTGAGGATACATTAACCTCAAAATATAAAACATAGAGAATTATTAAATTATACAAATAAAACATATACACACATATACATGTATGTGTGTGTGTATGTGTGTGTGTGTCTGTGTGTGTCTGTGTGTGTGTGTCAGGAGAACCAAGACATGTTTTAATGGAGATTGTATAGCCCAGGTAGACTGTCTCCTCTAACTAGAGTAACTTGAGGAAAATATGAATCACCTTTAAAAGCAGAGCAATCTTGCTATTTAACTTATAAACATATTCTAGGTACTAAACAAAGAATAATGATAAGATAGAAAATTTAAAGCAAATAGCAAAATAAAGTACAGAGCAAATAAGTAGACTTTGTTGATAACCTCACAAAAATATCAAATAAATTCACTTTTCTTTCATGAAAGAATACGACAAGCTTAATTTTGAGGAAGCCACACTAAAGTGTAGACATTTGCATGTACTGTTTTTTCAAAAGTTTTATGTGGCTTCGTTAAGTGCTACTTCAGTAAGTAATTAGCAAGGACCAGCAATGTGACAGGCACAATTATGGGTACCAGGTACAATGACTTGCAAAACAACAAGTGAACAATAAGAAAACAAGCTGAGGTGTACAGTCAAATAGGATATGTGGTTGTTAATCAAATAGCCTTGTCAATGAACATCATATCACCTTTAATAAATGGAGATGTCTGTGAAGCAGGAAGAGTAAGTACCGAGCATCAATACTTGTCTCATGGAAAATGATGGGTTATCTGATAGAAAAGCTGCATAGTGATAACTTACCATGGTGAATAGCATGTTAGGAAGGTCAAGCCTGCAAGAACAGGGACAGCTGAAAGAGTTCCTGAATTACGGACTAGAATGGTATGTTTCAGAAGCCAAAATCCAATGTCTGAGGCATGGTAAGTATGAAGACAGGTTAGGAGTAAAAAGCACAGCTTAGAGAGCTAACCGTGTAATTTATCGTCTAAACTAGATCACTTTTGAGAGTGAAAGGGAGGTACTTCAGATGATTACACAGAACAACAGGTGGCAAGTGAGCTCTGAGTCCCTTTAATTACAGGTTGTGCTAAGGACAGGTCTTTATGATGAGAGAGATGGGATTGTCTGAATGGGTTTTAAGCAAAGGTTTACGTTTTGGCTGCCTCCTTGTGAAGAGTAGATTATAATGAAGCAGGAAAGCATGTGGGAAGACTACAAATTACTGTTTGCTTCTCAGAGATAGAATGAAAGAGTTTCTGCTGCTGATACTCCATTTTGCTCCTTACTTATAATCCTCCTGGTGTATGTAGAAAGGTTGGGCTGAAACTATGAATTTTCCTTTCTATTCGTGACTAGATTCTGAGAAGGTTTGCTATTTTCAACAGTCATAGAATTTGCATAATGTAATACAACTGTGTTCTAACTTCACTTCTTCCCCTCCTCCTGTCTCTGTCTCTTTCTTTCTCTCTGTATTTCAAAAGAAAAAAATGTTCAGAATTGTTCCTGTCTAAAGGAAATGAAAGGACAAAAAATGGAGCAGAGGCTGAAGGAAAGGCCATCCAGAGACCTCCCTACCGTGTGATCCATTGTATCCTCAGACATCAAACACCAACACTCTTGTTGATGCCAAGATGTGTGTGAAAACAGGAACCTGGATGGCTGTCCTCTGAGAGGCTTTGCCAGCACCCGAGTAAGACAGATGCAGATACTCTCAGTCAACCATTAGGCTGAGCCCGGGAGCCTCAACGGAAGAGTTAGGGGAAGGGCTGACTGGGGATTGCAACACCTAGAGAAGAACATTATCAATTAATCGGAACCCTCAGAGTTCCCAGGGACCAAACCACCAACCAAAGAGTATACACAGCAGTTCCATGGCTCTCACTACATTTGTAGTAGAGGACTGCCTCATCTGGTAGCAGGAGGAGGGGAGGTGTTAGGTTCTTTGGAGGCGTGATGCCCCAGAGAAGGGGGATAATAGAGGACTGAGGTGGGAATGGATGGGTGGGTTTGGGAGCAACCTCTTAGAGGCAAAAGGGATTTGTGGGGGGTTCATGGAAGTGGGATAACATTTGAAATGTAAACAAATAAAATGATTAATAAAAGTAAATTGTTCAGTCCATAAAAGGGTGTTGTTGCTCAAGCCTAACGAACTGGCTTGCATCCTCAGACCCCATCACGGAAGGAGAGATCTAGATCTTGAACGTTGTCTTTTGATGTCCACAAATGTGACAGCGGTATATGTACCCACACCTATGTGCCATGCACACGTACATATACACACGTATGTGTACACACACACACACACACACACACATACACACACACACACACACAAGTAAATACAATAAAAATTAGAAAAACCTTTCCAAGTATCCATAGGAAAACAAACTGGACAGACAGAGCAATTTTAAAGTTAATAAACAAAAAAATATTAAATGCCCTATCTTTTTCTACATAATTAATACCTATCAGCATATAAAAATTGTAATCTGGTTTTTGAACAATTCAGTATTGCATAAATATGTAGTAGATAAAAGTACAGGGTTCATTGTTAAGTTTTGACTACAGATACTTAAAATTTTATACTTTTTGAGGTCATCCTTTTATGTTGTCCTTATTTGTTTACTGGTAATCTTTATAAAATTTTATTTTAAAAAACATTGTATTAAGTATTGTATGGCAGGAAGATAATAACTCTTTTAGAGTATCTTTTTGTATTCTATGAACAAACTTCCAGGGTATGCTAAATATAGGTATATCTGTTTCTTTACCTTCTTTGGGAGATATGAACAAGAGCTTATTCACCACATATAAAGCACTTAGAAGAGACTAAAGGAATAATTTCATCTAAGTCTAATGTGGTGAACCAAAGGATGGCTAAGAATGATATAGAGTTTTCATATCAGAGTGTGTGAAATGTTACTTCATCGTAGAGTGTCTGTTCTCTCGAACACCTAGGGCATAGAAAAGCTTCAATCTCATTGGCATGATGATTTTACTGTAGCTGCATAGATGGAATCCCTTCTTCAGGTGTCCCTTGCATGCCCTGGGTACTCAACATGTATCTATAGCAGAAGTATATGCAGATTTGAGAGTTTAGTACAGAGAGGAGTGACTAGAATCTTGGGGAAGCCCCACCCTCTTCCTTCTGAGAGAGATCAATGGCAAGAGTATGAATGTATTGAAGGTCTTTTGTAGCTTATCAAAAAGGTTCTGATTAAGATGGTAAGGACTATTATACTCAGAGGACAATATCCAGCAACATTTCCAACCTTAATATAGTAGAAATGTTCTAGAGCAAATTTTAGTTAGTTCATGGGTTAACCTGGGAGCCAGACAACCGAACTTGGAATCTCATCTCTATAATGTGTAACTAATTTGAACCATAGTTAGAGAGTTTCTTTCTCAATAGCAGTTCATTTCCTTCTAACATGTATTAGATGATGAAGCAAGCAGAAGGCACTTGGTTGTAGGGAGCGGTTAGAGTATTCGCCATTACAAGATGGCGCTGACCTCCGCTGTCGCTCTAAGGAAACTTATAGATAGCGCGGGAAAACCCCCGAAGCGCATTATGGGTGTACATGACTAATCACCGCCCACTCCCGGGGTGCGCCAATCAGTGGAGGACACGCTGCCTCAGGGCTATATAGCAGCGCCATTCTGGGGCCCCGGGATCTTCCTCTTTTCATCATGCAATAAACGCATTGCTGCAGAAGGATCCGTGTGTCCGCGTGGGTTCTTGCTGGCGAGACCAAACAGCGCGCGGGACAACTGGTGCGGAAACCCGGGACACCTGGTGCCGAAACCCGGAACGTAGCGACTCCATCATCGCCGGCGCCGAGGAGACCCTCCGCTTCTGCGGAGTGGATTCAGAACTGCAGGACCAGAGGCAAGCTCTGAGAGGTATGTCTGTCCGTGAGCTTCTCTCCCATCTTCCTCCACAATTGGCTGACGCAATAGAAGCTATCTTTATTGTATCGGCCGTACTCGTCCTCTTTACGGGGACC
>CM052711.1:41276770-41406048 GCA_028551405.1 Uromys caudimaculatus
ATATAGCAGCGCCATTCTGGGGCCCCGGGGTCTTCCTCTTTTCATCATGCAATAAACGCATTGCTGCAGAAGGATCCGTGTGTCCGCGTGGGTTCTTGCTGGCGAGACCAAACAGCGCGCGGGACAACTGGTGCCGAAACCCGGGACACTTGGTGCCATATTAGATGAATATTTCTCTAGCTTCTCTTAATCTTAATCTTAATTTTGTGCTCAGATGTGAACAACTAACTACATTATCTTAGCTTTATTTTCCTGTATTACCTGTAAATCATGACTTTCTTGGTTTTCTGAATCCTTAGGCTAACAACCCTTTAGGTGTCACTTCAATCTGTGTTTTGGAGACTGTTAGATGTTGATATTTTTATTTACTAATGACTGACCACAGTCAAGCTACTTATCTTTTCTGATCTTCAGTTCTTTTATTTATATTAAATCTAACATAATTTTTGACATGATAAACCAAGATAAATCTTTGGAGACAACATCTACTATGACAGATACCTAAGTGCTTGATCTATTCCTGAACACAGTTGTAGATATAAGAGCAAACAACTCAAGGAATGATTTTAAAGAGGCATTGCTTACCTCTTTGGGACTGTGCATCAAAATGTGCATCCACTTTAGTGGATGGAATTCTTTCTTCATACAGCTGTTATTATAGATTAGGCAATGGAAAGATGAACTATTGATAATGACTATTCACAGATATTAGAATGATGGCATATTGTGTTCATTGTGAACTATTACATATAATGAAAGCATGCTTAGACACAATGTAGCCCATAGTGGATGAGTAAATACAATATGGTAATGGGTATACAGCCTATGCTCTATTGTAGTGAAGTTGAGGCTTGCTATCATTTATCTCGCTTTGTAATTTTAGGGTATACTAGTACTGTACCAAGCATGCAAAAATGGATGTTTAACCATAACAAGGCCATATAAGTAATAACAAGGAAAATTTGTGATCTTATATTTCTGCGTGTTTTAAGATTGCCAACTTTGTCTCAACTCTTGCTGTTATCTATATGTCAACTTGGAAGAGCATCTCTGGTTTGCCAATGTATTCATTTTCTCTCTTACATTCTTTGAGTCCACAATGAGAAATAAGCGATGACAGCTGATGTTTGCTTGAGTTTTAGGAGATTCTGAATGTCTTCTTAGTGTCACAATATTTATTGGCAACATAAGCCCATAAAATCAGGACACAGGCATTGGACTAGCTGTTTGTCTAAAGAAACAACTCTTTCAGATTGTGGTAAGAAGAAAATAGCTTCTTCCCTGGTGCATAGTTTGCAACTACCGAGCACTGTCCTGTGTATGAACGCTTAAGGCTTTTTGGCTTTCATCCTTTTGCACTACTATCTCACAGGCCTGCTTCTCATTGATCCACTCTTTCCACCTATTAATTGCTAATCAATATATTCTAATTTCTTTCCAGGGTTTCTTGCCAAACTGTGCTAATGAAGCTTTTGATGAGAAAATGAAATCTATTACTCAATGTCTTGCCTACAGCCAAGAAACACAAGAGACATCAAAGCTCCTAGTCACAGGTCATTTGTGCAAGTTCCTGAAACATCAATTGGCAGATTTTTAGATGAATTCTTTGAGTGTTAAAAATGTTTAACAATGCAAAAACTTGTCATGTTTGACCAGTGTCTTAATGTCCTAACTTTTTTTTCGTTTTCTTTTCCTTTTATTGAATATTTTATGTAATTACATTTCAAATGTTATCCTTTCCTGGTTGGTTTCTCCTCTGGAACCCCCCTCCCCTCCCCCTCCCCCTGCTCTATGAGGGTGCTCCCCCTAACTTTTAATTTCCAAAATGAATGAATGAATGAATGATTGAATGAATGAATGAATGAATAACCAACTAAATCAGATTCGTCAACATTTCACTGCCTTTGCTGATAGCTCAGTTTCCTGATGATATCAAGTACAATTCTATACGCAATGCTACCCTGTTCCTGAGGCATTTTTCATGGAAATTTCAGTGTGATTAGTTTGCAGTTTCCCAGACTTATGGAAAATTCACTGCTATTTCATGGCTGCGTCACTGGGTGGCACTCTGATGCCTTAGTCAGTTCTCTCCGTCCCAGGCTCCTACACCTTTAACATCTTTCTACCAAGCTCAGACTGAGATCTGTACCTGGCTACCCTTGATTGGAATCCAAGCACTGAAATGCAAGCTCCCCATGATAAGAAAACATACATGCATTGCTTTAGCAAAATAAAGATCATAATGGGTGATTTTAATAAGGATTTGTAAAAAAATTTTAAAAGACAGCTTAAAATGCCTGTAAGAGTTTGGGCTTTTAGGGGGCACTCACTAAAATATGTCTCATTATTCCATATTCATGCTATTACTGTAGAACTTGGGTTAAAAACCAGAATTATGGTATGATGTTTAAGAAACACGGAAGAGAATCGGGAACAACAAACAAAAGCTGGCTGGTGACTGCAGAGACGATGCATCTATCGACAAACTCTGAGGAAACTAGGTAGGAAGCTCAAAGAAAATATAATGCGGTCCAATATTATTTTCCAAAAAAGTCCTTATAAGAATAAATACCTGAGTATTTTTATATAAATATTACCTCATGTATTTATATGAACAAAGACCCCCTGAATAAAGCAAACACTTTCTATGGTGATAGGTGCCAATCATTTTCCCAAGGGACCTTATCTGGTAACTGAAAGTTCACAGATTTAAATCTTGATAGTTTTGTTCTGGATCTTCTTCTGTGTGCTTTATGGTCATCTGTATGTCTGTTTTCTATCTTAGAGGTCACTGGCTACGATTTTAATATCTATCTCTCAATACAGCTCTTACATTTCAGAAAGAATTGAGTCGTTTGTGACATCTAATACGAAAATCATAAACACGCCTGCAGATTGAGCCTCTTCTTATTTTCCAGGGTAATGCTAAGCCGACAGAGCTGCCAGGCCCTCACTTAGCTTCTGAGGATTTCTGTGGCATCCCCTCCTCTCTGACAGTTGCATCAGCATTTCCAAAGCTTCTCCTGCTGATAAAGCCTCCAAACGCACACAGCAAATAGAAATCACTTGGTGACACATTCACTGGTGGCCTCCTCTGGAGAGAAGGTTGAGACTGGCAGAAACTATTCTGCAATCTCTTCTTTATGCAACTGGCACACTGTGTGTGTCAAATATTGCTATAATGATGGAAGGCCACTTTCCTCCTTGAAATGTGGGGAACAGAGAGTTATTGCTCCCTGGCATTTACAACTAAAAGAATATGTTTAATTTACAGCATGAATAGTAGATAAGGAAGTTATTGTTTGTGTCATTGATTATAACCTAGAGACATAGAGATATTCAGATGTCTAAGAAGTAAGAGTTGAGGAAAAACATGAAAATAACCCTCAATTTTATAAACACCTTTTCATTATCTTTCAATATTTTTATTGTAAAATTTTACTTATTTCCTTCACATTTTTCAAGCTGTATATGTACACAGAAGTAGCTTTATAATGTTAAGATTGTAACTCTATATGTCATAACGGCAAATGTACGAGGAATTCTCTCTTAACAATCAAAGTAACATTTAAGTGTATGTGGTCACCACTCATTTGCCATCGCATCCAAGTGATTGTACACATGTTTGCACAATCATACGGAATCACAACCCAGTTCCTCTGATGGAAACACACAGACACCAGCATTTTCTACTAATGAGGAAAAGAAGAAGTTGATCATCAGTGGGTGACAGATCTAAAAGAATAAGGCTTAAGTTTGATGATAACTCAAATTCTACTATAGGGCTTTCAGTATACATTTTGTGTGTTTGACTGTAATACATTTAAATTCAGAGTTCCTATAAATAACTCATATTGAAACCAGGTCAGATGCTCTTTAGTGTGATTATGCTTGTGCTCACCTTTTGAGAGCAGGTTTTGATAGACAGACCATGCATACTGAGAGCCCGGGGCTAAAGAGAAAATAAGAGTAGGGCAAAGAGACAGGATGCTGGAGTGCTCCAAACAAACTCCACGAACACAGTAATTTGTCCTGAGGTCAGTGCTGAATGAAACCTGCAGACACCAGCCAGAGCTCTTCAAGGGAAGAAACAAAAGGTTATAGAGAGAACAGTGCATCTGAAGAGTCTATTTTCCTACTTCCATCAATGAGATGCTCAAAAGGTCTCTGATCTGTCTCAAATAGCAGTTACCAACTACTACTAAGTTCAAGTAGTCATTCCGGACCACAGATCTAGGCAAACGTCAGTCTATAACCCTACCCTCCTCAATCTGGTCTTTTGTTTTCTTCTTACAAACACCAATTTTCAATTAAAATGAGAATAAGGCATACTGAACATGTAAGTCACTACCAAACTCTCCTTCCAGAGATCAATTCTTATGATATGTGTGTTAATTTATCTGTGTTCTTGAGCCTTTGTTTTCTAACTTTCCTCAGATCCTTCCCTGTTAGTTTTATGTAATCTGTTTGGGAATTCTGTGTGAACAGTAGATTCCCTTCAACTCATTTCAGATTTCTTCTTGCCTCTATCCTAACAGAAGTTTTCAGATTCCTGGCTCCCTGCTTATAACTCTCTAGAGGTTCTTTTGAGACTGTAGTGTGCAGGGATATGAAATAAAGATGAGTTCTTCATAGAGAGAAAGAGGGATGCTTCCCAGAAGCCATTCTGAGCTGCTTTTCTGTGACTTCACTCCTACCAGTCCACCACCCAATCCCACTCTTGTTTTTGTTATTTTTTCACTTGTCTTTATTTTTTTCCCTTGCATGTCTATTTGATTCAGCATCTCATATCTGAAAACTGGACTCGTATGAATGCCTCCCAGAAAAGAACCTCTGTCTGACAAGTAGAGATTATTTTTTTGGTTACTCAAGTATTGATGTAAATGATATTTCAAAGACTATATGTTATTTTGTACTTTAATTAAGTAAATGGTTTTAATGCATGGATACTTAATGAAAAATTCTAAAACCTGGAGTGGGGGGTTAAAATAAAAGATCATTACTAAAGTAGATGGGATGACCTCATTAATAATTTAATATGTATTAATAGGTACATTATCCCAATGTATTTGTGAGTGGATTACTTGATCTGACAGAGATGAAGATTAACATTATTATAAAGGACGACACCATATTATTTCTTTCTTGGGTACCAAATGCTACCCTGCATCAGCTTTCCCTTAATATTTTAAATTTTAGCTAAGACACAATGATATGGGAAATATTTCTTTGAAGATACATTAGCTTTAAGCTTACTTCTCTTGTCCATTTGATAAAACACCAGATTTAACCTAAGGAGCATTCCTGAAATGACATTTGAGTTTTGGCTGTAGCATTGGCTTATAGGACAGAGACACCAAGTGGGTTTAAATGTAACTAATATTGGGTCAGATAAAAGGTAGTGTAAAGTAGTTTTGAGGTTAGGTCCAAGTATATTTACTATTGCAAAAGAAATAAAAAAACCCAAACCAAAATAATATCCTAAAATTTCAATAATAAAATTATATTGTCTTGCAAGTTTGAAAATATTTTTATATAATATCAGCTGAATATTTTAAAGGAAAATAAGTAAAGAAAAATTAGTAGGAACCATATGTTAATTTGGTTGTTGTGGGTAGTTCTTTCATGGTTTCAGATAAGATGCTGATATTCTTCCAATGGTAAAACCGTTTCAACACTCCTGTGTTCTGAATAATTCCTGTTGCTCATTGAACTTACTTCATGATGTATGTAATGATAACACAGGGCCAATGTATATGGAAAATCTAAGGTTTACAATGGCAAAAAGCTAATGGTTCTCAAGGGTGTGTGTGTGTGTGTGTGTGTGTGTGTGTGTGTGTGTGTGTGTGTGTGTGTGTGTTTGTGTGGACATGTACTTGAGTAAAGCATACAGGCTCCTGGAGCTGGCTGTGGGTGCAAGAGCAGCAAGTGTTTAACTTCTAAGCCATCTCTCTAGGACTGATCAATTTGCTTGACTCATCCATTCATTTGTTGTTTGGAGCAAGCAGATATTTATTAAGTATTGTGGATAGTGTTTACCACCAGCCTTCTTGAACTTAGAAGGACCTAGAGCTTAGTAAATGATGACGCGGGATATGTTGTGAAGGTTTTGCAGACAGGATTAGCTAAGGAGGAAAGACACTAAATAGATTGTCCCTCATCTGGAATGTGAATGGAGAAAGGGAAATTCTCACATTTGCAGCCAGCTTCTCTCTTTCTTTCCTAGCTGCCATAAGTCGGGCAACTTGGCTCCACTACATATTTTCTGATATGATGCTTTTATCCTACCAAAGAACTAGATACAGCCAACTACAGGCTGATAGCTCTGCAACCATGAGATAGGTGGTTACTTTTTGTTTTACAAGTCTGAGCAATGCATTGAAGAGTTCTTGCAGTTTCAGTTCTGTTTGGAGACAGTGTGAAAGAGAGATAGATAAGGACCTTCTCCTCAGAGAATCTTCCACTAACCCGGGGAACCCAGACCGTAAACTAACAAACTCCCAAATTCTAATTAAAACGCATGAAGCCAGAAGAAATGTAAACAAAATTCTCAGAACATAAAGCACCAGAACTGCAAGGGAAAGACTTGCAATCCTTAGGTTCATTAGAAAAAGGGATTGAGATTTTAATTTCCATGCTTTACCTAGGGAAATAACAAACTTAAATAACTGAGACTAAGAAGGAAGAGGAAGAGAGGAGGAATAAGAAGAAGAAAGATGATGATGATGAGGAGGAAGAGGAGGAGGAGAAGGAGGAGGAGGAGGAAGAAGAATAAGAAGAAAGATGAGGAAAGGGAGAAGGAGGAAGAATTAGAATGAAAAGAATTAGAATTAGAAGAAGAATTAGAATTAGGAGGAGGAGGAGGAGGAGGAGGAGGAGGAGGAGGAGGAGGAGGAGAAGCTGCAAAGGAAAAAGAAAAAAGAAGAAGAAACTGATTTATGCCTAGCTCTCCATACTGTAAGTCACTGTGGTCTGTGGTCTGTTAGCCACCAATGTGTGCAGCAAATTTTGAATGCTCCAGATGACATTCCCAAGAATCAACTTCTATTTACTGATCACCATTCTTCTATGATAACAGGCATGCAGAATGCAGGCCCTAGAGTATTTCATGAATTTGCTAGAATATGATAATGTCAAAATCCCGTGTCTTATAGCTTTAATAATACAAATAAGGAAAACAAGAAAATCTATAAATATTGTCAAGTTTTGCTCAATAATGAATACACAGTCTGAGACACAATGGCCGAGATTTTGCCGTTGAATAAATATCACTATGCATCTATAGAGATGGCTAAGGCGTCAGGAAACAATATACTTTCACAGGCCCACTCCTGTATATGCAGTGAATACTTGATAGACACATTTGCATTGCACATGTGATACTAATTGATTTTTCCTTCTGCTCTTGTCTTCTAGTGAGTGCATTTATTTGTGGAACTCTTGCTAGTTGTTCTTGTGTTCATTTGGGAAATGAATGAGTATTACAAAGTGAAGAAGACCAATATACACAGTGTAATTTGCATGTTGCAAACCAAGATACAGAGTGTGGCTTAAAGTATATTTGTCTCATGTTACAATTTAGAGGTATAAGCTTCAGGGAAAGTAGGGCATCTGCTATCCTTCCTTAAAACATAACTCTCAGACACTCAGGTAATTGCTACTGTGCATATCATCTCTCACTCAGCAGAGATGAAAAGTGATCAGGATAAACAAACTCAGTTGACAACGGAGTGGGCACATCCAGGAAACAGTATCTTCATTTTAGCTCATAACCCATTAGTTAAAACCTTGTGGTTTGCCAGCACCAAACAACTAGGAAGTCTGGACACATAAACTTGAGTGGTTTGATGATATGAACAGCAGTCCCTTAAGAATTCTCTTATTGAAAAATGAATGGACATTTACTCAACTGGCCTCCAAACCTTAATGATTTCTGTGGCTACCGTATTCCTCCACATGTAAAAGTTGTGCCGGGACAACCATGATTGAGGACAATGCCACATCCGCTCATTACTCTTTAAGAGTCAGATCGCTGAGTGGTGATTGATTCACTTCATTGGGTCAGCATGTCCTTTCTGGTATTTTGATGACCTATAAACCAATAGAGACATTATTTGCTCACTCTCTATATACATTAAATAATAATGGGAAATGAACAGAATAACTTTAATTAGGAAGCTCATCTAGAAAATAGAATAAAGGAGTACATTGACCTGTTACTTGTCCACAGTAATTATGGATTCCTGCTGAGTAAATGTTGGCAGTGGAGAATGTCCTTGGGGTAGTTCCTGTTTTGCTCTCTAGAGGTAGTTTGTCCATTTTCAGCTCTTTCCCATTTTGCCAGTTCTTTCTAATGACCACATTTGGACTGCACACAGGAAGTTATACTCTGCAGAGGTCTGCATGGTCTTTGTCGTCCGTGGACACAGGGGAGGCCTCAGGAGTCAAACAGCAACCTGCATTTCAAGAAAATTGTATGTATTATGGAAATAAATATTACTTGATGACTTAGTATTTTTGCATCATTTTTTGTTTTGTTTCCCTGGAAAAGACACTCCCAAACCTAATTGTTCCTGGCTACAGTTTCTACATTTGAAATCTCTGTACTTTTTGTTTGTCCCTGTGTGCAGCTTTACCCTTTCTTCAGCACCTTATTAGGGGTAGTTTCCCTTTGTCCATTTAAAAAAACTAGATATGCTCCTTCTGTTTTGGTCACTAGACATGATTTCTAAGTCATAACTATCATCCAGCACACTTGCATGTGTGTATACTCGCTGCCTACTACCCAGGGCTTTAGTTGATGAGGTTTCTGGAAATACATCATTGCTATATAAATGCTGTAGATCATGTAAATCTTTATAGTGAAGGACTCTTAAATATAACTTTGTATAACAGATTCTTTTCTATTATTTTCTTCTCAGTCTATAAGTAGTTAATTCAGAGACTTTAGAAAAATATTTCATTTTTGATATGAAGTTTCAATTTGAGGACTATTAGTAGGTTTTTTTTTAAGTAGTTGATACTTTATAAAGATTCAGAAAGATACCCCCCCACACACACACACACTCATTATGGTTCACAGGTTGGAGAGTTCAGTACGTGTCCAATTGTTCTTTTCACTTTAGCCTTGTAGTTAGGCAGTATATCATGGCAGGAACACACAGTGGCCAAACATTGCTCAATCATAAGCTAGTGAGAAAGGAGAGCAAGTAATTATATGTACATTATAATGCCCTTTACAGTCTAATACCAGAGACATAGAGACCCTCACTTGGCCTTGCCTCTTGAAGATTCTACCAGCTACCAATAGTGCCTCCTGGGAACCGAGTTCTAACTGCCGTTTTGTTTGAACAGGTTTTCATTGACTTCTATACAGGGGTACGACGAAGAGGAACAGGGGAGTTGGGATGAGTTTCTGATTTTCTTTTTCTTTTACAAATCATTTCTATTTATTCTTTAAAATTTCCATGAATATATACAATGTATATTGCTTATACACATATTTTTAACACCCTCTCTACTTCCTGCTGTCTCTCAACAAACTTCGCCTCTAAGTTCAAGCCCTTTAAAAAAACACAACAAGGGAAGTGCTCAGTCCAATGAGTGTTCCCCATATTCATATTGGCATGGTGCCATCCACTGGGGCATTGCTAAACTACCAGTGGCCACAAGAGACAAGTGATATTCTTTTATGGCTAGAAAGATGACCCAATGGTTAAGGGCATTGGCTGTTCTTTCAGAACAGCAGGTTTTGATTTTCAGCATGTACATCAGATAGCTTGTAACTGTCTGGAAGTCCAGCTCAGGTATTTGGACACCCTCTTATGGCCTCTATGAACACCTATACACAAAAATGTAGACAAATAAGCATCAATAAAATTAAATCTTATGATCCAGTTGAAGTTTTGGAGTATGATAATAATTTGGGATTCTTCCTCAATGACTGTAATTCATAGATATGGTCTTTTGTGTGTTCCAAAGTTCCTGATTTTTCCATGTTTAACTTTTTTTTTGTCTGTTTTTGGTTTTTTGAGACAGGGTTTCTCTGTGTAGCCCTGGCTGTCCTGGAACTCACTCTGTAGACCAGGCTGGCCTCAAACTCAGAAATTCTCTTGCCTCTGCCTCCCAAGTGCTGGGATTAAAGGCGTGCACCACCACTGCCTGGCTCCATGTTTAACTTTTTAAAATATATTATTTGATCATGTAATCCAATTCTTTTACTTTTTGAGTCTTAATATTCTCTCTTCTATTTGGTCCCTTCTGGTAAGACTTTCTCCTAAATTTTGTAATCGGATTATTGAGTTTTTCTACTTAAGTTTCCTAAGCATTTCTATCTCTTTGTTAAATTCAATTTTTGAATCTCATCTTGTCCTCATGATTTCATCCAGCTGTATATTGTGCTTTCTTGGACTTTACTCAGGATCTCAATTCCAAATTTTTGTGTTCATTGAGTTGTTTGTGCCTTCTTAGATTTCTTGAATACTGTGATGATATTTATGATTACTATTTTAAATTCTCTGTCCTGGAGTTCATCTAGGTAATACTCATTGAAGAACATTTCTATAAGATTAAAAGGTTTAGGGGTTATATCTTGTCATTCATATTATTCATGATTTGGGAATGTTAACTAGACATTTGAACTTCTTTTATTAGTTGTTTGTTTGATGTAATGCTGTAGCTTCCTTTAGGATCAACAGCTGCATAAGTTGTGTAAGTAGAGGTAGATGTGAGAGTGTAGAGATAAAGTGTGGGGGTGAAGCACTATGCAACTCATTAGGTTGGGCCCCTGAGCTACCAAGTTAGGCCTGATAGTTCAGGGATGGAGATGGTGGGGATTGGTGAAGTTCTTAGGGAACTTACCAGGCTGGGCTGGTAGTAGATTTGTGTAAATAAAACTAATCCTGAAGGTGGACAAGGTGCATAAAAATCTCACCAGGCTAAGCTGATGTACAAACTGAGCATCTGGGCAAGCAAGGTTCTCAAAAGTAAATCTTGAAAGAAAGAAAGAAAGAAAGAAAGAAAGAAAGAAAGAAAGAAAGAAAGAAAGAAAGAAAGAAAGAAAGAAAGAAAGGGAAAGGAAAGATTTCATATATATATATATATATATATTATATATAATGGAAGTTTCTCTACTGAAGGGTGAATGCCTCACCAATCAGTAGTAAACAGTAAACAGTGTAATGATATAAATGAAAATACTTAGAAGGTAGTTTGGCATTATGACCACTTAGCAAAATAACGGTACTTCCTCCCTAGAGCATAGGACTTCCCTAGCCATAGGTCTTTACAAGGTTTACAGACCTCAAATTGTGATGTAGACCTCGAGTTCACTTACAAAGCAGTTGATTAGCCTACAATGGTCATGACACTACTGCACTAGTGGGACCACCTTGTCTAGCAAGTCATCTTTGAATAATGCAAGCTCAGTGCTTGGGAAGACCACTATATTTTCTTATTTTCACCTTCCTGCATAACACCTTCTAGTACTATCAAAGCTATGCAATAGGAGAGAGTTTTCTCCACAGTTTGAAATTGATTTTTCTATGTCCCCCAACCAAAGTATGTGGCATCTTCTGTCTAGCTGTGGTGGGCAATTAAGTGTAATGACAAAAGCCTGTGTTTATATTGGTGACTCCTGACCCATTACTGATCAATGCCTGGCACTGAGACTTTCATTCAATAATCATGTCTTACGGGAGCAGCATTTTCCTCTTTATAGGATAACTTTGTTCAAAAGCCTCTTAAAATTGTATTTTAATTAAATTAGTATCTAATACATTTTGACAAAATTTCTTCATCTCTCTGACACTATTCCCTCCGTTTCCTATCCTATATTCCAAAATTCAGTTAAACCTTTGGCCTCTACTATTGATCCTCTGTCTCATATGACATATGTCCTAATAACCACTTTTATAATTTCTACTTGGGTTTCAAGATCATGGGTTTGCATTCAGCCTTTGCATACACTTTGTGGATGTTGACTCATCCCCATTCCCTCATTACACTGTTCCCAGACCCTCCTCCTTCAGTACTCCTGTGCTTTATGTTTATTTTACCTGTATTCTCTTACCCTTCTGACTTAAGGCATCTGCCCTCCAAGGATCCCGTTTAGATTCCTGGCTTACATATGCACTCAAATTAAACACAGAAAACAGAAGATTCAAAGGAAGATTCTCCATTGGAGAAAGAATTGTGTGAAGTTTGTTTTTCTCTGCTTGAGTGACATAGATATACAAATATCTCTAAAGTAAGATACAAAATATTTGGTATATATGGCCAGCAGTTATATATGTGGGCCTCATAGTAGTTATTTGTTGTTGTTTTTGAGGAATGTTTCGAGTGATTTCCAGATCACTGGCTTATGCTCCCACAAACAGTGTGTGAACTCCATTTCCCAATGTCCAACATTTGCTTTTTGTATTCCTGATCTTTGCCCTTTTGATGTGTCTGAGATGAACTCTTAAAGTACTTTTAATAAGCATCTTCCTGATGGCTGAGGATGTGAACCACGTTTAAGTGCTTACTAGTGATATGTATTTTATAGACTTTTGTGTTTGGTGTAATAGCCCATTTTTAAATTGACTTATTTTATATTTTGTTTTATAAGTTCTTTGCATTTTCTAGTCTCTAATCTTCTGTCGACTATTTTCTCCCATCTTGTGGACTATCTCTTCACTTATGGAAAAGTTATTGGGAAGGACAGGAGAGATGGATGGATGGCCATGAAAATGAATAGAAGTCTTTAACTGTCAGGTGATAGAAGTTGGGGGGGATCTCCAGGACAAGACAGAGATCTGGGATAAGGGAAATGCCCAAGAATCAATGGGGTGACCTTAGCTGTAACTCACTACATTGGGAATATGGAACCTGAAGAGACCACCTCCTGTAGCTAGACAGGAGAATGATAGAGACATCAACCCACCCACAAAACTTTCAACCCCAAATGTATCCTGCATACAAGTAATGCAGGCATGGGGGAGGGAGCAGAGACTGAGGAAATGGCTAACCAAAAACTGTGCCAACTTGAGACCCATCCCATGGGCAAGTGTCAATCATGGACATTATTAATGATACCCTGTTATGTTTGCAGACAGGAGCATGTTGTCCTCTGAGAGACTCTACCAAGCAGCTGACTCAGACAGATACAGACACTCACAGCTGAATAGTGGATGGAGCTTGGGGACTCTTATGGAAGAATAAGAGGAAGGATTGTGGGCCCTGAAGGGGATAGGAACTCCACAGGAAGGCCAGCTGAGTCTACTAACCTGGACCCTTTGTACTCTCAGAGTCTGAATCACCAACCAAAGAACATACAAACTAGGCCTCCCTGCGCATACACAGCAGATATGCAATTTGGCATTTATGTAGATCCAAAACAACTTGAACAGGGGTTTTACCAAACGCTGTTGCCTGTATGTGGGATATGTTCTACTTACTGGCTGGGCTGCCTTGTCTGGCCTTAGTGGGAGAGGAAGCACCTAGCCTGGCAGAGATTTGAAGTGCCAGGGTGGAGGGGGGATACCTAGGGACCTCCACCTGCTCATAGGACAAGGGGAGGAAGAATGGGGAATGACTGTGGAAGGGCATGACTGGGACCAAGGCAGTGAGCAGGATATAAAATAAATAAGTAAAAATAATTAATTAAATTTTTAAAAATTTCCTTTGCTATACAGAAGCTTTTGGGTATCATGATGCCTCATTAGTCAGCTGTTGGTCTTATTTCCTGTGCTACCCAGAGTCCTCTTAAAAATACATGCCTGTGTGTGTTAGTGGAAGAGTAATTTCTACTTTTTCCTTTAGCAGTTTCCGTAAAACAGGTCCAGTGTCGAGGTTCTTGATCCATTTTGAGATGAGCTTTGTACAGGGTGAGATGTAAGGTTCTAGATTTGTTTTGCTGCAAGTTGACATCCAGTTTTTATAGCAACATTTGTTGTAGGTGCTGTTGAAATTCCTTTTTAAAATATATTTTACAATGTGTATTTTAACAGTTTTTGTGAAAAGTCACAAAAATTTGTGACTTTTTATGGTAATTGTTGCATAGACTTACAGCTGTGTGTTTATGTGCCAACACTATATTGTTTCAGTAACTATGGCATGTAGTATAAGTTGAGATCATGTGTGGTAATATTTTCCCTGGTACATATTTTGTCCAGGATTGCACTGGCTACTCTTGGGACTTTGTAAAACATACTGTTGCTTTATTCCTTTGTTTCTTTTGGAAATAAGTCTTTATTAAGAAATCTAGGATTTCCTAGAATTTGTGATCTTCCTGTTTCAGCTTCCCTAGTTTAGAGAATTAAAAGAATGAGTCTCCCTGTCTTGTTCGTAAGATACATTTCAATTATTTCCAGAGATTTAAGCAAATGGTAATAATTCAAACTTAGCCATGCTCCAAAAGAATAATTATACCATTGGATCAGGCTGGAGATATGGCTCACAGGTTAAGGAGAATTTTTTCACTCTTCTATAGGACCAAGCTTTGTTTCCCAGCACCCACATGGAGGTTCACATTATCTGTGCCTCTTGTTTCAGGGGATGAAGGGTCCTCTTTTGGGCTACATGAGTACCAGACACATATGTAATGCACAGGCATGCTTGTAGTCAGAATACCAATACCCATAAAAATGAAGTACCATGAAGTTTGAAAAACAGGTCCTGGTTGAAATTAATGATTTTAAAGTGCCTTAAATATGTCACATTATAATGGTGTTGGAGAAAAATTTTGATAGAGCAACATAGGCTTCAGATTTAAAGCCCTAAAAAGCACTATTGGTATTTATACAGAAGAATATTATTAAAGCAAACATCACTCTATGAGATCTTACATGGTGAAACCCTAGAATTCTCTGTGTTTAACTCTTTCTCTAAATATGTCCGGTCAATAGAAAATCTCAGAAAACAAAAATTAATAATATTTTATCGATAATGTTACAAATATTGCTGATTATCAATTGGATTTTATTTTTGTTAAACTGTGAGAGTAAATGTACATATTGAACAGGCGCTTGGAGTTAGTATTTCAGTCAACAGAGGATGGATTCTTCAGGCTGTATGCAGTGTAGATACTGGGTAACTTGGCTGACCCCAACAATTGAATGTAAACAAAAATATTTCTATTATTCTGTCTTTAATATATCTGAAGTTCTCCTTTTAAAGGCTCAAATCTTCAAGGAAAACTAATGTGATTTTCTTATCAGACAAAGAATGTACTTTTGCATAAATTAGCCATCTTGGATCACTGTGGGAAGTAGGCATTGTCACAAACCCTGTACTGAAGAGTGTCTGTGAGAAGCAAAATCATTGAGATGTAATGTGATATGAGAAGCATGGGATGATTTTGATGTTGCTTAGCCACGTGACGGAAGGGAGGCTCACATTTAATTCTGAGAGCTAAGATTCCTTTCAATAAAGTTTGCAAGTGGAAATAAGAAAAGCTAATTTAATGCATTTATAGCAATCCACTGGTAAAACTTACAACTTTGTTGCTTTGTCCATATATTATTCACAAATAAGAATACCTCATTTAATTAATTTAGTTTGCATATTACATTCTTCAGGGGATTGATAATAAATGGTAATAAAGAAAGATATAAAAGAAAATTCATAAATTTTGATATATTTATATTTAATCAGGGAAGAATTTGTTTTAATGAACAAAATAGAAACACTGAAATTAGGGATTCCATTTGACATAATTCCTTATTTCACAAGACAGAGTGAAAAAAGTTCTCATCTGGTACCTGCAGAAGCCGGTTATAACATTTAGAATGTCACTTAAGAAATGGGAAATTTCCATTTATATAAAATCTTTATAACCTGCTGAAGAAGCTTGAAAATGTCAATTTCATGCAGTACATCTGGGAATATTCTGTCTAGGGCATAACACAAGGCCGGTCACATAGCCATTATAACTGAACTGTGTAAATAGTGACTTAAACTTTCAGGAGACGTATTGCCTGTTAAGGCAGGAGTTGCTTGGGCAGATGGGAAGAGTCACAGGACCAAGATTGCCTTGGGTGGGCTAAAGTCTCTGAGTAGGTATTGCCTGAGGGAATGGTGACAAAAGATTTCAAGTAAAACAACTTTAAAAAATCGATAAAATGGCATAGGAAGTGCAAACATAATGTCTTTTCTTTTAATTTGTTCCAAAATGTATTCTCAGTTCTTTAATTTCCCACTACTCATGGCAAATGAGCACCTTCATCTCTTTTCTTCAGGAATTTAATTTATAATGAAATAGAATTGTTTGATGCAAAACAGAGCATGTCAGGGGATCCACGTTCAAATCAAGATATACATTGTCCTTCTGGCAGGCAGACCCCACCTACTCCAAGAATCATTTTACTGAAACATCTTTTGTTCTACCAAATATAGTTTAGTTAGAGGAGAACATAGTGCATTAAATATAATCCTGTTATTAGCTTCAGGGAAAAAAGACAGAAAATGATGGAAAAAGAAACTTAGGACTGTTATTAGAGACTGTGCTGTCTCTCGGTGGTAATCTGTTGCTATTGTCATGTGAGAGACAGTGAGATAGGAGCCTAGGAGCAGACAGATCGAATCTGGTAAGGACACGCACTTATTTCTGGTTATTAAATGTGATATATAACTATATCTGGTGATGGATATGCCAGATAATATTTTTTCTCTACTTCTGTCCTAAAGGAAAGAATTGAGCCCTGGATATCTAATCATGGCTTCTGTGATGATAATCTTCCCTTGGATTTAATTGGGAATTCATTCAACTTTGGTAGTTATTTTAGTCAAGGAGAAAAGGAGTGTTACATTCATTTATGTGTTTTAAATACACACACGGATATGCATAGGGAACACATTTCTTGGAGCTGGCATTGAGGTCACATGGTATTTACATAAGTTTGGTGCAGTTTTAGGTATGAAACTCAGAGCCTTTCACAGCCTAGGAAATCATTCTACCAGAGTTGTATCCCAACAGTTTTTACAAAAATATTTTTAGAAATTTCCAAAGTCCCCAGGCTGGCCTCAAATACTTGATTTTCTGGCATCAACTTTTCAAAAAGATGAGAAAACAGATTTTTGTACACTTTTATTATATAGCTTAAAATTCTAACATTTTAGCATTGTATTAGCTTGTTAAATATATATTTAATTATAATTTTCACTGTATATATACATAAATTTTCTTGATGCTCTGCTACGGTAAAGGACTGAATATTTTGTTCTTTGAAGATATTTGGCTGTGAAAGAGGAAAACTGTTTCTTCCTTGAGTTTGCTATTGAAGTTTTCTTCCCAATATTAACCAAGTTTCCAGATAATGAAACTGCTGTTATATTCCAACGAAAAGCTTTGCCTAGCCCTTAAGTAAAATAGCTTGTAGAGATTAAGGAGCTTCTCCAGCATCTTGAACTAGCAAACAATAACTAACGTTCTGATGTGAGATCTTGGGATCTCTGTGGCTCTAAATACCCTCACTACACATCGCTACTGAAATGGGACCTTCCTTAGAGCAAGGGTAGAACTTCTTAGCATGGAATGTTCAGCATTTGACACTAGCAAAGATGACAGAATGTGACCTTTGGTTAGTACTTACAAAATGGTCAGATGACTTAGTACAAAGACAAAATCAGTATTTTATCTTAAAATTAATTTAAATAAAATAACATATATGTGCAGATGGGCTTAGAGATGGCCAAACTTCGAGGCTTGGTTAATTTGTACATTGTAACATTGCAAGGCAACTTTACAGCTTTGAGAGTTAGACATGTATTAATCTTTATCCTATGTGGATTCTTTTTCTAAATTTCCCTCTGTTTGTATTTGAGAATTATTACTTATTTGAGGATTCGAGGACTTAACTAAATTCTCTCTGAATTTTGAAATTCAGTTTTATGTTATTCTTATTCTGATGTTCACAAAGTTTACCTAATAGCAGATTGCTTGTACATTACACACACACACACACACGCACACACACACACAGACACACACACACACACACACATACACACACATATATATATATACTATATAATATATGTAATATACACACGTATTATATATACTTTGTGAGTTTTAATGAACACTAGTAATGTGTCAGGGCTATTATTCGGGTGATACAAAGACAGTTTCATAAGTTTTCACAATAGAAGAAATTAAAGTATTGTGTGACTAAGATCTCTATCCTAACATCAGAAATTAAAATTTTCATTTTATTTATTTATTTTTTTTTAGTAAAGATAGATTCTTTTCTCATATAATATATCCTGGTTACAGATTTTCCTCCCTTCACTCTTCCCAGTTTCTTCTCACATCCAGATCCATTTCTTGTCTGAATCTCATCAGAACAGAACAGGCTTCTAAGAGATAACAACCAAACATGAAAAAAAAATCATGAAATTCTTAAGCAAATGGATGGAACCACATAATATCATTCTGAGTGAGGTAACCCAGTCACAAAAGAACACATATGGTATGCACTCACTGATAGGTGGATATTAACCCAAAAGCTCCAAATACCCAAGATACAGTTCACAGACCACATGAAGCTCAAGAAGAAGGAAGAACAAAGTGTGGGTTCTTCGGTCCTTAGAAATGGGAGCAAATATGGAGACAAAGTGTATAGAAGAGACTGAAGGAAAGGCCATCCAGAGACTGCCCCACCTGGGGATCCATCTTGTGTACAGTCACCAAACCCAGACACTATCATGGATGCCAAGAAGTGCTTGCTCAAAGGAGCCTGATATAGCTGTCTCCTGAGAGGCTCTGCCAGAGCCTTACAAATACAGAGGATGATGCTCACAGCCAGCCATTGGAATGAGCACTGGATTCCCAATGGAGAAGTTAGAGAAAGGACTGAAGGAGCTGAAGGGATTTGCAACCCCATAGGAAGAACAATAATATCAACCAATCAGACCCTCCAGAGCTCCCAGGGACCAAGCCACCAACCAAGGAGTACACATGGAGGGACTCATGGCTCTAGCTGGATATGTAGCAGAGGATGGCCTTTTCTGGTGTCAATGGGAGGAGAGGTCCTTGGTCCTGTAAAGGCTCTATAGATGCTCCAGTGTGTGGAAAATTGAGGGTGGGGAGGCAGGAGTGGGTGGGTGGGTGTAGGAACACCCTCATAGAAGCAGGGGGAGGGGGATGGGATAGGGGGTTTCTAGGAGGGGGGAAACCAGGAAAGGGGATAACATTTGGAATGTAAATAAAGTATCCAATAAAAAAAAAAGAAAATTATCATATAAAGTTTCTACATGCTAACCAACAGGAGGAAAAGAATACCAAGAGAAGGTACAAGAGTCAGAGACCCATTTGTTTTCATATTCAAGATTCCCATAAAAATACTAAGCAAGTATCTATAATATATATGCAATGGACTTGTTGCAGACCCCTGTAGGCCCTGTGCTTGCTGCTTCAGTCTGTGAGCTCACGTGCTCCTTCCTTACTTGATGCAGGGGTCCTTATTCTTCTGGTGTCATCTATCTCCAATAAAGATTGGCTTTTAAAATATTTCTGTCTCCTCTTCTACAGGATTGTGTGAACTCAGAGAAGTAGGGATTTGATGGAGCCCTCCGATTTAGACTTTCAGCCTTCATGATGAGTCTCTGTTCCTTTCTGATAAAGGAGGAAGCTCTCAGATGATGACTGGATAAGGCACTGCTCCACAAGAAAAGTAGAATATCATGGTAAATCCCTCTTTTTTCTTACCCTTTGAAAGACAAGTAGTGTTTGATAGTATGGTAGATGTTTGAGCTAATCTACTCTCTGATTCATGGTTGCAAAAACAGTGTCAGGTGTGAGTTCCTTCTTGTAGAACTGGCTTTATATTAAATCAGGCATTGATTGGCTACTTCCACAAGTTCAGTGTCTCCTTTGCCCCAGTATATTTTACAGGCAGGACAGATTGTTGATCAAAGGTTTTACAGCTAGGTTGGTGTCCATGTTTCTCTTCCAGTTGCCTGCAAAGTACCATCCCACACTAAAGAGATTAGAATGTAGGGTTGAGAACTTCATTTAGGCACCGTAATGATTTTTCCATGTTCAATAAATTATGTGAGTGTTGTTCTTGGCAATTGGGCTACTTTTTCAGTGTGCAGAGAGCAACCTTTTGTCTTAGTAACAATCAGGGTTGTTTGGGGGATTTTCATGGGATCTCCTTGGCCAAAAACTCAATGGAATGTAACTTAGCTTAAGCATTGGAAGCCTCGCTGGCTACTAGAGGTGGCAAGTTCTGTGTTCCCTATTACTAGGAATCCTCATTAGGATCACATTCCTACAATCCAGGAAATTTTCATTGCACTAAGTCTCCACATTACCCTCCAACCCCACCCCCAATTCCCAGTTGTCTCTCCCCAAATTCTTGCCTCCTACCTGATTCGCTTCCTTTTGTCCCCACCTACTCTCAATCTTCCCATAAAATCTAATGTATTTGGCCCTCCCAGGGAGACACCTACATCTCACCTAGACCCCTCTTCTTTACCTAACCTCTATGATTCTATAGATTGTAGCTTAGTTATCATTTAGTTAACAGCAGCTAGTATTCTCTCAGAAGTGAATACATACCATACCTATCTTTCTGAGTGTGGGTTACCTCACCCTGGATGAATTTTTCTAGTTCTATCCATTTAAATGAAAATTTCATGATTTCTCTCTCTCTCTCTCTCTCTCTCTCTCTCTCTTTTTAAACAAAGTTGAGCAATATGTCATTGTGTAAATGTACCACATTTTCTTTAGACAATCATTTGTTAAGAGACATCTAGGTTGTTTTCAGTTTCTGGCTATTATGAATATCGTCACAATGAATGTGGTTGAGCATGTGTCCTTGTGGTAATATGGAGTATCCTTTGGGTATATACTCAAGAGAGTTGTTGCTGAGTCTTGATGTAGATTGATTTTTATCTTTCTGAGAAACCATTCATATTGATTTCCATAGTGGCTGTATAAGTTTACACTCTCACCAGCAGTGTAGGAACATTCTTCTTGTTCTACATCCTTTTCAGCATGAACTGTCATGTATGTTATTGATCTTAGACATTCTGACAGATGAAATCTCAAAATAGTTTTGATTTTCTTTTCCCTGATGGCTAAGATAGCTAAGGATGTTGAAAATTTGAATGTTTCTCACCCATCTGAGATTCCTCTATTCATAATTCCGTTTAGATCTCTTCTCCACTTTATGTTAAATTATTTTTTTTATATATCTAGTTTCTTGAATTCTTAACATATTGTTCCACCACTAGATGTGGAATTGGTAAAACATTTTCCCATTCTGTAGACTGTTGTTTGTCTGACTGATGGTACCATTTGCCTTACAGAGCTTTTAAGTTTCATGAGATCCCATTTACTAATTGTTGGTCTTAGTTTCTGCGCTTCCGGCACCAAGTGGTGTTCTGTTTAGAAAGCCATCTCCTGTGTCAATGTGTTCAAGGCTATTACCCAGTTTCTCTTCTATCAGTTTCATTGTATCTGGTTTTATGTTGAGGATTTTGATCTACTTGGACTTGAGTATTATACGCCATAATAAATATGAATCCATTTGCCTTCTTCTTCATTCAGGCTTCCACTTATAGCAGCACCATTTGTTGAAGATGCTTTCTTTTTTCCATTGTATAATTTTGGCTTCTTAATCAAAAACAAGATATTTATAGGTCTGTGGATTAATATCTGGGTCTTTGATTCAAATTCATTGATCAAAACATTGGTTTCATTCTAATATCATAAAACTTTTATTGCTATATCTTGGTAATATAACTTGAAATAAGGATGGTGATACTTATGGAAGTTTTTTTATTGTTCTAGATCGTTCTATCGATCCTGGGGTTTTTGTTTTCCATCATGTGAAGTTGTGAATTGTCCTTTCAAGGTCTGTGAATAATTTTGTAGGATTTATGATGGGAATTATATTGAATATGTATTGGTTTTTGTAGGATGGACATTTTAACTATGACAATCCTACTGATCCATGAGCATAGGAGATCTTTTAATCTTCTTACATATTCTTCAATAGGTTTCTTAAAGAATTTGAAGTTTTTATCATATAAATCTTTCACTTCCTTGGTTGGAGTTACCCCCAAGATATTTTATATTATTTGAGGCTATTGTGAAAGGTGAATTATTTTGATGATTTCTTTTTAAGTCTGTTGTTAGTTGTGTGTGCGTGTGTAAAAATTAACTTATAATCTGGTAAATTTCTATAAGGCAAAATCATATTTGTTTACTTTTGTGTTTGTTTCAGTGGCCCATATACTAATGTTTGACAGACATAGAGATTAGCATGGCCCCTGCACAAATTTTTCAAATTTGATAAATAAACAACCATTAATTTTTATATTAAATAATAAGTATCTCTGTTTGGGGGTACATGTTTAGATACATATAAGTTGAAGTATATGCTAGAGTTTAAATTATAAAGGTTTTTGCCACAAATTTAGTCATCTAATGATTAAAATTAAACAAAAGCATTTAAGGAAGCATAGTTTGTATAAATTAGTAAGGCATATAGATTTTAACCTGATGTTTAAGTACCATGTTACAACCTATGCTTATCATATGTTTTGTGTCCAGAATGACAGGAATATTAATAAATAAAAATGAGCCAACAAAAATAGAAGTGTGACTGTAACCAGTTTCAGGAGCCCAAGAGGGGTGGGGTTGCTACTGAAGAAGAATAGTGGCTGGAACCACAACATTCCAGGTGTTGGACAAATGTTTTATGAGAAGTTGCTCGGCAATTAACATTTAAGAAAAGGGAGAAATAAACTATGTGCCATGTTTCTGCGATTAGTTTACTGTTTTGTATATAGAATGGGCAATCTTAAAATAGTGAAATAAAATAGAATTGAACTTTTATATTCCTTAAAAATTTCAAGTTTAGGTAGTCATACTTTTGTGGAACAATTATTATATACTTGTGTTGGTGTGTTTTGTATTCATTTTCTACGGATTTAATCTATTTATATATATATCCTTTATAAAGAATTTGTATATGTATCTAAAAGATAAAAGTGTATCTACTTGTGAATCAAAGTTGTTGTTGGCTATGTGGAGAGGAAATGAGATTCTTGACCTAATATCAGCTGCTAAGAAAATATAGCCTATTTGCAGTGTCTTTTATGTCCAGAAAGTGATAAGAACTGTCATTTTGTTTCCCATCTTTGATAGAAATGGCAGCCTTTGTCATTGTAGCAACTGCTATCTCCCTGGGGCTGATATTCAGTCCTCACATACCTTGTTGCTTTAACATTGATCTCCTCAAATTATGACCTGGTTATCTGTTCTACTCCAGACAGAAGTGCCACAGTTTATTTCCTACATTAATTGTTTTATTTCTTTTTCATGGAGTATAACTTTTTCCTTAAAAACACATGCAGCAGCAGGCACCCACCAACTTATATAACTGCAAACTAATGTCTATTATGAACACCTTGCACAAATATTTTATTTGTCCATTCTAACACCTTTTCTATTTCTGTCACCTTTCTGACACTGTGTCAAAACAGACAAGAGAGTCATCTTTAAGAAGGAAATATTGGCTCTTTTTTCAGACACCTTTGGGCATGAACACATATTGCTGATGTTTCTAATGCAGCAGTTATAACATGTAATGCTGTTCACATCATGGATGCTCACAGAGGAGCAAGAAGAGAAGGGACTGAGAAAGAGGCTAGGTGAGGAGAAGGGTTCAGGGACAAAATATCAGTAATAAATATTTCCCAATACGGCCTAATCTCCTGAAATTTCTACCCTATCAATATTGCTACCCTTCAGGACCACATCTTCAGCACATGGACCACTAGGGAATATTAAGCCAACTTACAATAGAAAGAGTTTATTTCACTTTGCAATTTATTGTTGCAGTCTACCATATCAAGAACTCTTGCACAATTCATGATTCCCTGCCTAGGGAATGGCACTGCTCACAGTAGACTGAGTCTTCCCACATCAATTAACTTAAGACAGTCCTTCACAGACATAATCACAGATCAACCCATTAGGAACAATCTCTCATTGAAACTCTTCCCTACTGATTGGTATGACCACATACCAATTTTATGATTAAAGGTAAACATCACACAAAAGCTCTAACCATTTTCAAAAAAAGTTGGATAAAATGGCATATTGGCAAATGGCATAAGAATTCATTATTCGTGTTTATAGTAGGTTATCTCATTTATCCCCTATCTCAGTAATAATGACAGTGTCAGATATCTTTATAATTTGAGTTTTTATTTTAATAAATAGGCTACATCCTGTTAAATTTAAGATCTAAGAATATCTTTATTGAGAAAACAAGTCGTATCAGCTAGTGAAGAACTTCTCTAATGTTTAACTAAGTAAGATATTTTATTAGAATCTGCTTCTTTACAGCTTCCTTTGAACAACTATAATAAACTCTGTCAAAGCAATATGCTACGAGGGATCAAAGAACTATTCACAATTAGAGTTGTTCCTTATTAGCTGTAGACAGAAAAGAACTAAGCTATAAATAAACATGTGCCCCATATGTCCTTTTACAGACTTAAAATATAATGTGTCACTGTGATATGTAGCTTTAAACCAAATTAAAAACCCTAGGAAGTACTGAAGCTCCATAAGCTATGGCAGAGGACCTATAATGGAGATCATGTTTCAGTTTGTGATATCAATGCCTCCTATGGGTTTTTCCTAAGAATCAAAATTGAATCTAAAGAGCAATGCCAACAAAGAACTAGGATACAGCCATTGCCTTAGCAAAGAATAGAACAATATACATTGACAATACTGATTTCAGTTTGAACAAAATAGCAGCAGGTTTCTAAGCAGCTCTTGTATATTAGATAAAGTGGTGTTATCAAATTCAATAGGGGCAGAACATGATTTTAGCTATGATTTACAGAAAAACAACATTGTATCCTGTGGTATGACATACAACTACACTGCAACTGAATAATTTATAGTATGTCTTTATTGGGGACAGTTATTCCTCTTGAGGGAGCTCAAAAGGTCCAGTTAATTGAAGTACTGTTTCCCTTATGTCCCAATATCAAATGTCCTGATTCCCTATCTGCTTTCATTCTTAAGTAGCATGTATTCAAGCACTGAACCTGCCAGTTTTCACCTATACAGTACCATTTGGTGACCTCTTTCTAGCTTCCTTTTCAATAATGAATCTGTGAATTCTTGAGTTTATTTCATGGCTAAAGATCAGAGTGCTGGGTCCGTTGAATCACTTTCTCAAGAATAAAGTATAAGACAATGATTGGGCTTATTTGTCCAACAAAATGCTATTCAATTACTTTACCCCATCATCTGATGAATAGAGGTTAACAGCCTTTATTTTGAATCTCATTTATGTCATCTTCATTTACTATTGCCTTCTTCTCTTTTATATCATTGGATCTCAACACTTAGTTTTGATCTAATGAAGATAAAAGTCAATTTAACTTGTAGATTTCTAGATGATTTTCCTTTGCATGAAATTTTAACTATTAGCAATGAAAACGAATAAAATTGTCTCACTCTCCCTTTAAGGATTTCCAATTTATGTGCATGCACAACATTTTCTGTATTGTAGAGCTAGCTGCTTCGGCTTTGTTTGTTTCTTTGGTTTTTGTCAGACTACCTTTCTTGATATAATCCTGGATGTACTGAAATGTGCGCTGTAAACCAGTCTGTCCTTCATCTCACAGAGATTCACCTGCCTCTGCTTCCCACTGAGATTAAAGGCATGTTCTACCACTGCCCAGTATTTTTGATTCAGTCTTAATCCAGCCTATCTATTTCTATCATAAGGGAAAACTCTTATCCTGAAAGATGAATGGAGAGTCTTTGGTTTTCTTTCAGTATTCTTGCACAGTAATCTAGATTAATTTTGATATTTTAATGTCAATAATTTCAAATTTTAACATCAAAACTGGAATTTTTTCCAGAATTAACTAGAAAGCTATGATCTTAGCCTTTATGTAAATCTCATGTGATGAGTTCTGATATAATGAAGAATATAAAATGTTATACTTTATTTTGAGAAGGAAAATTACAAATATTTTAATGCTGATTGGAATATGGAATAGTTTGATATAGTCTGTTTCATAGATATTAGTAATGAGATGAAAACTGCTCAGAATACAAATCTCCTTAACCACTTAAATATTTTCTGAAAAGGCCCTCCTGATCCCAACTAAATAAGCCACAGTGATTACTGGGTCACAACATGACCATTGCTGTGGACAGTCAAACTAAATAATTTCCAAGAAGAAGGCTTAAAAATTTTCCTTTTTTTTTTTTTTTTTTTGGTAAGGCAGGAAGCAGAGAAAAGAAACTGTGATTTTATGTAGAGTTGAGCACAGTATACTAATGGGAATTCTTACTGGATCAGTACCGAACAGTGAAATATAAAAATATGCTTAGAAATATTATGAAATCTTGTATTATATAGGTTTTAAGAAACTCAGGCTAATCATGTTAAAGGTGGCAATGATTACCGAGCTCATAAAGTTGGTACAGCCAAGATCTCTGAATTATTTTAATTGTAACAGAAGTTTTTTTCTATCTGTCTATCTATCTATCTATCTATCTATCTATCTATCTATCTATCTATATCTACCTATACATTATACCTATACATTATACATTCTAATCACAGACCACCTTCCTCACAGTACCCCCTCATACAGCCTCTCACCCATACCTCTCCTCTTCTTCTCTGAGAAGGGGAATCTTCTTGTACAGAAAACACTGGATACCAGCCCACCCTGGCATGTCTAGTCACTGCAGGATTTGGCACATCTTATCCAATAGAGGCCAGACAAGGCAGCCCAGTGGGGGGAACCAGATCCACGGGCAGACAACAGAGTCAGGGACAGCCTCTGCTCCAGTTGTTGAAGGACCCAAACACCTTTGTGAACACCAAGCTGCACATCTGCTACATATGTGCAGAGGTGTGGGGGGGGATGAGGAGGGAGGACTGGCACTAGGGAACAGCAAGGGTCAGGCTATGTATATTCTTTGGTTGGTGGTTCAGTCTCTTAGAAGCCCCAAGGGTCTCAATTAGTTGACTCTGCTGGTTATGCTGTAGAGAACCTATACCTCTGTTGGACAGAGGGAGAGAAGTGGGTGGGAAAAGGAATGGGGAGGGGAGTAGAGCGATCAGGTATAGGGTAGAAGAGTGGGGATGAAGTATAGGGATATCCAGGGAGAGACAGCAGGAGAGTGAACAGAAAGTAGGAGGATGAGCTGGGATGGGGGAGGCTCCAGAGAGTCTATGAGGATAACTTAGCTGAGACTCCTAGCAGTGGGAGATATGGAACCTGAAGTGGCCACCTAATGCAGCTACCTTCTGCAGCCAGGCATGACTCTCGGTGGAGGGATAAAGACATCAACCCACCTACGAAACCTTTGACCCAAAACTTATTCTGCTTACAAGAAGTGCAGGGACAAAGGTGGAGCAGAGACTGAGGGAATGGCCATCCAATGACTGGCCCAACTTGTGTCCCATCCCATGGGCAAGGATCTGTTGCACCTTGCCACTAAGAGTGTAGTCTACCATATCCCGATCGGCTTCCTGAGCTTGGTGCAAATTGAAGACTCTCTTTTCTTAGCAGAACTTCCTTTTCTAAGCCTGATCTGGTGAGCCCAACCCACACTCTACCTGAGGGATTATTATGTAGTCCATGGCAAAATTACAGGTCCTACCTATTGGCCTCCATGCAAATGAAGTAAACCCAGCTACAGCCAATAAAACTGCACACTAAGAAGAACTCTTTCTCACTCTTTTAGGTTCATATATAACTCTAGTACATCCCGAATAAAGTTAAGTGCCCAAGCCCACCAGAACAAACCTAAAATCTTCTTAGAGAGCTGTTCCATTAAGATCCTCAGAGAAGGCCTTCTCCTCTCACTCCCATGCCCTGGCACTGAATTCCAGCTGGACCAGGATCCTGCAGAACCTACCCTTTCTGGACTCTACTTAACCTTCCAGCCCAGTGTGCAGCATCATTTGGAAGCCATGGAGCCACAGCTGGAACCCAACAGACATACCACAAGAACCAACCTGACACTATTAATGATACTCTGTTATATTTGCAGACTGGAGTTTAGGGTACCTGTTGTCTGAGAGCTTCCACACAGCAGCTGACCAAAACCGATGCTATATATTCATGGCTTGCTGTGATTGCTTATATGTATATTTATATAATAATGATGACAATCAAACGAACATATCCATCACCATCCATGATGTAAAACAGATCCCTGTGACTTGATTCAGCTTATAACTGTTTGTATATTTCAATCAACATTCCTTTTATCTCCTTCCCTCAGACCCTGGTATTCTATTCTCTGTCTGTCCATATATTTCACTGTGAATTTGATTCAACAGATAAAGGACATACTGTGGTAACGAAAAGAGTTAAAACAAAATTCTTAACAAAATAATAAAATGAACTATTTTAAGAAAAGTTTTAAGAGCTATCCCATCTGATCATAAGAAATAATAATATGACCCAACACCACTTTGATTTTCTGGTCCCTTTTCTTACAATGCTTTTATTGTGTAGGTAAAGCCTTTACTTAAATACATTTTCTTAAATTGTAACCTAACATTAATGTGAAATTTCTTGTGTAAAATTCAGTGTGTTAATGTAATGGTTATCTAACTTTCAGTCTGCAAACTTGAAAGTCTTTGAAATATTTTAGGTTCTGATGAGGAGTCAATGTCAAAATATTCTTGAACCTACAGCCATATTTCTTTTCTTGCAGTATTTGAGCAGAGCCAATAACTGTGTCATAAACATTTTATTGAACTGAGGCATGACAAGGTCTTTTTTTTTATTGCTGTTTAACACTTTCATATTTAATGTTTCACCTGGAAGTTGGCTTTTAGTGGGACTTCATTCTTATATATGTCTATCTTTCAACCTTGATAAAAGACTAATGACTAATTACCTGTCATAAATGAATATTTAAATGGCATGAGGGACTTTCTGTAATCCTGTTAAGGGTCTCTACTGAGGAAGGTATTAACTGCTCAGTTTATTCTATTGAGTTAAATGGATTCAAATATTTTTAAATAACAAATAACACTTTCTAATGTTTCTCCTGATTTCTTTTGAATGTAGTTTTAGTACAATTAAAAGCACAATTTTCATATAATCAAAACTTCTTTATTTGCCATTTAAATTCTGCTTTGTAGGAAAATATTATGGAAAGATTTTCTTTCAGAGTTAAAAATGTTAAAAGGGATTCACTATTTTAATGCAACTGCATATAAATTCTAATCTGCAAATAAAATATATTAGGAAATCATATTTTATCACTTTAATTTTTGCCTCTTTGATTGTTAAATTGCGTGTAATACTTGACATGTGATTTTTCCATAATTTTATAACCTATTCATTTTTTATATTTCAGAAATAAACACATATTTATGTCTGAGCATTATATGAATGTTTACCTTCATTCTGTTCTGTACTTCTGTTCTGACTGTCCTTTAATGATACGCCATCAACGACCTCTTCACAGTTGATTTATGATCTACTACTGGCCTGTATTCAGTTGGCTGAGGTTTCCCAAGGCTCTGTGGACTAATTTCTAACAATAAAAGTATATGTTTATGATGCATCCAGGTACCTGGAAACATTGTAGGAGCTATAAGTTGTTAAGAGATGAAGAAATAGCTCTATCTCTGAGGCCTTTAAAATTCTTTATATTTGCAGCGAGAACATGTTTGTGCAAGACTGATTCTTCCTAAGAATGGGAATACAATGTAAAATCACATCAAACTGTTCTTGTCACCTAAATGAGTATTGCTCAAGGTAAATTTACTATAGGCAATATCTAAAATAGGACTTGGAAGTAGATGATAGTAAATTTATCTTGAGCCCAATTAAGTTAGGTAAGAACAGTCTTAGGTGATTGGACAGTGTGTTCTAATCATGCATGAGAATGATTGATCTTTACACAGAGGAACATAGGTAATATTCTAGTATTGATCTTTACACAGAGGAACATAGGTAATATTCTAGTATGGTGTGACAGCAAATGTAATACTCATTCTTGATAACATCAGCAAGTTGTGTCCAAACAAACATGATGTATCCTGCCTATGAATTATCCGCTAAGATCGTTCCTTTGACTCAGGTAGTACTCTGTGGTTCTCTTCCACAGAGACCCCTTTCCCCACCATGCTTTTCAGTCACTGATTTGGACATCACCACCCTGACAGAAATAACAAAGAGTTCATAGTCTCCAAGCACAAGAGTACCCTGCCCTAGTCTCCCTCTCTGTACTTTTACTAATTCCAGTTTTTAATACTGAAGATGGTAACAGGAAAGATGTTTTTCAGGTAGAATTTTATATCAGGTATAAACTTTTATGATAAACTCTCAATCATTGTTAAGTCATTGGAAAGTACATAAGATCATCCCTGGCTACATAAAATCTTCCAATAAAACACTTTCCACACAAGAAGGGGTTATTTCAATAATTTTTTAGCTATTTGAGAAACCCTAGTACTCCTATGATAGTGTTTACTCATTTATTCTTTTGGTATTTTCTTGTATGTACATACCACAGTGCCATTTTCTAGTTTACAGGTAATTATGCCCATATGTTCTATATTATGCCTCTATCCAGTGCCAGGGTGCTTTAGTAGAAACTATGGACCGTGTACAACAAGGTGGACACACCTCCTGCACTCAATATTTCTATGTTCAAATAAACTCACAACTAGCTATAAGATCCTAGGATAAGTTACATAACCTGCATAGGTTTCATATACTAAAAAATAAAGCAAGCAATTATCATAAAATCCATTATATTTTTCTTTTTTTGTGAGTCATAGATTAACATATGGAAATTGTCTATAAGTCAGCTTTTACATTACTCAACAATTTTAAGATATTGTAAGTGACAATTTCCCCCAAATAAATGCTGAATATTTTGTAAAAACAAACAAAACCAAAAACAAACGAGTGAAAGTGTAACAGCTGTAAATTGAAACATAGAATGACCAGGGATGTCCTTCCCTGCCTCTATTGACTTGGCTATGAAGATATATGCTTCCAGCTTGTGCATTGCTACTATAAAGAACAGCAGATGAGTTTTATGGATGCATTTTATCCCTGATGTAACTAATTAATAATGTAGCATTAGAATTGAATAGATTAAGCTCCAAGGAAAAAAATTCAACTTCAGGAGACAGTTCTGAGAGAAAATAAAATTGTTAATGTAAATTGGTTTAAAAACCTTTTATTAAGTATAGAAGCTTAAACAATAATATTAAGAAACATGTAAAGGACAGATACTCATAATAAAGTATATCATAGGAAGTGACAAACTTTTATAGTCTCTTTTTTGCTCAAAGAATGCCAGTCACAGAAAGGTGAGTAAATGAACATCTAACAAAACTGATGAATATAACTTTGATTACCTCACTATGAGATTTGGACTAGTTAATATAGGACTTTTTTTTCTCCTAAGCAAACTTCACGTATTAAGATACCTAGTTGAGCCAGGCAGTGGTGGCACACGCCTTTAATCCCAGCACTTGGGAGGCAGAGGCAGATGAATTTCTGAGTTCGAGGCCAGCCTGGTCTACAGAGTGAGTTCCAGGACAGGGCTACACACTGAAACCCTGTCTCAGAAAACCAAAAAAAAAAAAAAAAAAAAAAAGATGCCTAGTTGATCACAAAGGAATTTAAAAATAACCCACATAAAAAGCACAGATGATGGCAATTTGGAAATGTAAATTAAATTGCAAAATCACATAGGTTTTGTAAATTCAAGAGTATTTTTGGACTCTTTGTTTCCTCTTCTTATGTATAACTTGCCACTTGCACCCAAGGACATTTTTTGTTCAGCCTGTGTGGGTGGTATAATTACACAGATTAGTTCATGTATATAAAAAATGTAAGTTTAAGACCATAATCAGAACTTGATGTCACCTATAGTCAGAGTCTGATGAATACATTTGTATTAAATGTCAAAAATAGATATTTAATTCTATGCCTAAAAATAGGACTTAAGTGAAATAATTAGCTCTTAATTAAAGACATGTCGTTTTTATTCTTCTGTTCTTAGTGGTTATCTAATTCAGGTGACAATTATAACTTGAAACTTCTGAAGGTTCTTCCCTCCCTTCTGATTTGGGTTATAGTATAAAAAAATGTTAGAAATAAATAATGTATTTTGTCAAAATTCAGTATTTTCTTTCAATCCATTAGTGTTGACATGCTCTGTGTTATTTCTAGTTCTCTATTAATGAAAATACATTTTCCTCTCTAGAGAAATTCCACAATTTATATCTCCTAGAAGGTGAATTTTAAATTTTCTTTTAGTCCTTGAAGAATCAAGTTTTCAATATTTATTGCATGTATATTTTATTCCCTGCAGACACATGGAAAGGTGCCAACACCATAGTAATAGCTTGTCCCACCCCCCAACTTCTTTTGAGGATGCCTGTCTCCTATTGCATTTGTCTGAATTAAAATTTAGTTTATGGGAATTGATTTAATCTGACAAGTAAACAAGACAGGATGATTTATCAATGCCAAATCGAATGTTGAATTGTATGAAAACTACATTCACAAATTTCAATATCTCGATTATTTCTTAAACAGTATATATTTAGACATTGAAACTAGATAAACTCCTTTGTGAATATTTTAAAATAGAAGTAGTATAAAAATGGAAAGAATTAGGGTTCAGAAAGTGCAATAATTGATAACTATTTATGATATTGAAAGATAAATTTCTTCATGAATACAAAGTATTTTCTTATTTTTATGTGTATGTGTGTTTGTGTAAGTTTATATGCATCCTGTGCATATGGGTGTCTGCAGCAGACAGAAGAATTTGTTGGATCCCTGGGGTTGCAGTTACACACAGGCAGTTGTGAGCTGCTTGATGTGGGTGCTGGGAGCAGAGCTCGTGTAGTCTGCATGAGCAGACATTACTTTTAACTGTTGAGCTATGTGTGCAGCCCACAATTTCTCATTTTTATGGAATATTTTGAGATATTATTGTCATCAGGCTGTATGTAGCTGCATATTGACTTTCAATTAACATGATATTTTTAAGTATTTCTGACACTACCTACCCTTTTAGCCATTGGTTTTAAATAGTGTTGTGTTTCAATGTCTTTTATATTTAATTTTGAGAATTTGCTATGTTCCAGTCCAGCGTGTGTCTGCCGAGAGATTTTAACAAGCAGACAAACAACTGCATTGAGTAACTGCAAGAGTGGGGTCTCAGGAGATTACAGGTGTTCTATCATCTCATAGTCATAAGGTCATGCTTTTAATATTACAGAGTGTCGGTATTTGTTCTTTGATTTGAACACCTTGTTAAATCACTTACCATTGGTGATACTTCAGCTAATCTTTAATAATACACCTTGTGGGTAAAACTTGAAATCACTTTGGGATCACCTCCTAGGTATTTTCTTGGAAATATATATATTTTAAATATATATTTTCTAGACACACACACACACACACACACACACACACACACACACACACACATATATATATATATATATATATATATATATATGACTGAAGGAAATTTGAGACCATAATTGAGAGAAAACAATTGTATAAAAACAAATAGCTTGCTTGACATGTATTAATGTATTTTATATAACATATAATGAAATACCTCTTAAATTAAACATTTTGATGACTCCAGCTTTGTTCTTCGTTTGTAAGACTGCTTTCACATGTTATGTATTTGCTGATTCTTTGTGAATGCTAAAATGGCTTTGATGTTTATAAAAATATACATTTGGAATGCTTTGGAGAAGCTAAATCAGTCAATTAGTTTGAGTAATTTATCAACTCTTGAGTGTTTGTCTTTTTATTTACTTTATCTTTGATTTCTTTCATCAATATTTATTGATTTCACTATGTAGGTGTTTTATTTCTTGGTCAAATTTAATCTTATACATACCCCTTTTGTGATATTAAAAAAATGGAATTGTTTGTATTTGACTTCTCTGTAGTTCATTATTCATAAGCATTTATAAATGGATTTTTTACATGTCAATCAGATTCAATTTTCTTTTACTTTTCAGTTTGGGAGCTTTTGATCTCTTTTCCTGCATCGTTGCTCTGGCTGAACTTTACCTAATATGTCGAATATAGCTGATGTGAATCAGAAGTCTTGTTCATTCAAATCACATTATCATAATTCAGGATGATACTAGATACAGTGTTGTGATAAATGGCATGTTATATTTATGTTCTTTATTCTATATTCTTATAGTAATTTCAATATTAACCCCAAATAACTAATGCATGAAAAAACCCAAACATGTATGTGTGAACATATATGGTTAATGTCTACAGAAAATGTGTTATTTACACCCAATAGATTATCTTTGGTTTCAAAGCAGAAATTCCTTATTTTATTATATGTACCATAGATAAAAACAGGAGGACATATGGTAAATGAAATAAATAGTCGCAGGACAGATAGTTCCACTGTGAGAGGTTCCTAAAGCTTTTAAACTGACAAGAAGCAAAGGATACGTAAGAGTGGATCTCAAGAGCTGGAGTCGAAGTTACATGAGAGATGTTGCATTCTGTGTGTAAATTCTGAGTTATTCAAGAATACCATTTACTATTGTACTAATCTGTGCCCATACATGTGTAGCACACTGTACTTAGATGTTTAAAGGGGAAAATTCTCATGTTCTGTCCTTTCTATGAAAACATACAAAGTATGCAACAGTACAAGGAAACCTCTCAGGGCTATCGATTTTACTCTAATTTAATTGGTTATGTTGAACATGGACAGATTTCTTTATATGCAATTATATTTCAAAATATATTTTGGGGCCACAGTGCTTAATTTACTCCTCTGGACTTAACGTTTATCCCCATTTAGCCAGGCAGCGTTCCATCATCCCTTCCGGGTTTCTGTGCTTTAATATTCAGGAAACATATGAAATTCTACAACACTTTAAATTTTTTTATAAACCTGATTCTTCATGGAACTAGAAAGACCATTAGCTGCAAATATGAGCTGTATAAATTGGTTATCTCCATATTATAATAACTATTCTTTTATTTCCCTTTCATCTCACACCACACCTGACATACTGTTATCACTACAGTGACTTTTGTAACTGATAAAACTACAGCTTCTACGTTCAGAGCTTAATTAATAGACACAATTCTGGAAGACATTATCATGATAATATTGCTCATGCAGAGTTAAAACTCTTCAAGAAAAGTTATATACAAAAGGTTCACACTTGATAATTTAAGACCTGAATTTATCCTGACCTTTCAGAACCTTGCGTTGTTTTAAATCTAAAAGTGCAGAATTCATTAGAGTTTAGCATGCAAATGATAGCATGCTTTATATGTTACATGAGTGTAGTACTCTCTACTGCTCACTGCGCCAACATAAAAACAAAAAGTTGAATCTCATTGAAGCTGTTGAAACTTTAATAAATAAGAATATGGGCCAATAAAATTTATCCTTAAGTGAGGATTTGGGATAGTACTAAATATCTTTGGAAATTTGCACTATTGTTTTAATCTTTCTGTTTATTTTCTACTCACTCTACAATTGTAATAGACTCCTTAGTTATTTCGTACAGGGATTCTAAAATCCAAATCACCTTTAAAGACCCTTTTTATGACATTATTTCAGGAACAAGTTTAAAGGATAATTTTCAATTTTGACCATGAGATCTACACTTTTTACAGAAATTTACAAATATCACTTGTACTCCAACCTTGCTTTCTCCTCTCTGTATCTTGTCTCGAATGCCAGCAGATGCTGCCAAGCATTGGCCAAAGCTCTTTGGCACTGACCTCCTGTAGGAAATGGAAATTTTCATTACCTAGCACGGTGATTCTATGTGAGGAAGCACTCGGTCCCATGATCCTGCTTTTGCCAGAGTCACACTGGAAGTCCAAACATGTTTCTACCATGAAAGGGCAGAGCATGCACAATGACTGGTGAGCACTGGTGGTGCATCCTCTTGCTGACCATCTGGACTATACTAGCTTCCAGATCTCACCAAAAATGTCCTATGTGTGCCTGCATGCCTTGTGTTCTCACTTTTCTCCTTTGCATGAGGATGAAGAGGAAACCCTCCCTTTAATTAAATCATCAGAATATGGCGAGCTTCTGGAGAAACCCAAACAAAAGTCTCTTTTCCCATCCAAGGCACACTGATGTGGAAAAGATGCTGATGAACTAATGAAATAGATGGCCTCATGCTGCTGGATATATCTTTATTGAATAATCAGATAATTCACAAATATTCAAGTCCAACATTGACCTACAGAAAATATAACTGCAGCTAAAACCTATGTGCTCTTTGACTAATGAACTTAAATTTGCAAATTTGAGAGGGAATAAATGTAATTAATAAGAAGGTGGAAGCAGATAATGTCTGTTGTCTTTAAATATGTGACATAGCTCTAAATCCTTTCAAAGTCCTTAGCACAGGGACATTTTTGTCAGTCATATTATTTTTGAAGAAGAAATAGCAGGATCTTGAGGTTAAATAACACACCTAAAGTAAAAATCTACAAGTATTGGAGGTGGAACTTTGACCCAAATGCCCCAGAGGCCATCATAAACATTTCTCTGCCAGGGTTAAAGAATGTTCTAAAATTATTTTTACCCCATCATTAGAAAGAAATATGCATGAAATACACTTTTGTTTTCTTAAGCAACCTGGATATATAGGAAACCACACTAACCATGATAAGTACCTTCCCCTGATGTTTGCAAAAGCATGTGGTCCTAAGCTGTAAATTTGTTTGGGTTTTACAGGAATTTTGATGTGATGGTTCTTCTGTATAATGAAGCATTCTGATGAAATAGTGATCTTTAAGCATGGTTAATTCTCTCAGTAGAGTATAATACCTTTTGTATAGGTAAGCCTAAAAAATATAAGAAGACTTGCCAAAACAGAATCTGAATCATCTCTTCAGATTATTGATATAACTACAAAGAAGTGACATTCAAATAGGAATAGAAGTAATGAGTTTTCCTTGTTCTTAACAATTTTACAATGGAATAAATGGGTATTCTTTGCTACTGTTTTGAGTGGCAGAGTAAGAATTTAGGCTTATCCCTAAGTGAGATCGGAAGTCCTTGGAGGAACAGGACTGAAGTAAGTTTCATGTGGTATGATGCCACATATAGATGGTATGATTCGGGATGCAATCACTCATCTACAAGAAGATGAAGTGATTTGTAAGCAGTAGGGTGGAGAGAGAAGTTTGGCTTCCAGGCAATTTTCTCAGATATTTCAGGACTTGTTGATGTTAGATCTGGGTGTATAGGAGGGGATTCCAAGCGGATACTAAGATGCAGGAGTGAGGTAGAACAGGAGATGGACAATCCAAGGTCAAAAACTCTGGTAAAGAGCTGGCTCTGGGTGGAGACATCTTCTGTTTTACCCAATAGAATTTTAAGCACTTTTTCTGGAAACTCATATTATGAAGATTGTGCACAAAAACATCCAAGAATTTGCTTTTGCCCAATGTGTGACTCTAGTAACAATAGATTCTTAAACATAAAAGTCTTTTCTTACCCCAAATATATTTCATTAAAATACCACACATATCCAGTTCATTATTTTAAAATACGGGGAGTCAAAGTGAATCAACTCAATATGAAAACCTTTCAGCTCTTTTCATGAGATATTATTGATTTTTCCCCACTTTTTTTTTCAAAATAACTATAATTGCTATATGCTTACACAGTTCTAGAAACTGACCTAACTGGGGGCTGTGATGGACAGAAGAAAAGAGACACACAGACATGTGTGTGTGTGTGTGTGTGTGTGTGTGTGTGTGTGTGTGTGTGTGTGTTTGTGAAGGAAAACTGGAATTGGTGGTGGTAGGCTGGGCTGTCAAATAGAGAAGTCACAGTACACCTGGAAGCTTGGTGGGTCTGTTATATACAGTTAAACAGGGTGTGGGTGGTTGTTACATCATACAGCTGAACAAGGAAGCAAGTACAGCTAATCTCATAGGGGCAGTCTCTATAAAAGATCATTCTTCAGATCCTAAAGTCTTGGGAGAAAAGACTATGGTAGTCATTTTCTGCACACAATATCAACACTTGGAATCAGCAGAGGAAACCTTTGCTATCCCCTTGTCCCTCATCCGGGAAAGACTTTGTCATTCTATGTGTCTGAGACATTGTGTCTTTGACATGGCCATGCTAATTTCAAGTGATACAGGTCCATTCAGGCCTTCTCTTGCTTGGTACAAACAACAGTTTTCTGTGTATGAATTTCCCTAACTGGCATTTACTCTGTACCCATCATGTGGAAAGCTGAGAGATGCTAGTCATTAATTTTTAAGAGAGGAAATCTTACTCATTCTCATTAAAAATAGATCAAATACATGGATGTAGGTTGACATTTCCTCACAGAGAGCCATTCTGGAATCTTTAAAAAGAAAATGGGCCAACTGAATTTTTTTTTTTCAAGACAGGGTTTCTCTGTGTAGCCCTGGCTGTTCTGGAACTCACTCTGTAGACCACGCTGGCCTCGAACTCAGAAATCTGCCTGCCTCTGCCTCCCGAGTGCTGGGATTAAAGGCATGCACCACCACTGCCCGGCCAAATGAAATTTAAGCTTCTCATTTTGACATGCTTAAACCCAGCATGTAAATATGGCCCCTGAGAGAAGCAGAGACACGCTTACAAACAGATGTTTTCACAGGTAAATCATTGATTTTTAACCTTGAGGAGATAACAAAGCAATGTCAACTTCTTTTTATCAGCAAGAGAGGGAAGTCATCCATCACCCCCAGGGGCTTGTGATGCTTATAAATGAATAGTGGTGACAAAGTCAGTGTGATACCTTTGATACAGTCAAGCCTTAGATCTCTTTGAGGCTGGGATCTTATGCTGAAAGATCAGCAGCAGTGTATTTATAGAGCACTCCTATAGCTGTGGATACTAGCAGCATTTTCTAAGTATCTCCCCAAGCCCTTTCAGGATGAGATCAGCCCAAATTATAGCATCTGCTGCAAACTTTCCCATAGTTAATATGGTACACATTTAAAAGTAGTCTTTGTTCTTTGGCAATCAAATTGTGTTTAAAGATGTAATGTATGGATAGAACAACAAATAAGGGTGTATGGAAAGTGCAAATAAGCAATCAAACAATCAGCAATAATAAGCGGAAAACAGACTCTCATCTACAGAAAGAAATACTACCTCCTCTTTTGAATATTTCTCTGAGCTGAGGACACTGTGTGTTTATATGATTATAAAATGTTCATCCCTATTTGCAGCAAATGAATTAGTGCAGTGATTCATGGCTGAACGAGGAACCAAAACCAAGTGACCTATGAGCGTTCTTCCTTCTACCATGTGTGTCCCAGAGGTTGAGGAGGAGTTCTGGGATCATATTTGAATCACCAGACTTGACAAGTTCCGATGTCCACTGAGTTTTCTCTCCAGCTTAATGGTGCAGGGATTTTTGCTAAGTGAATGAAGTATAATACTGGTCCACATCTCAGAAGCTCTGGTGCATTACTTTTCTTCTAATTACCTACCATCAAGAAAAGTAATTCCTTGACTTTTTACACTGTAGACACCCCCTTCCCTGCTCTAACTCCATTCATCTCTGTCTATTCTCTCCTCAATTTGCAGTGTCTTTAATTATTACTGTTACACACACACACACACACACACACACACACACACACACACACACACACGTGTGTGTGTGTGTCTGTCTGTCTGCCTTTATGTCTCTGTGTGTCTGTGTGATGTGTTCTCTTGTGCATGTCAGTCAGAGGACAATTGGCAAGTGTTGATTCTTTCTTCCATGTGTGTGTGTGTGTGTGTGTGTGTGTGTGTGTGTGTGTGTGTATTATATCACAGTGAGCCCATACCCACAAGTGAATTCAAACATTCCTAAATATGTTCTGTTCTTAGATGTCTGCTACCTTTCTCTCAAAACTATGTCTGTATTATCCATCTACATTTTTGAGTTCCTTATTAACATGACTCTATTAACATGGGTTAATATATATTTTCTTTGAAGAGACAAAGTATTCTAGGTCTGTGGTGTCCAAAACAAGTGTGTTTAGCATATGTTGAGTGGGTAGATCTGTTTTGCAATGCTTTAAAATAAAATTTAAAAACAGCTCTTCTTATCTTACAAATCATATAAACATGGCTTATACCATCTGGCTCCTAAGACATAGTTCTGACCCCTGCTGTTTACTATTCAATTACCTGAAAGTATCAGATTTCATTTATTCTCTTGTGCATAATTATTGTTTCCAAATTTTGTTTTATAAAGAGAGTATGAATATAGTGACACATGCTTATATAAGAAGAACATATATCCATGACTTTGGAGAAAACTTGTAGTCATAAAATTGTTAGTCTTAAGTCAGTGCATATATTCTGCTTTAGTAAAAATAGCCAAATGTTTTCCAGAGTGACTATATCAAATCAAATTCATACACAGTACATGATATTTTCAACTATTCAACACCTTTGCTGAAGATCTGGATTTTGTGTCATTTTAAGTTTTAATCAATTTCATGTGTAAGCAGAACTATTGTATGCAAATGTTAAAAATTTCTTTTTATTTATTTTTAGTGTGTGATGTATGTGTAAGGGTGCATTTTTATATGTGTGAATGTGTGCATGCAGTTATACAAACACATGTGTACAGGTCCATGTGAAAGGCAGAGTATATCAGTTGTTTTTCTGTATCACTCTTCATCTTACTTTATGAAATAGAGATAGTATGAAGCCTGAAGCTCTTCAACTGGCCTGTCTGATTGGCCAGTGTGCTCCAAAACCTCCTGATCTGTCTCCTGACATGTTACAGATGCATGCCACCATGCTGGGCTTTTGCACAGGTCTTGGAAACTCAGGTATTCCTGCTTGCTGGGCAGGCACTTTATAGACTGATCCATCTAGACATATCATGCAAACAGGGCTAATATTAATTTTTAATACAAATTCAGAAGTTATCAATGCTTTCATATCAATTGGCCATTTTAATTATTTTTATGAGTCTGCTTTATGAAATTCATGACAAGTTTTGAAGAATGTTATAAACCATTTTTTTTTCACTTGTAAATGTTCTAAACTTAATTGATCTAGGTATTATAATCATTTTCTTCTACTCTGTAGCGTTTCTCTTAACTTTGTCTTTTATTGAACAATATTTTCAAAGGTTAATATCATTTTATCAAAAATTTTGTTTGTAGTTATTACTTTTTATACCATCTAGTAAATTGTTTTTCTCTTAGTAGATTAGAAGATACTCACCTTCTTCCAACCCTTTTTATTTTACCAATCACATTTATATATGACTCATTTGTTATACTCTCTTGTATATGGTCTAAAATAGGCATCAAGATTTCTTTTCCATTTGCATAGCTAGACAACTGGCTCACTGGTATTTAATGAAAAGATGATCTCTTCACTTGAACTTAGTGTCATGGTAGGTAGAATTCAAATAACATCATAACCCTGGGTCAGTTGTTGAATTATTTATTTTACCAGTTTATTTATCTAGGTAATTTGTAATGTATTTACAACACCAACCCAGATGCTATTGAAGAAATGAACACTTGCAGTTTTATTGTGTTCCCATTTAGCATTGTAGACCTCTTCACATCCAGAAAAGGGTATTCACATTGTATGACAAAATTAAAACTATATGAAAATGTTTCTTTGCATATTGGGAGGACATAATATACAGACAGAAATGAAAATGGCTAAGATTAGAATGAGACATATTATTCTGATGACAGTGACACATGGAGTTTCCATCCAACTTGAAATCCTTAAAGAGTATTAGATTTATATATTTTATGAGTATGGGCATTTTACATTCATTTATTTAGATCTAACATGTACAATGTTTAGTGCCCATGAGGACCTGGAAAAAGGGAATAGATCCTATGAGACTGGATTTTACATAGTTATGAGCTACCATATGGAAGCTATGAATAGAACCATGGTCCTTTATAAGAACATCAGTGATATCAAATTTTATCTCTCTCTTTTTTAAATCTCTTATTGGATAATTTTTTATTTACATTTCAAATGTTATCCCCTTTTGAGGTCCCTCTCCAGAAATCCTCTATCCCATCCCCCTCCCCCTGCCTCTATGAGGTGTTCCCCAACCCATCCACCCACTCCTGCCTTCCTGCCCTGGCATTCCTCTATACTGGGGCATTCAATCACCTCAGGCCCAAGAGCCACTCCTCCCACTGATGTCCAACAAGGTCATCCTCTGCCACATATATGGCCAGAGTCCTGAGTCCCTCCATGGTTATTCTTTGGTTGGTGGTCCAGTCTCTGGGAGCTCTGGTCAGTTGACACTGTTGCTCCCTCCTTCGGTCTGCAAACCCCCTCAGCTCCCAATCTCTTCTCCAATTCCTCCATCAGGAACCCCACACTCAGTCCAGTAGTTGGCTGCAAGAATCCACTTCTGTACTTGTCGAGCTCTGGCAGAGCCTCTCAGGAGACAGCTATATGAAGCTCCTGTTAGCAAGCACTTCCTGGCATCCTCAATAGTGTCCGGGTTTGGCAACTGTATATGAGATGGATCCCCAGGTGGGCAGTCCTGGATGGCCTTTTCTTCATACTTTGTCTCCACATTTCCTGCTGTGAGTATTTTGTTCCCCATTCTAAGAAGCCCTGAAGCATCCACACTTTGGTCTTCCTTCTTCCTAAGCTTCATATGCTCTGTGAATTGTATCTTGGATATTCCAAGTTTTTGGGCTAATATCCACTTATCAGTGAGTATATACCATGGTGTGTGTTCTTTTGTGACTGGGTTACCACTCTTAGAATGATATTTTCAAGTTCCATCCATTTGCCTAAGAATTTCATGAAGTCATTGTTTTTAATAGCCGAGTAGTACTCCACTGTGTAAATGTACCACATTTTCTGTATCCATTCCTCTGTTGAGGGACATCTCAATTCTTTCCAGCTTCTGGCTATTATAAATATGGCAGCTATGAGAAGCACGTGTCATTATTACATGTGGAGCATGTTGGAGCTGGGTCCTCAGGTAGTACTATGTCTAATTTTCTGAGGAACCCCCAGACTGATTTTCAGAGTGATTGTACCAGCTTGCAATCCCACCAGCTATGGAGGAGTGTTCCTCCTTCTCCACATCCTGGCCAGCATCTACAACCACCTGAGTATTTGAACTTCTATCCACAATAGTGTCTGGGTTTGGTGACTGTATATGGGATGGATCCTTATATGGGGCAGTCTCTGGATGGCTTTTCCTTCAGTCTCTGTTCCACACGTTGTCTCATATTTTCTCTCATGAGTATTTTGTTTCCTTATCTAAGAAGGACTGAAACATCCACGCTTTGGTCTTCCTTCTTTTTTTTCAATTTTTTTTTATTAGATATGTTCTTTATTTACCTCTCAAATGTTATCCCCTATCCTGGTTTCCCCCCGGGAATCTCCCTATCCCATCCTCCCTCCCCCTGCTTCTGTGAGGGTACTCCCTGACCCACTCACCCTCTCCCACCTCCCCACCCTGGCATTCCCTTACACTGGGTCAAAGAACCTTTACAGGACCAAGGGCCTCTCCTCCAATTGATGCCCAACAAGGCCATCCTCTGTTATATATGTGGCTAACCACACAAAGACCCAACAATGAAAGAGAACTTCAGACTAATTTAACTTATGAATATCGATGCAAAAATACTCAATAAAATTCTTGCAAACTGAATCCCAAAACAAATTAAAACAATCATCCATCATGACCAAGTAGGCTTCATCCCAGGGATGCAGGGATGGTACAATATATGGAAATCCATCAACGTAATCCACTATATAAACAAACTCAACGGAAAAAAACTCACATGATCATTTCATTAGATGCTGAGAATTTCACAAAATTCAATACCCGTTCATGTTAAAAGTCTTGGAAAGCTCAGGAATTCCATTCCCATACCTAAACACAGTAAAAGCAATATACAGCAAACCAGTAGCCACCATCAAACTAAATAGTGAGAAACTCGAAGCAATCCCACTAAAATCAGGGACTAGACAAGGCTGTCCACTCTCTCCCCATCTATTCAATATAGTACTTGAAGTTCTAGCTAGAGCAATTAGACAACAAAAGGAGGTCAAATGGATACAAATTGGAAAGGAAGAAGTCAAAATATCTCTATTTGCAGATGATATGATCGTATACTTAAGTGACCCTAAAAATTCCACCAGAGAACTGCTGCAGCTGATAAACAACTTCAGCAAAGTGGTTGGATATAAAATTAAGTTAAACAAGTCACTAGTTTTCCAATATTCAAAGGATAATTGGACTGAGAAAGAAATTAGGGAAAAGACATTCTTCACAGTAGTCACAAACCATATAAAATATCTTGGTGTGACTCTAACCAAAGAACTAAATGATCAGAATGACAAAAACTTCTCTTCTTCTTTTTGTGATATTTTTCCTTTTATTGAAAATATATTTTTCTTAAATAATAGATGCTTTATTTCTTGTTTATCCCCATTTCTTCACCTATCTGGATGTATTCCACTTCTCTGTCTCATTTAAAGACAGACAAGGTTCTAAAGAATAATATATAATTTAATGTAACATAATATCACATATAATAAACTATAATAACATAAAAAATACATCTGAGTTGGATAAGACATAAAAGGGAACGAAAGGAGCCCAAGAAAAGGTGCAAGAAACAGAGAGTGACTCACTCATTACATGCTTAGCATAACATTAGTAAACTGGACGTCATAAAATATACAGAAGGTGCTTTGTGCAGACCTATGCAGTCCCTCTGTACACTGCTTCAGTCTCTGTGAGGTTATATTATAAGCGTTTATTAGGGTAATTTAGAGGACCTTGTTTTCTTGATGTCCTACATTCCCTCTGGCTTTTAAACTTTTCCTACCTTCTTTTTCCTGAGCCTCAAACGGTGGAGGGGGCATTGATGAAGACATTCCATTTAGGTTTGAGTGTTCCAATATCTCTCACTGTCTGCACAATATCAAACTGTGAGTCTCTGTATTTGTTCCCATCTGCTGCAGGAAACAAACTTCATGGAAGCTGCTGAACAAGGCACTCCTGAACAAAGAGCAGGAGTCAATTTATTGCTATGTGTTTTTTTTTTTTTTTTTTTTTTTTTTTTTTTTTTTTTGTTGTTGTTGTTGTTGTTCTTGTTAATTTTGTTTTTCTTTTAAGAACAATAATATTTGGTTTTACCCTAGGTTTGTAGGCAAGTTATTCCCTTAATCTTGTGACTCAAGCAGTGTTGGGTGTGGGTTCCATCTCTTTGAGGGGGCCTTAAGTCAAATTGGATATTGGTTGGCTATTCCCACAAGCTTTGTGCACTAGCATATCTTGCAGGTAGGAGACCATCATAAAGGGCTTGTGGCTGGGCTGGTGTTTTCATTTGTCTTTTGCATGAACAGTACTTTTCTGTTCCAAAGATGCTAGAACATATGGTTGAAGACTCTATCTAAGCCTACCTTGGATTCTCCATGTTCATTGATTTGTGTAGGTTTTATCTTCAGCAATAGGGCCTTGCCTTCTGTTTGTGCAGAGCTATGTATGGCCTTGCCAACAGTCTGAAATTTTTTGAAACTACATGAGATCCCTTTGGCTAACAACTCAATTAGATGTAATCCTAGTACTGGAGTATTATAACCCTCAGTTGGTGACAAGATATGGCCAGCTGGGGTTATCTCATCCCTAGTAATTGGCAATATCATTAGACAGCCTTCATATCTGTATGCCTTTTAGGAAGTTTCTACTCTATTCTGTTTACATAATAACCATCAAATTACCCTTAATTTTAGTTGTCTCTCCCCATACTCACTCTCTGGTCCCCATTTCCCTTCTGATCACCCCTTTTCCCTGCCATTTATCATTTTATTTCCTTTCCCTAAGGAGATCTATCACCTTCCAGTCCCTTGCTCTATACATAAGCTCTGTAATTCTAAGGATTACAGCCTGGTTATCATTGACTTAACAGCTAATATCCAGCTTATATAACATATGTAAGCAAATACATACAATGTTTGTCCTTCTGGGTCTATTATACCTCACTTGCCAGCAAATTTAATGATTTCATTTCTTTTAACAGATGAGTAATACTCCATTAAGAAAACTGAATGAGATCAATAGAATACAAATTGGAAAGGAAGAAATTGAAGTACCTTTATTTGTCATATGCTATGTGATAATATATATATAAGAGACCATAATATTGCACTGGTAAGCTTGGACAGCTGATAAACACTTTAAGCAAAGTAACCCAATACAAAATTCACTCACAAAAATCAGTAGCCTTATAAATGATAAATAGATTGAGAAGGAAATCAGGGAAACAATAACGTCAAATAATATAAATTATTTAAGTGATATAGGATATCTTGGAGGAAGTCTAATAAAGCAATTGAAAGACTTGCATAATAAAAATTTCAAGGCATTAGATATTGAAGATGTTGGAATATCTTCCATCCTCATTTACATAGGAAAAAGGTTCATCCTACAAAAGGCTACCTACTGATTTAATGCTATCCCCAATCCCCATCAAATTTCCAACACAATTCTTCAGAGACCTTGAAAGGACAATTTTCAGCATCATATCAAAACAGAAACAGAAACAAAAACAAAAAACAAGAAAACAAAAAACATAAAACAAAAATACAGGATAGCCAAAACAACCTTGAAAAATAAATAACCCGTGTGTCACTGTCACTGATTTCAATTTGGACTACAAACATATACTAATAAAAAACATCATGGTATTGATGAAAAAACATGTAGATAAATAAAATTGAATTGAATATCCTGACATAAATCTATACACCTATGGGCTCATACTTTTTATAAAGAAGACAGAAATACAGTCTAGGAAAAAGACAGCATTTTTAAAAAATATTGCTATTCAAACTCAATTTCTACTTGTAGAAAATGAGAATAGATCCATACTTATCACCCTACACAAAAATTAACTGAGAATGGATCAATAACCTCAAGATAAAATGAGAAATGCAAATCTAAACTACTTTGAGACTTCACCTTACACACAACAGAATGGCTAAGATCAACAAAACAAATGACAGCTTCTGTTGGTGATGATGTGTGGCAAGGCGGACACTGATCCAGGGATGGTGGGAGTGCAAATTCATGCAGCCACCATGTTTTCTCTTCAGAAAGGTGGGAATCCATCTGCTTCAGGACCCAACTCTACCATTTTGGGGCATATATCCAAAGGAAGCTCCATCCTGCCACAGAGACACTTGTTCCACCATATTCATTGCTGTTATATTAATAATATCAACAAATTTGAAACAACCTAGATGTCTCTCAACAGACCAAATAAAAAACATGTGGTATGCACTGCACTTGACATGTTCAGTGATAGTTTCACCCAAAACATCCCGTGTCTCAAGCCCTTACATAATCCTTTCTCAATTACAATTTGTCACTGATAGTATTTTAATTTTTCATAGATTTATTTTCTTTCTCTTGACTTGAAAATAGGGTTACTCAACTTACTAGAACCCTTTAGTCAACTCCTAACTCCAAAATTAATTACATTATAGTTTATAACAGTAGCACAATTATAGTTACAAAATAGCAACACAAAAAATTTATGGTTGGGGGTCACTACAACATGAGAAACTATATTAAAGTGTCACAAAATTAGGAAGGTTGAGAACCACTGCTCTAGAACGAAAATCCCCTAAATATTTATATACTACATTTCTCTCCTCAATATTGAAAATGTTGCCTCTCTGTTGAAGGTGCTCCATAAATATTCCCTGCTCAAGTGCCTAAAACATTTTTGTGATAACCAGCTAAAGTAAGGAAGTGAGACCGTGCATGTGGAGATTATCTTTCATAGGCAAATACCTTGCTAAGACCGAAGAGCTCTTGAACTCAGAATAGCTCAGAAGGTGGTGGTTTTATATCTAGTAACACAACAGAAACAAGAGAGTTATTATTTTTGTGGGCCTGTGATTCTTTTGCTAGAATTTACTTATGATGTTCACGTTTCAAACTCTGTTTTTGTTTTGTTTTGTTTATTGGTTTTGCTTTTATTCCTTGTATTAATATGAATTTGCTTCTTAGGTATGACATAAGTTCAATGACTGCCACAAAAACATGGTTGGAAGAGACTTTGTCTGTCTATGGATACAGAGAAATAGGCATAAAGACCCTCTTGGTAGTAGTTTGAATTGCACCTGAATATTATTATCATTTTAAATGTATTCTAGAATAATAACTTTTGAAGATTTTTAAGACATTTTATTAACACAAACCAAACGATTCTAACTTCAAGAAGCTGTCCAAATTCTGCTGCCTCATAGCTCACATCTTGTAGAGAACAAAGTGGCATAGTTGAATTATTATGTTATATGATACCAGTGTTTTATTAAGTGGTCATATTGATTGATACCTAACAAGTATACACAACCTGTGCTGATGGACTTGGGACTTTCTGAGTTTACCTTTACTGTCATGATATGATTGTCTGTTGGCTATTCAGTTGATGCCAGGGCTCACCCTAGTTGTAGACAGCAAGGATTGACCTTCTCTTTGTGAAAAAATGCATCCATGTGGAAGATATTGTGTGACTAGGGACTCAGGAAAAGCTGTCAATGCAAGGAAAAGCTGCTTAGTGATGGCTGGGCTGATGTTTCACTCCCTGGCAAATAAAAAATGTGGATAATATCCTCAAGTCAAAAACAAGGTCTTGCAAGGAAGGTCAGTCTCAGAGTTCACTGAGGCACAAGAAAAAGCTGATGCTTAGTGAAATCATTTCTGGGTTGCTTCTTCAACTCTAGCAGGAGCTAAACCACTGCCAGTGTTAACCTGGCAGCCATACTCAACAAAGCTGATCACATGCCAGTGCATTACAGGGGGGGAAATCGTTTTCATCGTTCTCTCTCTCTCTCTCTCTCTCTCTCTCTCTCTCTCTCTCTCTCTCTCTCTCTTTCTCTCTCCCACATACCACCCTTTTGGGATTCTGAAATGTCTTACTGAGCATTTTATTCAATCTAAATTTAAATAGAACTTTTCACCACTTCCCAGGAGAGAAACCACAATGAAGGAGATGAGAGCGAGAGGAACTGCACAGAGGTAATGCTCCATATCATTTGGCTAATCTATTCTTGTTTATTAATTTATTACACGGAACAGTAAGTTTAATGGCTTTAACTTTGAAGTGGAAAAGAAACCCCCAAAGTATACTTTCAGAAAATGCAATAATGACTTTTGGAAGATCTAGGACAAGGATTTCATTCTGTATTTTAAATTATTTTAAAGACTTTAACCTTAGCCTTCAGATTTATCATTTTACATTAGCCAAAATAAACTACCACCATAAGAAATCATGTATTATTAAAATCAGAACAGTTTCCTGTATTTATTAGTTTGGTCATAAAACTGCTATTAGAAGGAGCATACAGATGAGTTTGATATCCATAAAATCACTGAAACATAAGATGACATTTACTACCTGTGGTACATAATTATACTCACACAGTTTTGGATGCATTTATTTCTGTCACTGAATCATAATTTCAGCAACTTGTACTGCTTCTCCAAAGTGGAATTTTAATTTTTTATCCCTTTTATGCTCCCAAATTTGGAAAGATAATTTCAGGAAAAGATTCTTCAGGAAGCAAATGTCTTTTTTAGATAGAGTCTCTATCGATTTTCAATTATGTCAGTAGTTTTACTTCTTTGTTCTTTAAGTTACTAAATCTACCAAACTATTGATAGTGGTTAATTATAAATGTGCTAATCTTTTTAACAATCTGATTCTTTCCATTGACTTTTAAAATAACTAAATGCAAGGTTGGGTGTGGTTATACATGCTTTTAATCCTGACACATGGGAGAGAAAGGCAGGAAGATCTCAGTGAGTTAGACACTAGACTGGTCTACATTGTGAGCTCTAGGATATTTAGTACTACATTGATGGGACCTGTCTCAAAAAAGTAATAAATTAAATAAAATAAATTTAAAACAATGAAAACTTGTTTAAAATATGACATATGATTTCTATGTCTTTTGTACTGTTCAGATATTTTGTTTTCTCCTTTGTGTGCATGGTTTATGCGTATGTGTATGTGTGCTCAGGTGTGTTCATGCACACATACACCATACACACACACACACACACACACACACACACACACACACACACACACACACACACACACACCAGGAGAATTCTGAGTGTCCTGCTCCATTGATTTCTGTCTGTCTGTCTGTCTGTCTGTCTTCTTCTTATTATTAATATTAATATTTTTATTTTCTTCTTTTTTTACACTCCATATGATAATCCCCTCCTGGCCCAGCCTCCAACTGTTCCATATCCCATACCATCTCCCTGCACCCCTGTCTCCATGTGGATGTCCCCACCCTACCCACACCCACCAGACCGCTAAACCCCCTGGGGCCTCCAGTCTCTTGAGGGTTAGGTTCATCATCTCTGACTGAACACAGACCCGGCAGTCCTCTGCTGTTTATGTGTCGGGGGCCTCATATCAGCTGGTGTATGCTGCCTGGTTGGTGATTCCCCTAGCCATTCTTTTATTGTTAAGAATTGTTTTCACTTTTCTGGTTTTTTTGCCTTTCCAGATGAATTTGGGAATTGCTTTTTCCATGTCTTTGAAGAATTGTGTTGGGATTTTGATGGGGATTGCATTGAATCTGTAGATTACCTTTGGTAGAATGGCCATTTTTACTGTGTTAATTCTGCCAATCCATGAGCATGGGTGATCTCTCCACTTTCTGAGATCTTCTTCGATTTCTTTCTTGAGAGACTTGAAGTTATCTTACAGATCTTTCACTTATTTTGTTATCATTACCCCAAGATATTTTATATTATTTGGGGCTATTGAAATTTCCTCTAATTTCTTTCTCAGCTTGTTTATCATTTGTATAAAGGAAGGCCACTGATTTATTTGATTTCATTTTATATCCAGCCACATCGCTGTAGTAGTTTATCAGCTGGAAAATTCTCTGGTAGAATTTTTGGGGTCGTTTGTGTATATTATCATATCATCTGCAAATAGTGATACCGTTATTTCTTCTTGACAATTTGTATTCACTTGATCTCTTTTTTGTTTTCTTATTGTTCTAGCTAGTACTTCGAATACTGTACTGAATAGGTATGGGGAGAGTGGGCATCCTTGTCTTGTCCTGGATTTTAGTGGAATTGCTTCAAGTATCTCTCCATTCACTTTGATATTGGCTGTTGCTTTGCAGTAAGTTGCTTTTATTATTTATAGGTATGAGCCTTGAATTTCTTATCTCTCCAATACTTTTAACATGAAAGGATGTGGTAATTTGTCAAATGCTTTTTCTGTAGCTAAGGATATGGTCATGTGATTTTTTTCTTTGAATTTGTTTATATGGTGGATTACATTAATGGATTTTTGTATATTTAACCAACTTTGCATCCCTGGGATGAAGCCTACTTGATCAAGGTGAATGATGGTTTTGATGTGTTCTTGGATTTGATTTGCAAGAATTCTATTGAGTATTTTTGCCTCGATATTCATAAACAAGACTGGTCTGAAATTTTCTTTTTTGGTTGGGTCTTGTGTGATTTTGGTATCAGAGCAATTGTGGCTTCATGGAATGAATTAGGTAGTATTTCTTCTGTTTCTGTTTTGTGGAATAGTTTGAGGAATATTGGTATCAGGTCTTTGAAGGTCTGGTAGAATTCTGCACTAAATCCTTCTGGCTCTGGACTTTTTTGGTTGGGAGATTTTTAATGACTTCTATTTCCTTGTGTGTTATGGACCTGTTTAGATAATTTACCTACTCCTGATTTAACTTTGGTATGTGGCATCTGTCTAGAAAACCATCCATTTCATATAGATTTTCCAGTTTTAGTGAGTATAAGCTTTTGTAGTAGGATCTGATGGATTTTTGAATTTCTTTAGTTGAATTTTCTCCATTGTCATTTATGCTGTTATATCTCCCTTTTCATTTCTGATTCTGGTAATTTGAATACTGCCTCTGGGTCCTTTAGTTAGTTTGTCTAAGGGATTATCTATCTTGTTGATTTTCTCAAAGAACCAGCTTTTGGTTTTGTTGATTCTTTGTATTGGTTCTCTTTGTTTTTATTTGATGGATTTTGGCCCTGAGTTTGACTGTTTCCTGTCTACTACTCCTCTTGGTTGAGTTTGCTTCTTTTTGTTCGAGATCTCTCAGATGTGCTGTTAAGTTGCTAGTGTTAGATCTCTCCAGTTTCTTTTTTTCTTTTTCTTTTTTCAAATTTTTGATACTTTATTTTAATTTCCAATATTTCCCCTTTCTAGGTTTCCTCTTTGGAAACCCCCTTTCCCCTACCCCTCCTCCCACCTCTATGAGGGTATTCCCCCTCCCACCCACTCACACACCCACTCCTGTTTTCTCACCTTGATATTCCCCTTTACTGGGGCCTCCAACACCCTCAGGTCCAAGGGCCTCTCTTCCCCCTGAAGGCTAACAAGGCCCTCCTCTGCCACATATATGGTCCAAAACATGGGTCCCTCGATGTGTATTCTTTGGTTGGTGGTCCAGCCTCCAGGAGCACCGGGGGAGGGGTCAGGCCAGTTGACACTGTTGCTCCCTCCAAGGGGCTGCAAACTCCCTCAGCTCCTTCAGACCCTTCTCCAACTCCTCCATCTGGGACCTCACTCTCAGTCCAGCAGTTACTGTAAAGTGAAACTTGGGTATTTCAAACGTTTGGGCTAATATCCACTTATCAGTGAGGACATACCATGTTCGTTCTTTTGTGTCTCAGTTACCTCTCTCAAGATGATATTTTCAAGTTTCATCCATTTGCCTGCGAATTTCATGAAGTCATTGTTTTTAATAGCTGAGTAGTACTCCATTGTGTAAATGTACCACATTTTCTGTATCCATTTTGTTTCCAGCTTCTGGCTATTATAAATATGACTGCTATGAAGATGCTGGAGCATGTGTCTTTATTACATGTTAGAGCATCTTCTGGGTATATGCCCAGGAGAGAGATAGCTGTGTCCTCAGGTAGTATTATGTCCATTTTTCTGAGGGTCCACCAAACTGATTTCCAGAGTGGTTGTACCAGCTTGCAAACCCACCAACAATGGAGGAGTGTTCCTCTTTCTCCACATCCTTGCCAGCATCTGCTGTCACCTGAGTTTTTGATCTTAGAAATTCTGACTGGTGTGAGGTGGAATCTCAGACTTGTTTTGATTTGCATTTCCCTGATGACTAAGGATATTGAGCATTTCTTTAGGTGCTTCTCAGTCCCACGAATTTTCTCAGTTGAGAATTCTCTGTTTAGCTGTGTTCCCCATTTTTGATAGGGTTATTTGATTCTCTGGAGTCTAACTTCTTGAGTTCTTTGTATATTTTGGATATTAGCCCTCTATCAGATGCAGGATTGGTAAAGATCTTTTCCCAATCTGTTGGTTGCTGTTTGGTCCTATTGACAGTGTCCTTTGCCTTACAGAAGCTTTGCAATTCATGAGGTCCCATTTGTTGATTCTTGATCTTAGAGCATAAGCCATTGGTGTTCTGTTCAGGAACTTTTCCTCTGTACCCATGTGTTCGAGGCTTTTCCCCACTTTCTCTTCTATTAGATTCAGTGTATCTGGTTTTATATGGAGGTCCTTGATCCACTTAGACTTGAGCTTTGTACAGGGAGATAGGAATGTATCAATTTGCATTCTTCTGCATGTAGACTGCCAATTGAACCAGCACCATTTGTTGAAAATGCTGTCCTTTTTCCATTGGGTGGTTTTAGCTCCTTTGTTGAAAATGAAGTGACCGTAAGCGTGTGGGTTCATTTCTGGGTCTTCAATTCTATTCCATTGATCTGCCTGCCTGTCACTGTACCAATACCATGCAGTTTTTATCACTACTGCTCTGTAGTAAAGCTTGAGGTTAGGGATGCTTATTCTCCCAGAAGTCCTTTTGTTGTTGAGAATAACTTTTGCTATCCTGGGTTTTTTGTTGTTCCAAATGAATTTGAGAATTGCTCTTTCTATGTCTATGAAGAATTGAGTTGGAATTTTGATGGGGATTGCATTGAATCTGTAGATTGCTTTTGGCAGGATGGCCATTTTTACTATATGAATCCTACCAATCCATGAGCATCTCTCCAGTTTCTTTACCAGGGCATTTAGTGCTATGAATTTTCCTCTTAGCACTGCTTTCATTGTGTTCCATAAGTTTGGGTATGTTGTGTCAAAATTTTCATTAAATTCCAGAAAGTCTTTGATTTCTTTCTTTATTTCTTCCCTGATCAAGTTATCATTGAGTAGAGATTTCTTCAGTTTGCACATGTATGTGGGCTTTCTGTAGTTTTGGCTGTTATTGAATACCAGCCTTAGGCCCGGTGATATGTGAGGATGTACGGGATTATTTCAATCTTCTTGTATCAGTTGAGCGTTGTTTTGTGACCAGTTATATGGCTGATTTTGGAGAAGGTACCATGAGGTGCTGAGAAGAAAGTGTATTCTTTTTTGGGGTGAAATGTTCTGTAGATATCTGTTAAATCCATTTGGTTCATATCCTCTATTAGTTTCAATGTGTCTCCTTTTAGTTTCTGTTTCAGTGACCTGTCCATTGGTGAGAGTGGGGTGTTGAAGTCTACCACTACTATTGTGTGGGGTTCAATGTGTGTTTTCTGCTTTAGTAAAGTTTCTTTTATGAATATGGGTGCCCTTGCATTTGGGGCATAGATGTTCAGAATTGAGACTGTCTCTTGGTGGATGTTCCCTTTGATGAATATGCCATGTCCTTCTTCATCATGCTTGATAATTTTTGGTTGAAAATCTATTTTATTGGATATTAGGATGGCACCTCCAGCTTGTTTCCTGGGACCATTTGCTTGGAAGATGATTTCCCATCCTTTCACTCTGAGATAGTATTTTTCTTTGTTATTATGGTGTGTTTCTCGTATACAACAAAATGTTGGATCTTATTTGCATATCTAGTCTGTTAGCTTATGTCTTCTTCTAGGTGAGTTGAGTCCATTGTTATTGAGAGATATTAAAAACAGAAGACTGTTAGTTCCTATTATATTTGTTTTTGTAGTAGGGTTTATGTGCTTGTGGTTCTCTACTTTTGTCTTTGTTGTGAGATGCTTAATATCTTGACTTTCCTTTGTTGTAGGTGTTTTCCTTGTGTTGGAGTTTTTCTTCTAAGATCCTCTGTAGGGATGGATTGGTAGATAGACACTGTTTGAATTTGGTTTTGTCCTGGAATATTTTGGTTTCTCAATCTACATTGATTGAGAGTTTTGCTGGATATAGTAGCCTGGGCTGGCATTTGTGTTCTCTTAGAGTCTGCATGATCTCTGACCAGACTCTTCTGGCTTTCATAGTCACTGTTGAGAAGTCTGGTGTAATTCTGATAGGTCTACCTTTGTATGTTACTTGGCCCTTAGTTCTGTGTGTTTAGTGTTTTAATTATTAAGTGATGAGAGTATTTTCTTTTCTTGTCCCATTTATTTGGTGTTCTATAGGCTTCTTGTACATTTATGGTCATCTCTTTCTTTAGGTTGGGGATGTTTTCTTCTATGATTTTGTTGAAGATGTTTTCAGGTCCTTTGATCTGGGAATCTTCACTCTCCTCTATTCCAGTTATTCTTAGATTTGGTCTTTTCATTGTATCCTGAATTTCCTGGATGTTTTAGTTTAGGAGTTTTTTATATTTTGAATTTTCTTTGACAATATCTTCTATGATATCTTCTACACCTGAGATTCTTTCTTCTATCTTTTGTATTCTGTTGGTGATCTATAATTCCTGACCTTTTCCCTAGATTTTCCATTTCCACGTTTGCCTCCATTTCTGTTTTCTTTATTGTTTCTACTTCCACTTTTAGATCTTAGATCACTTTATGTAATTCCTTTACCTGTTTGATTGTGTTTTTCTGTATTTCTTTAAGGGATTTATTTGTTTCCTCTTTAAGTGCTTCTACCTCTTTATCTGTGTTTTATTGTATTTCTTTCAGTGAGTTATTTATATCCTCCTTAAAGGATTCTATTTCTTCATGAGATACGATTTTAGGTCAGCTTCCTGATTTTCAGGTGTGTTGGTGTATTCAGGGCTTGCTGTGGTGGGAGAACTGGGTTCTGATGGTGCCCATGTATATTGGCTTCTTTTGCTTATGGTCTTGTGCTTGCCTCTTACCATCTGGTTATCCCTAGTGTTTGCTGGTCTAGGTGACTCTGTCTGAAGTCTGCCTCATTTGTCCCTGGATTACTTCAGGTATCTTGGTAGGCCTGAGTCCCTGGCTGTAGCAGACCTCTTGTAGGACCTTCCAACTTGGGAGTCTTCCGAGGGGCAGGGAACCTGCTGATCTGTTGCCCAGGCTGCAGTAGATCTCCTGGGAGGTCTTCAAACTGTTGGGTCTTCAGAGGAGCAGTCCAGCTGTTATCCTGTGTGAAGCTGTTCTCCAGGGGGATCTATGGATTGTGGTTTCTGTTTCCCTGTGTGCAGTAGAACACCAGGGAGGCTTTCAGTCTATTGAGTCAGTTGCCTTGCATGTCACAGACTCCCCGTGGAGGTCTTCAGAGTGTCGTGTCATGTCTGTTGCCCAGTTACTCTCTGTACAGAGGAACTCCTGGGATGCCTCCAAGCTGTGGTGTCCTCAGGAGAGCAGATAAGCTGGTAATCAGTTGCTCAGTTGCCCTGTGTGCAGATCTCCAGGCATGTCTCAGGATGTGGTATCTTCGTAGGAGCAGACAAGTTAGCAGTCTGACCCAGCAGAAAGGATCAGGCAGAAGGGGAATGGCATTAATCAGGTGGGGATTTTGGGGAGTGATGCGTCCCTGATTCCACTGGGCTCCTAGCGGCAGCTGTGGAACTTCAGGAGGGTTCTTACCAAATGGTCTGAGTGCACTACATCTTCTGAGATGCCTCAGGATATGGTGTCTTCCAGGGAGCAGACTAGCTAGCAGTCTGTCTGAGTAAAAAGTACCAGGTGGAAGGGGCTGTTTTATTTCTTTTTTTAATTAATTAATTAATTTTATTATTTATTTATTTTTTTGATACTTTATTTACATTTCCAATGTTTACCCCTTTCTAGGTCTCCTCTTTGGAAACCACCTATCCTCTCCCCATCCCCCACCTCTGTGAGGGAATTCCACCTCCCACCCACCAGCCCGCCCACTACCATATTCCCACCTTGACATTCCCCTTTACTGGGGCCTCACCTCCCCCTGATGGCCAACAAGGCCCTCCTCTGCCACATATGTGGTCCAAAACATGGGTCCCTCAATGTATATACTTTGGTTGGTGGTCCAGCCTCCAGGAGCACCAGGGGAGGGCTCAGGCCAGTTGACACTGTTGCTCCCTCCATGGGGCTGCAGACTCCCTCAGGTCCTTCAGTCCCTTCTCCAACTCCTCCATCTGGGACCTCACTCTCAGTCCAGCAGTTACTGTAAAGTGAAACTTGGGTATCCTGAACGTTTGGGCTAATATCCACTTATCAGTGAGGACATACCATGTTCATTCTTTTGTGACTGAGTTACCTCACTCAGGATGATATTTTCAAGTTCCATCCATTTGCCTGCAAATTTCATTAAGTCATTGTTTTTAATAGCTGAGTAGTACTCCATTGTGTAAATGTACCACATTTTCTGTATCATTCCTCTGATGAAGGACATCTGGGTTGTTTCCAGCTTTTGGCTATTATAAATATGGCTGCTATGAACATAGTGGGGCATGTATCTTTATTACATGTTGGAGCATCTTCTGGGTATATGCCCAGGCCTCTCCTATAGCTGGGTCCTCAGGTAGTATTATGTACATTTTTCTGAGGGTCTGCCAAACTGATTTCCAGAGTGGTTGTACCAGCTTGCAATCCCACCAACAATGGAGGAGTGTTAAGGCCTTTCTGTGAAGTTAGAACTGCAGTCAGCCAGCCTGCATGCTTGAATTTCCATATTGTCCCTTTACCATAGCCGAGTCTCAGTTCTCAGGTTAAGGACTCATAAATCCAAAATTGGATTTTTATTTGGTTGTCAGGGACTGGAATACAGGTCCCCTTGTTTATGTAGCTGGCTGCTCTACTCACTGATCTGCCTCCCCATATCTCTTGGCTTTTCTGTATTTGTCCCATTATTTACCATATAGATACAATAATGATTAACAGTAGCAGATTTATCGTTTACATCTTCTAAATGTATCAAGATATTCTGTGATACTTGCTGAGATCTATTTTAAAATTTTAAATAACCTGTTAATTATGGGTTGAAGAGTGAATGTATATGCTAGTCAATTAGCATTATCAACTATTTAGTACTCAAATTCAAAGACCCAAGTGTTGTTCCATGTGCGGAAACTATATATTTTATAGGGAATATTATATATTGTAATTTGAAAGGTCTAGTCATTTTTAATGCATTTATCCAATGAAATTACATTACCTTATATAATATTGAGGTTTTCACATATTTTATCAGTAATAAAATATACATCTATGGTTAGTAGCTGCCTGCATACTTGAGAGAAAAGAACATTTACAAAGGAACATGCAAGTCAGTGGAGTGATCACTTGAATAATTTATGATTTGGAATGTTGTTTTTCTAAGTGAAAGCTGTCCACCTACAAAAAATCAAATCACATTTGAATATGAAATAGCGTAGCTTCTCAATACTTAATAATGTGTTTGCTTCAATATTATTAAACACAAACTTACTTTAAGGAAAATATTCTGTAACAAATATACAGTAGAAGCACACAGAGGAGTGATAAATCCCTGTTTAAAAAATCCACTTTCTTACAGGTCCAACCTTAATGTGCTTGGAGATGTGGTGGAAGTAAAGTATTCCAGTTCGATTTTGCTGTGACCTCAGTTTCACACCCTCCAAAGAACTGTTTCAATGTCTCTGATTTAAATGTAACATCTTCTTTTTAAATTAAGAGAGAATATACTTAAGTATCAATTACTTATACGGAACAAATTTTTATTTTACACATTTTATACAATCCATCAAGGGTTAGCGCAAAGGTAAAAATGATCACAGAAATTGGAGAGTATAAAGGAGAAGATGTAGTTCTTACAGTGCCTTCTGGAGGTAGCTCAATCAGTGCCCAGTGGCTCTTCTCTTACCACATGGAGAGGCAACTGCCCAAGTATTTTCTAGGAGGAGTGATAATAATTCATGTAAGATTTTACTCATTCCATTGAGCTAACCAAAACATACATATAATGACATTATATTCATATAAGTTCATATTCTCTGTACATATTTAGGGGATTTGTTATATTTCAGCCCATGTATACATTATGTTAGGATCATATCAAGCTCATTAGCATATACATTACCTCAATTTTCTGTTTCTTTCTGTTAGGAGCATGTATCAGAAATCATTCAACTAATCAAATTCCACCTCTGTCCTTGATAACTGTTCTTGCTTTGTCATCTCTGATTCTTCACAGACTCTGCTCACATATATGTGACTCTACTTTAGGAGAAGAACTCTTTAGCCTAACATTTAAATAGCTAAGGATAGAGTTTTGCCCATCCAGGAACAATAGGCCTACATGTGGTTAATGAAGAGAGAGAGAGAGAGAGAGAGAGAGAGAGAGAGAGAGCAGGAGGTCATATTGCAGCAATACAAGCAGAAGAACCAGCTCCTGTGACAGCCACAATTATTTCCAACTACACTGTGCAGACACCTATTACTTTGGGGATTGGCAACTGCCCCCAAGCTCATTATGAAGATAATTTCATTGTGTGTGCATTGTAGTAACATATTTCAGTCCCTGCTTTTGTTAATATTGACTTTCAAGTATTGGGCACTTCTCTTGTTTGAGACTGAATGGTTACTTTGGAGAGTCATTTGGAAGAGCTGTGGCACTGATCACACCGTCAGAATGCCAACTGCAGAGATTAGACAACTTGATGTTTTAGATGGATGCCTTAACAAAAGTTTCTGCATATCAGAGCTGTAAGCACACACACACACACACACACACACACACACACACACACACACACACACAAAATAAAAGTAAAATGTAAGCATCCCACAATGTATAGTCAAAATCTTGATTTTGGGAAATGTAAAAGTAGTTTTGCAAAGATTAAATTGGTTTAACATTTAGCAAACTCATATAAGCCAATAAAAAACACAAAATTCAAAACAGCAATCATAAGAAACAATTAACTATTTCTCTCACACTCACAAACACTCACACAAATATAGAGTAGTGACAATTATAGAAAATAAAAAGATTTATGTTATTTATAACTATATAAATTATCCTCAGAAACTATACACTATTGGGTAATTGACATGTTTTATAATTCATAGCAATTGAGAGTAGATTAGTTATTTTGTGTATATACTTTATAACAGTAACTTTATTTCATATGGAAATGTATAGCACTTTTAAAATTGTCTAGTACACTAGTACTTGGGCTCTGTTTAACTGAATTAATTCCTAAGACCATGGAGTAGCACTGTATTTTAGTTGATCAATCGCAAATGGCATTCTTCTAGTTCTTTTTTTTTTTTCAGCTTTCAGTAAAAACAATTATTATTTCTACAATAAATGTACTATCACTCAGTAAATAACATATTTATTGAGTATATAAAACCCTTCTATTTAAAAAAGAATAACTGTGTGTAGGTTAGCATTTATATTTCTACAGTTAAGGATAAATGTGTATAAGAGAAAAATAATATATCAGTATAGTACTGTATCATACTTCCAATTCTAAATAACAAAGTACATGTGTGTGGTGTAAAAATTAATGATGTGATCTCATTTTCAATGGTTTTTAATTTTTATTAGTAAATGATATAGTTCACTACTATAATATTTAGTTGTCAGCTTCCTTTCTAGAATATGATTAGTGATTATGCTGCATTTTCAGAAAGTAAATCTCTATGTCTCTTTAATTTTCTCCTCTTCTTTCATCTATATTCAAATCTATATGGAGGACAGTAGAGGTTTTTATATTTGTATTTTGTAAAATGCAATGTACAAGTCAGAGAAGTTGAATTTAACAGTAGAGATGCAACCATACAACCACAAAACAGTAGTAGATGGGTGTGATGGTCCACACCTGCAAAAGCAGTTTTCAGGAGGTATTCCAGAGGGTCATGAATTTAAGTGATTCTGGATACATACTGAGACTATGTCTCCAAAACAAGGAAGAAAGATGAAGGAAAGATAAAAAGAAACAAAGAAAGGAAGGAAGGTAGGAAGGAAGGAAGAGAGAAAGAAAGAAATATTAGAAATTAAATGTTCAGAAATTTTGAGTGATATTTTATTTTTTTCTTTATTTTTTCTTTTTTTTAATTTATTTTTTGATATTTTATTTACATTTCCAATGTTTCCCCCTTTCTAGGTGTCCACTTTGGAAACCACCAATCCCGTACCTCTATGAGGGTATTCCACCTCCCACCCACCAGCCCACCCACATGCGTATTCTCACCTTGACATTCCATTTTACTGGGGCCTCTCCTCCCCCTGATGGCCAACAAGGCCCTCCTCTGTCAAATACGTGGTCCGAACCATGGGTCCCTTGATGTGTATTCTATGGTTGGTGGTCCAGCCTCCAGGAGCACCTGGGGGTCAGGCCTGTTGACACTGTTGCTCCCTCCATGGGGCTGCAGACTCCCTCAGCTCCTTCAGTCCCTTCTCTAACTCCTCCAACTGGGACCTCACTTTCAGTCCAGTGGTTACTGTGAAGTGAAACTTGGGTATTCTGAATGTTTGGGCTAATATCCACTTATCAGTGAGTACACACCATGTTTGTTCTTTTGTGACTGAGTTACCTCACTCAGGATGATATTTCCAAGTTCCATCCATTTGCCTGCAAATTTCATTAAATCATTATTTTTAATAGCTGAGTAGTACTCCATTGTGTAGATGTACCACATTTTCTGTATCCATTCCTCTGCTGAGGGACATCTGGGTTGTTTACAACTTCTTATCATAAATATGGCTGCGATGAACACAGTGAAGCATTTGTCCTTATTACATGTTGGAACATTTTCTGGGTATATGCCCAGGAATGGTATAGCTGGTTCTTCTGGTAGTATTATGTCCATTTTTCTGAGGGTCTGCCAAACTGATTTCCAGAGTGGTTGTACCAACTTGCAATCCCACTAGCAATGGAGGAGTGTTCCTCTTTCTCCACATCCTCGCCAGCATCTGCTGTCACCTGAGTTTTTGGTCTTAGTCATTTTGCCTGGTGTATGGTGGAATCTCAGGGTTGTTTTGATTTGCATTTCCCTGATGACTAAGAATGTTGAACATTTCTTTAGGTGCTTCTCAGTCCTTCGAGTTTCCTCAGTTGAGAATTCTCTGTTTTTCTTTGTTTCCCATTTTTTTTGATAGGGTTATTTGGTTCTCTGGCGTCTAACTTCTTGAGTTCTTTGTATATATTGGATATTAGCCCTCTATTGGACATAGGATTGGTAAAGATCTTTTCCCAATCTGTTGGTTGCCGTTTTGTCCTATTGACAGTGTCCTTTGCCTTACAGAAACTTGGCAATTTCATGAGGTTCCATTTGCCAATTCTTGATCTTAGAGCATAAGTCATTGGTGTTCTGTTCAGGAACTCTTCCCCTGTGCCCATGTGTTCGAAACTTTTCCCCACTTTCTCTTCTATTAGATTCAGTGTATCTGGTTTTATGTGGAGGTCCTTGATCCACTTGGACTTGAGCTTCCTACAGGGAGATAGGAATGGATCAATTTGCTTTCTTCTACATGTTGACCACCAGTTGAACCAGCACCATTTGTTGAAAATACTTTTTTCCATTGGATGGCTTTAGCTCCTTTGTCAAAGATCAAGTGATCTAAAGCTTGTGGGCTCATTTCTGGGTCTTCAATTCTATTCCATTGATCTACCTGCCTGTCACTCTACTAATACCATGACATTTACACATTTTTCTGTATATCTTAAGGAGACAAAGAAGGTTGGTGTAGCTACTTTTTTTTTTTTTTTTTTTTTTATCTTTGGGTTGTAAAGACCCTAGCATTTTGAAGATATTTCTGTGCATGTGTGTGTGTTTGTGTGTGTGTATGTGTGTGTGTGTGTGTATGTGTGTTTGTGTGTTTCTTTGGTTTTTTTTTTGTTTTTTTGTTTTTCGAGACAGGGTTTCTCTGTGTAGCCCTGGTTGTCCTGGAACTCACTCTGTACACCAGGCTGGCCTCGAACTTAGAAATCTGCCTGTCTCTGCCTCGTTTCTTTGATTCTTAACTTATCCACTAAAAGTATTTTTATTTTCTTACGGTGATAAAATTTTAGGTAAAATTATTCAAAATTCCTTACATTAATGAAACCTATTGGACCTTGTTATGACTTAAGAAAATTGAAGTTTAGAATGCTCTTTGTTGCATTTACAGTAGATATTCAATTGAAATACTAGGTTAAACTTTTAAATGATTTTTCCTTTCTGAATGATTCATCATGGGCACAAAAGTATATGCTCCAACCTGTAGATATGCTTTTGGCTGAATAAAAGCTGTAATTATTTCCTAATAAAATTCTTCCATAGAGCTTCTATGCATATGCTCAATGAGAGTGAGATCAAAACTCTGACTTAGGCATTCTTATGACAAATTTGAACATGTATGCTGTTAAGGTGACCTGCACACCTCTACAGATGTTGAAAAAGATTCATAGGGTGCTGCTCATGAGCTGGAATTCGGAGTTCTTCCATAATTGATGGTCCTAATAAAAGTGTAGGTATGTTTAGGCAAATAATTTACTTCAATGGAAGTATATTCAGCAAGCCTACTTTGTCGCCAGGCAGTGGTGGCATACGCCTTTAATCCTACCACTTGGGAGGCAGAGCCAGGCAAATTTCTGAGTTCAAGGCTAGCCTGGTCTACAGAGTGAATTTCAGGACAGCCAGGGCTATACAGAGAAACCCTGTCTTGAAAAACCAAAACCAACCAACCAAATAAACAAAAAACCTATTTGTCTAACAAGTCATCTCACACGAGGTCAGCAGCATCAGACATCCAGATACAGGATAAACAGGATAGAGATGTTCTCTTTCTACTTCATTTAGAAGCAGTTCCAGGACTGATTGAAACATAACCTTGCTGGGTCTTCTTTCTGATTAAAAGTTTTATTTTTAGTAGATATGATATAGTACTACTACCTTGGTTTCTTATAGTCTTTAGAGAGTCTATGTCTTCATCAAAGATGAAGTGAGAGCTGTCATGTAGCTGTACTGCAGGTATCTGAAGGAACTTTTAAAAATGCTTGTTATTTGTAAAAGTAAAACTGATAGCATAGAGTTTATACATGATTCTAAAGAGAGTGTCTCTGTCTCCTCTTCAGTGCACGTTCATAGGGGCATTCTGGAGTTCATTAATGATGTTAATACCCCATTAGTAGATTAGCATTTTTTTTTTTTTTTACTTCAAATGACACCTTTTAAAAAGTGTCTCAAATACAAAAAGCACTTTCTTGTTCCTTGAGAGTTTGGGAGATTTGTATCAATTTTATTTTTTCTTCATTGAAATCTAAAGTAGATCCTGAAAACATTATTTACCACAATGGCAATTATTTACCACAGTGTTTCTGCTAAGTCCTTTTCATTTTTAATCAATTGAAATTTTACTCTGAAGAAAGGATGGGGCTTTCAGTGCACACAAAGCATAAGTATCAAACCAAAAAAAAAAATAATAATAATTCTTTAGACAACACTCCAAGGGGTTATTTCTCGTTATTTTTGACATCCCTCTTTTCCTTGAGACAGGCCACATGCGTATTTACAGTTGATCAGTTGACAGCTCAGCAGTTCTACTAAGATGAAAACTAACCTTGGGAATGTTTAGAAGGAAAAGGTTGTTCTTTGATTTATTACGCCAGTTTATGCTTGGGCCATCGTTTCCCTTTTAACTATTCAGGCTGTGTTAAGTGGAAACATCTAACATTTTGAATAAATCGGCTTCATTCAAACCAAACATGAACCAGAAGCATTTTAGAAGACATCTGATTAAAGTAAATGAAAGTGAGATCATCAGGGTCTGCTCGATAATATAGAGAAAGGCATCGTGACCAGGAACAGAATTCAGCGACAACTAGTGATAGCAAACTATGCTGTCAGCTGGCTTTCTTGTTTTGTGCTAGTTGAGGTCTGGCTGGGGAGTTTTAGGAACATTTGTTTTTAGCCTGTACGCAAGTTCTCTTGCATTTTCATGAGAAGTCATTGGATGAGATATGGCTCATTTATATGATTATATAACGTTATTTTAAAAATAGTTTATTCATAAAATTCAGGCTTACTATCTATTTTATGTACTCCCAATATGATACTCGAGTCAAATACTGGGTTTTCTTTAATTTCAAAATGCCCCATACATATCTTTCTCTGTTGTATATTTAAAATTGTATAATCTACTTTACTTAATATATTCTTAAATAGCCTTGAAATGACTATCCTTACCTCAGAACTTATAGTTTTCTAACAGAACATAAGATTTAGAACAAAGATTTCCCAGACTGGAAAAAATAGATGTCAGAAGCAGAAACTGTAAATATTTGATAAACCTTGGCACAAAATAACCTTAATATTATAACCTTCCTCCATTAAATACTAGAGATTCTAATTCTAAATGATTATATTATCTAAGATTCTATGACAAATCAATTTCTCTTATACAACAAATATTTTAGAAGCTTTTACTACTTTTGCTCACTCATTAACCAATAAAATACCAAACATGATTTTGTAATATGTTTTTCTAAAATGTGCTAGCTTATTAAAATAAAGCTTATTGTACCTGATGAATGGTCTTAAGAAATATTCTGAAAATCTTGGATCATGTGGATAGAAAAAGACTAATTGTCTAGTTCCATTTTCAGAAAAAAGTAAATTTTATAAAAGCAGAGACTTTTCTATAGCCAAATAAAAGTGGTTGAGCTCAGAAATTATGCCAACCAGAGATTGTGGTAAAAAATAAGGAGCTGTTTTAATGAATAATAAGCAAGAACAAAATATGTTATGATTTTATCACTTGTCTGTTGAAATGAACAAAAAGTGAAGCCTCTAAATTTATGTGTTCATTCAGTTGTAAAAGTTTCACCAAATCTTTGCTGTAGTTCTGACAGTGTTCTAGACTCCCAGAGTACAAAAGTGCATAAGGCAACCAAACAGATCTTTCAAGATGCATAGGGATAGCAGGGGAACGAGATAGTGGCCTAAACTGTGATACAAATTACCAAAGGGCAAAACCAGGATGCTCAGAAAATGCATGAATAATCAGAACCTTGATTCTAGCAAGCTGTGATTCTGCCAACTGAATAGTCACATACTAAAGCTATTAAGTTATGTACCTATATTGTATTCTGTGGAACATAAAATTGGAAGAGAAGGTAAACTATCTGTGAATCTTTTGATTGAAATTAACTTCTGGTAAAAACGTATGAGTGATTAAGAAGATAGAATTACCTGGCTGATACCTCAACTTCATCTAATTGTACTCATAGGAAGTATGGCTATCACAATCACTGTATCTATGATATAGTTAATTTGCTAGCTGTCTTCTTCCTAGTCATAAAATTTATATGTATCTTATAAATAAAATCCTCTCAAATTACGGGACAATTCTGACATTACATGTTATGGTATTTCCTCTTTTGCTTTGTTCATGCTTATTTATGACAAAAATGGGAGCAATATAAGTTCAACTTTCACATCATGTTAGTAATTAACTCCCATGCTTGGATTTATTTTTCTAAATTAACATCACTTACTATCAAGAAGAGAATGCGTTTTTTTTCTAAAGGCAATATACCAGATTGAGAATGGATGAGAAAAATAAAAATCCATAGCTGAATGAAATGTACTATGAAAGTAAATTCATCAAAATTTAAAATGCTATGTCTTGCTAATAAATTATCATAATAAAGAGAATGCTAAACAAAAAATTCTTATCCTTTTTATACATGTTATTAAACCCAAAACACTGAACCATAATTTGAAAATCACCTCCTGAAATACAAATCCTTCAGTATGTCTTTGTGGATGAAGTGTGGAATCATACAAATGACAATTCCTCACCTAGGCAGTAGCTGATAGTCTCTTAAATTTCCATTGCCTTTTGAAACTTACTTTTCTCTCTGTGATAGAAGACATAGAATCATTTTTCTCTGGAAAGAAAATGCCATTTAACACAAGTGGAATTGTCAAAGAATGCCATGTGCTGAGAGGAAAGTGACAAATTAGAAAGGGATAAACCACTCAGAAAGTGACTGGTCAACAGCCCTGAGTAACAGGAGCTACATAAAGAAGAGTTGTGGGGAAAAATAGGTGAGAGCATCAAAGAAGCACAGTAATTGCACAATATATTGACAAGGAGGTGTTTTTACATTAAGTGAGCCATTTAGCATTAGGAGTTAATATGGGTCACCCTCTAAATAAGTACTTCAGTTTTTTCAGATGGTTTAGTTTTTATATTTACCATTGCTTTATTTTCATGATATTATGATATATAAAGAATTGAGCTTGCATCTGTCAAATTTCAAATAGTGTGTGTCAATCCAGAAAACCAGGTATGGGGACAACATTTGAAATGTAAATAAATAAAATAACTAATAAAACATTTTAAAAGGTGTCAACCCAAAGATGGTGTTTCATATATGTGGAATATAATTCTGAAACCTTGAAAATATCTTGTATAGCAGGGCAGTGGTGGCACATGCCTTTAATCCCAGCACTTGGGAGGCAGAGGCAGGTAGATTTCTGAGTTTGAGGCCAGCCTGGTCTACAGAGTGAGTTCCAGGACAGCCAGGGCTACACAGAGAAACCCTGTCTCACAAAAACCAATATATATATATGTATATATCTTGTATATACAATTTAAAACTCTGAAGATAGAACAATAATAATTTTCTTGAAATCAAGTAGCTTTTGAACTTAAAAAATGTTAAAATAAGTTACTATATGACATCTAGGCTGATATAACTCCTTCCCAGAGCAAAATTCCAATCTAACGATATAAATATCGAGCATAAGAAAGCCTCTTACTCCTTCTCCTCCTTCTCGTTCTCCTGTTCCTCCTCCACATTCATGTTCTTTGTTGAAAATAGATTCTTCTCTTATACAATACATCTAAGCCACAGTTTCTCCTCCATCTACCCTTCCTTTCTCAGATCTACTCCCCCTCTGTTTCTTTATCAGAAAATATCAGTCTCCCAAGAGATGATACCCAAACAGAGAAAACAAGAAACAGTGAAACAAGGATAAAGCCTTCATATCGAAGCTGGACAAGCCAACCCAGAGAGGGAAAGAGTCTTAAGAGCAGGAAAGTGTGAGAGATACAGCATTTCCTACTGTTAGGAGTCTCACAAAAACCACAAAGCTAACGTCATAACATATATGCAGAGGACTTAGTGTAGGCCTATGCAGACTCCATGTTTGCTTCTTCGGTTTTTGTGAGCCCTGAAAAAACTCTTTTGAGATTTTGGTTAGGCTTGGTCAAAAGACTCTCGAATCATTTTTACGCTCTTGATTTGCTCTTTATTGCTCCACAGAGATGAAGAGTTTATGTACTTCAGACACCAGACACAAAGTTCTCGGAGGTGTATCTAACGCGAAGCTTCCCAAAATTTGTGAAAGAAACCTAAATGGAATCATCAAGTGACCAGGAAGATAAAGCCCTAACTAGACATCACTTGCCACAAATTAAATTTCTAGTGCTGGGAATGGGTTATATCTAATCCAGTTATTGTCCAAATGGGTCTCATAGCATCCCCTAAACAAATCAGGACAATATCAGGTCTACTGTTTGCTCTCCACAAACTGATGGTAGGACATTATTACTGAAGACAACACCTACATAACTCACTGAACATGGAGAAGTGGAGCTCTTTCCTACTTAGAGCCTTTACCCCTACTGACTAGTGCTCATAGTACTGGAAGGGACTTTACATACCCTGCTACACACCCTGTTATCTACAGTGGTGACCTGCCTGTAAGATACATTTGTTACAATAATGACACAAAAGTTGTAGGAGTAATCAGTCACTATCTGATTCAAATTAAGACCTAATCCATGAGACATGAGATGGAGCCTATGTCTTACACTGTCCAGATGTCTAGGAACCTAAGATATATATATAGGCCATGGCCCTAGGGGCACTCCAAATACAACAGTTCTGCTAAAGAAGCGGAAATAAAATGACTCCTAACTACATTCTGCTGTGTCCACATGTGAGTGTCTTGCTCAGACATCATCAAAGAAACTTCTCCCTGTAGTAGATGAGAGCAAATCCAGAGACCACAACTGACAGAGTGTGGAGAGCGGAGACTTCAGAACATTCAGTCCTAAGTGGGATGTCACCATCACATCCCTCCCCTTAGGGCTCAGGGACCTCTGCAGAAAAGGAGGGAGAAAAATGGTAAGAGCCAATGAATATGGAATACGGTCAGGAAGCAAAGCCTTTCAGACACAACAGGAAACACACACATATATGGCAGCATAAATAGGGTGTTCCCAGGTCTAAGACAGTCCCAGTGCAGAAAGGGAAAGCAAACACAAGCACCCTTCCCTAACTCAGAAGCTCTCTCCAAGTGATAACTCCTCACAAAGGAAAAAATAGCTTTCTCCAACAGACACTTACTGAATATGCAACTCACACTTAAGGCTAGCCCCTTGCCCAGCAGTAGAGGGCCAACAAAAGAAACTCAATTTCATTTGTCTCATAATGCCTTGTCCTGGTATTTTTTTTTTCTTTTATAGATCTCTTGCTTATATATTGTGGCTTCTCATTTTATCTTTATGGGTTTTCTCTGTGTGTGTATGTGAGTTTCAATAACTGTATGTGTTTCTTGCTTTTTTTTTTTTTTTTTTTTTGCAAGGGAGGTCTATTTTTTCACATTTGTTTGTTTCCTTTGTTCTATTGTACTAGTCAGGATTCTCTAGAGTATCAGAACTAGTAGGACCAATTTTATACACACACACACACATACACACACATATGTATATATATATGGAGAAAGAGAGAGGGAGAGAGAGAGAGAAAGAAAGAGAGAGAGGAGAGAGAAAGAGTAGAGAATTCATTAGAATCACTTACAAGCTAAGGTCTAACTAGTCCTATGATGGCAGACTATGATTGGAAAATCTAATAACCTAGAAGTTTCTCAATCCACAAAGCTGGAAGTCTTTGTTGGTTTTTAGTAGATGTTAGAATCCCACAGAAGCATGTTTAAAACAATTATATAACAGTTTTTTCTTTCACAGTTCTGCTCCCAGAATTATGACTCTGAGACTAAGTAGTCAGTATTCAATGCCTAAGCCATAAGCTTTGGCTCATTCCCTGACGAGCTCTTAATTTATTTAACCATTTAAATTACTCTATGCTTACCGCTTGGTTAGTTGCATCTCCTTCAGTCCTAGCCCACTTCTTCCTTCTTGTCTCCTCAGCATCTCCCTCAACATCTATCTTTTATCTTTTACTATTTCTCAGAATGCTATCTCTTCCTGCCAGCGGGCCACCTTTTAATTCCTATCTCATCTCATTGGTTATTGATTTTTTTATTGATAGGAGATGCTTATAAAAGATTCTCTCTATAGAATTAGTCTCTAATGCCAGTGAAGGAGTGGACTTAGAGCAAGGCAGGAGCAAGCCTCAAAGAGCAAAAGCTTCCTTCTTCCATGACCATATATTAGATTCCAGCAGAAGGTGTGACCAAGATTAAAGGTGTGTCTTCCCACCTCAGAATCTGAATTAAAGATATGTGTCTTCCTGCTTCAAGATTCAAGTTAAAAATATGTGTTTTCTGACATTAAATGTCTGGACTAGAAGTGAATTCAGATACTTCACACTAAACAAAATTTCTCTCACAAGTTACCCTTTATTTTTGGATTGTAGTTCACTTTGGATGTAGTTAAGTTGCCAACTAAGAATATACATTACACCTATTCTTCTTCTTCAACTTCTTCTTCTTCTTCTTCTTCTTCTTTTCTTCTTCTTTTCTTCTTCTTCTTCTTCTTCTTCTTCTTCTTCTTCTTCTTCTTCTTCTTCTTCTTCTTCTTCTTCTTCTTCTTCTTCTTCTTCAATACCAACTTATTTTCTAATGAAATAGAGAGAGAGAGAGAGAAGGATATAAATGGAGGTGAGCAGGAAGTGGGAAGGATCTGGAAGGAGTTGAAAAAGGAGAAACTATAAATAGAATATATGGTATTAAAAGATCTATTTCAATTTTATAAAAAAAGAAAACTTCCCTTTGCATCAGGTGGATATCACTGCAGAAAACCATTGTCCATTCTCCAGTGATTTTTTATATTTTCTACATCAGTCAGTCAGCTGTGGTGATGTGGGTTTGTCTCCTTTAGTTTCTGTTTTCTATGTATCTATTTTATTTGTGATAGCTCCATATATTTATGAATGAGGTTTTGTGCTGCCTCAAGCTCAACTAGTTTTGTCAAATTATTTCCAGTGAATATGATTTGTTTTAAAAAACATGATTGCTTTACCATAAACTGACATATATTTTTCATCTGGTTTTGAGTCTGCTTTTTTAACTGATACCTTTACTATTATATGAGGACCTTTTTGTTTCTTTTCATATTATTTTGTCTGATACTCTCTGTTAACTGATGTGCAGTTATTACTGCTTGTTTTCGTTCCTATTTTCATGGAAATTCTTCTAACATCCTTTCAGTTTCAGAGTGTATGTATCTTTGCTAATGAAATTATTTTCATGCTTCTGAAAGCCTTAGCTTTGAAAGCGTATTTGGGGAATGTTTAGATTTACTTCAATAAATGAGCATGCATTTCTTTTGCTAGGCCTTTTGGGTGATGATATGGGCCAATGAAGACAGTAGAAGAACTGGGCTTCATGAACACAAGCCAAGAATACGTCTCTAGCTATGTAAACCTAAGGCTTGTCAACCTTGGCACTGTCTGTAGGCTGAGGCCTTACCTTTGCGTCCTAGAATAATTCTCAGGGTGTAACAATCATATTCCTTTCCTAACATTACTTGGCTTTCAGCATTTGCCAGTCTTGTCCTAAGAACTGAAAAGATCAAGCACTCATTAAATTCTAGGTAATGTTTTGTCTTATTTGAATGTTTTCCCTTCTGCATGTCAGGGATAGGCTCAAGACAGCCCTTTACTAAGCCCTTCATGAAGGTGTAACCAATGCCCTGAATATGCTAGGATTTTCACCCCCTTTGGTCTCTCTTTTCAAGTGTTTGTGACTTTTGTTCTGAGAGAGAGAGAGAGAGAGAGAGAGAGAGAGAGAGAGAGAGAGAGAGAGAGGAGAAAGTAGGGTGATGATCTAATGAAAGTGTCACCTTTCCTCATGGTTATTTATGCACAATAGGCTTTTACCAAAGGACAAAATTCTTAAAAACTGGTCCCAATTTATTTATGGGTATGTTCAAAGTCGTAGAGAAGATCTTGTAAATGTGCATAGTATGTTTTCCCTCACACCTACAGTCTCAAATAGACTTCATATTATTTTATTTACTCACACTCGTCTTTTAATAAAGTTTAACAATATATTTCCGAGTGTTGATTTCATCTCTGTCTAGAAAAACTGGTCTCAGTTAAGAAAGTGGCTGTTAGGCACACCTTTCTACAGGGATCAAATTTTTCTTATACTTGGGTTTTGTTTGAAAATCATTAAAAGAATATTGAAACCTTATGGGTTTTAAGATTTTTCTGGTGTATCTTTTTTTTTTTTTCTTTTAGTTTTTCAAAACAGGGTTTCTCTGTGTAGCCCTGGCTGTCCTCGAACTCAGAAATCCATCTGCCTCTGCCTCCCAAGTGCTGGGTTTAAAGGTGTATGCCACCACTGCCCGGCTTTCTGGAGTATCTTATATGTCCGAGAATATGCTTCTTTCTAGGGTTAGGTAGTCCAGTTAGAAGCTGGAAGATGCATGCTTCTTTCTTAATGACAACTGACAGAAATGTTTTCACATTCTTATGTTCTATAGGGAAGCATCTATGAAGATAAAAAGTAAAGAGTGTTCACTTATTTAACAATTTTTATTAAACATTTCTATTTGTGGACTAATATTCAAAGTGCAGAATTGTATATAATAGAGAAATATTATAAGATTTTGGAGAACAAATTAAATTTTCCCTAGTGGGGAACAAAGAAACCAATAAAGGATATAAACAGTGTCCATAACTTTTGTGATATTTAAAATGTTGATAACTGTGAGGAAGAAAGAGATAATATAGAGAAAAGTATGAGAAAAGTTGTCACAGTAGAGCAAGAATTTTTTTAAAAATAACGTTATCAAGGAAAGTTTCATTGAGAAGTTATAATTTAGCCAGACACTTCAAAATGAGGAGGTGCCTCTGGGTGCCTGGAATGGAGACTCAATTTGCAGGAGAGAAAATGCACAAAGGTGGTGCAAAGGGGCAAGCTTGACATTTAAAAGAACAAGAAGAGTAGGGTGGCTATACTGGAGTGGGGAAGGGAAAAGGTGATAATCCAGAGAGGTGGGAGGTGGGCAAACAGAGCCAGTGTCTTTTGATTACAAAACCTTTGGCTTTTATTCAGAGAGAAATGAAGAGCTTAGTGGGATGCTGAGTAGAGAAACAACACGTTCTGACTTTCATTTTATGAAGCATCACTTCAACCACTGTGTGGGGAATAGTTTGGGTGTTGAGCAGGAACTACATAATCAAATTGTCATGCCATTTAATAAGGGTGACCTTTAAAGAAGATTTCTCCTTTGAGTCCAATTCAGAGTTCTTTCTCCCTTCCAGGAAAATTGTACTTAATTGTCAAAAATGAAGCATGACTTTATTCTACAATTAATGAAACTTAAAATGCTAAACTGCAAAGCATCATAGCTCAAACTATTCAATAGGAAAATAGGGAGAATATGTATTTCATGTAATCAACAGTTTCTTATATTTGTCTTTGTCATTAATCACATACATTTAGAATTCATGAAAGCAACAGATAATAAGTTTGTAATGTTTTTATTGCCTTTAATTTCTTGATATTTTCTTTCTGACTCAAATAGTGAAACAAACACACTGTAGTTGAAAAAAAAAAAAAAAAAGACCTGGGTTTTCAACCTATGCATTCTGATGCCCATTATTTCTGCCCCAGGTCACAATGTAAAATCTGTGCATATACTACTTTCTAACACTTCAGTTTTCCATGACGTGTTTGCATGTTTGTCTGCTTATGGATAAAGTCGACAGAGAGCACACACTGCTCACTATAGGGGTAGGCTAACTGGTACAACCACTGGAAATTGGAAAGCATACTAATAAATTGTATTCACATTTCCGTTAGTGTATTTTAATTAGTTAAATTATGCTTTTTTAAAAGAAAATTTAATTTTCATAGCCAATCAAAGCATTTTATGATCAAGATATCAAATTAATTTCAGACTGGAAGCCTATGACTATACTTTTATTTCTGACTGCCTATCACGTCTATTAAAACTCCCGATTTTGTTTATGCTTGTCCTCTTATTCATTCCTACATGTTCATCAGATCACAAAATGATGCTCAGAATAGCAGGCATTAGGTACTGCTAATGTTGGATAACTGCTCTGTTATAACATATTTGAAACTTTCCCCTTGTCTACTATACACAGAGGTAACTTATTGTTCTGTAGCTCCATAGTTTATAAAGGCTTCACATGCAATAGGTCTATAACTGAAAAACCTCCAACTTGGCCTTTCTGTGTTTGTTTGTGGTTTTGTTTCTCAACATAATGTTTTCATTGATTATTTGGGAATTTCATACAATGCATCCCAAAACATCCATTTCCCATCTCCCAGTCTACTCTCCCACAATTGTGCCCTCTACAGAAAAAGAAAAAGGATAAAAGGACCAAGTCCAGTTCCTGCTGTTCATTTATTCAATGAAGCATAGTTTTATTGCAGCCATTCTCTGTTTGGATCTTTAGAGAAGACCCAGTGGGTTGCCTTTGACTCATTCCATTTCTTGTTCTCCTTCATGAAACATTTTACATACTGCAGTAGGCATTTGAAACATCTTCTCTGGTCTTTATTATGATTATCTCTATTCTCCACAGTCTGAGAGATCACTCAAATTCAAATCATCTTCTCATTCCCTCATTGAAATGGTCCTGCAGTTAGCTATTGCTATTGGATAATTAAAGAATTACACAGAATTAATGGATCCACTCCTCTCATTGCAGGTCATACTTGGTTCCATTTGGACCTGCTACAAGCCTGTATGCCCTGAGCTCTCCTCTTCAATGTTTCCTGTAGAGTTGGCCCCTTGTCCATTCCTCTGCCCTCAGTTTGACCACACTTTTGCGATTCCCTAAACTTTTGAGGCTTCTTTCCCAAATCTTAATCCTCTTGGATTTTCTTGTGCATATGGTAAGTTCTTCCTTTCTTTTACTTTAAAAACCAGTGTTTTCCTATGCTCACTTCCAAAGTGAGTCAGCACTGGTTGTATTAAAGTATTGCACCATGATACAGTATTAGCACTATTCTCAACACAGGTCTGTTATGTTCCATGATGTAATACTAGCTTCTTATAAGTGCTTTGGACCCAGCACACAAACAATAAACATTTGTCAAATGAATTAATAGATAAATTTTAAACAGTGTTTGAAATTAAATTACCTTTTTATTAAATACATTATGAATAATATAAACCCAACTTATTGCATAATAATCATTTTCATAGTAACTTTAATTTTCACTTTCTGATAATATATTTTCCTAATAAATTTGAATTATACTTGTACAGATTCAGTTTTAGTATTTTAGAAAAACACCTAAGTAGATTTAGTATTATAATAGAGCCTTTTACATCCTTTTCAAATGAGAGTTCAGAGAGCTGAAGCAATGCCTTAGTGGTTAAGAGCACTGGCTGCTCTTGTAGACTACCTGGGTTCAGTTCCTAGTATCTAGATGGCAACTCAAAACTGTCTGTAATTCTAGTTCCAGAGAATCTGACATCCTTTTCCAGCCTCCATGAGTGCAAGATGCCCGTTGTGCATGTATATGCATACATTCAGGAAAAACTCACAAATTAAATATTATTTAAAATGAGACATTTGGATTCTTGATGATTGTGAGTTAATTAGGAATATTTGTCTTTAAGCAAAACTCAAAATTGTACAATAGACCCCTTGATAGCACGTACTTATAATTAGGAACTATTACTTCGTATACAATTATCTATGAAGACTGTCTTTTGGCTTATCTTCAAGATTTTGACATATCAACTTTTTAAAAAGTGTCATCCCATCAATAAAGTGTCTTCTAATCAATGTTAGATATCTGAGATTTTACTCGATTTAGTTTGAGGGTCCAGTCTACTATTGATGAGGCTACCCTTGGGCTGGTAGTCCTTGGTTCTTTAAGAAAGCAGGTAAAGCAAGCCACGGGGAAAAAGCCAGTAAACAGCACTCCTCCATGCTGTCCTGCCTCTAGGTTTCTTCATTACTTGAATTTCTGCCCTTCCTTCTTTCTCTGATGGACTGTGATGTTATAGGCCAAATAAACCCTCCCCTCCCCACTGCTTTTGGTCATGATAGTTTATCACAGCAAGAGTAACTCTGACTAGGATACTAATGCACGTTCTACAATTTCTACACATACTTCCAAGTGTAGTTGTGAAACTACATGTACAACAGCAGGAGAAGCTGAGTAAATAAAACATCGCAGAAATAAGGAGAAATTAGCATACTTCAAGTAATGTGCAAACCACCATATTTAATTATTTGTGCATCAAACAAACTTATAAATTCATAGTAAACATACAATATTACATTTTTGCTAAGATGCTGAGGGAGGGGGTATTTATAACAGAATAGTTACTTAAATTCTAATGATATTAATATATGCTGAGTACTGTTCCTTTATCTGACACTGTTCATCACACCGTAATTCATCATCAAGGAGGAAAGCAACTATTCTTTTTAGATATGGACCAATAACTCTCAGAAAAATTAAATCATCTTTCATAAGCATTTCATTTCTTTGTGCTAATAAATAACAGCCAAATCTTATTATATGCTTTTTTTTGACATTCTCCATGTTATATATGGAAATATTTTTATGCATCTGCTATTTCTCTCAAATTCATTTGCAGCTTTGTGATAAGTAGCAAAAGGTCATTTACAAAACATAATGTGAGCTTCAGATAAAGCTGGAAAATGTTAAAAAGGATGTTATAAAGGCAAGACTGAGTGGATGGGTCACCATGACCAACACAGAAGACACTCGTCCTTTTAGAGTATATAATGGCATTTTAACCTCTACCTCTTCAGCACTATGTTTCATAACCTAACAGTGACCAGATTTTCTAGGTTAATTTGCAATTCAAACCTGTGGTCGTCATAATACATAAACAGAAAAATGGGGTTATAAGCTGAGCATTTTCTTTTTTCCCTACCACATGAGGAAGCCCAAACTCCCAGGTGGATAGTATTGTGAAGTAGGACCTTTGGTTGTTGATTAGATGACAAAACAGAACCTTCATCAGTGAGGTTAACACGCCATGAAATGGGCCAAAGGGAGCTGTCTCTTCTGTTCTCCTATGGCTACACACAGAAAAATCACCACCAGTGAACAAGGAAACAGACTCTCATGAGATGCAGAGTCATCTTTGTTCTTGCCCTTCTGCATCCAGATCTGACAGGATGTATTTTTATTGATAGTAAGTCACCTAGTCCTCAGTGTTTCAGTCTAGAATACCTAACAGACTAAGGCAAATGGAAAGGCAAGCAATTAATTAAGGTACATTTACATAGATTATTTTTGATATACAGCCATTAGTCTGGGTAGTTGGAATTTTGTATGTTCATACAGTGATATGTTCTATGATACTACACTCTGGTAAGCAAGCCATGTGACATTGGCTCATCCAATTCCATACTTACCACACAATGCCATGATCAAGAAAGTCCTGGTTTAATTAGTTTAGTCATAGGACGATAAGAGAAGCAAGAAACAATTGCTTTAAAGACTCAAGAGTAATTTCTTCTATTCATATTTTAGCAGAGAAAAATTTGTTGTTGTTACAGTTACTGTTTTAAACTTTAGTGGCATTTGAATGCTTAATTCCAAGTATAAATATTAAATTTGTGAACATAAGTACAACTGAAGTAACATGAACATTTCCAATTGAGTTGTCCTTATCAGAATTTCTTTTCTTTCACTGTGATCAAACTTTGTGACCTTAGTAACTTGGACAGAAAAGGGTTTATGGCTTATAGCCTTAGATGGCCAGGACAGGAATTCAGGACAGGAATAGAGGTAGAGACTAGAAGAATGCTGCTTACTGGCTTGCTCTCCATGGCTTGCCTAGCTTGTTTTCTTATTCAACCCAGAACCACCAGCCCAGGGTTATCACCACCCACAATGGGCTGGGTTAGGACAGTCCGATAGAGGCAGACAACTCTCTTGTCAAGTAAGTCTAGTTTGTATCAGGTTGACAAAAACTAACTAGTACAACTGACCCTTTGTCGACCTGACATACAAATATATCACAAAACATAACTTTCCCTTCATTATTTTTCTCCTAGATCTCATAATAATATCACAAAATAAATCAGAGTGTAACTTCAAAAGTCCTATTTTAAGGGTTTATAAAATATTTTTCTGACAACAGTCTTTATATATATATATATATATATATATATATATATATATATATATATATATATGTGTGTGTGTGTGTGTGTGTGTGTGTGTGTGTGTGTGTGTGTGTGTGTGTGCATGTGCATGTGTGTGTAAAATCCCAAATAAGCCATATATTTATAATTCCAATGGGGAATGCCAAGGAACAGTTAAAATCATATCAAAGCAAAACCAAAATCCAATAAAGCTCATTGTCTAAAGTCTGGAACTCACTCTCCATCTGGCTCCAAAAGGCTTCAGTAGCCCTATGTTTCTGGGTCTGCTGTTTGTAGCATCAGACAGGCTTATCTCCATACATGGCACTGTCCTTGTAGGTCACCACATAGTCCTGGCATCTCTAATAGTGAGGATCTACACCAGAGTAGAGGCTGTACCTTCACCAGTGATCTCTTGCCTTCTCTGCAAGAAGCCTGCCAAATGTTGCTAAATCATATCTTCTCTATAGGACTTCTTAAGTTCTTCATCTTTCATGCTGACAAAACCAACATCATGTTGGGACTTTTATATGTTACCAAGTTTGGCTGCAGGATTGAGATACAGTTTTACCCTCTTTTGGTTACTGTTTCTGTGTGCTGACCCTAGAGAAATACTTTAACGTCAATGATACTGGCCCCTTAACCAAAACTAATTCCTCAGGCCTAACTAACCATTTCAATTATACCAGGAAAGAATGTGTCTCACATACATGGATTCTAAATACAAAATATGACATAAACAGTCCTAATGAGAGTTTTTGCTTCTCACTGCCCCTAGAGGCATTGAAGTTATGTGTGTTATGTCAGAGTTCTGATTTCTGAACATCTGAATGATGAGTAGCCTAACAGTCCTTGAAGAAAGCAAGCCTGAGATGTTCACCAGACTGGCACCTAGCAAGCCAGACTGAGCTGAAGGTTGGGTACTGAGCTGAAGATTAGACAAAACCAACCTAGGATCATATTCTGGGCAGGATTGAGACTGAGACAGATGACCTTTGCATGGGCCAACTTAGGCAGGGCCAGGCAAGAGCATGCCTGGGGTATCCGCAAGTCTGGTGATGACCAGGCCAAGAGAGACAGATCATACTAGAGATGATTTCTGCCTAGTTCTGTAATGCACAAATGTAGCGTACCACTCTTGAGACCACTCGTGAGACAACTCTAGATACTTAGAGATTCCAGGCACCACTAAGAGGAACAAATAAGTGGTGGAGAAATGAAAGACAAAGAGAAACAGAAAGAAGTGTATATGATGAAGGGAGGCAGACGTGAGGACTCAAGGATAGTGAGGAACAGCACTGTGTGAGTACCACATGGGATCATGATGAGGATCAGGTCTGTGCTGCCGCAAGTTCCCATGTCTGGGTCCTTGGCCCTGAAGTAGCAGGGTTTGTTACCACCAAAGGCCAGGCTGATATTTCTGGTCTGGATTGCTGTCTGCAACACATCGATGTCTGAGGGCTGTGCATAATTGGGGCCACTCCTCACCTCAGCATCATGGAAGAGCTGGCCCTGGAGACTTAAGAGAAGGAAAGCTGTCCCCACTCCTAGCCAGTTGTAGTACTGAGGAGAGTGACCCCTGGAGTTCAGGATGGGCTTCCTCAGAGATCTAGTCCTACCACCTGTGAACAAGGGAGAGATATACTCTTTCCTCTTGCCTCTCAGCACCTTTGGCAGGTGAGAGACATGGCCCTGGGGCCATGCCCCCTCACTGACTGCAGCACTTGGTAGAGGCAGCCCTGCACCTCACCTGGGCAGCACAGTAGATTTGACCCTGGTGGCAGGGGCACAGGTGAGCCAGTCAGAGGGAGTGAGCATAGGAGAACTGCCCTGACACTTGTCTGCCATGCAGTAACATGGGCAAGGGAGAGATGTCCCGCTTACCCTTGAGCTGTCCCTGGGATCATTAAATCAGGAGAACTGTTCCTCCTCACCTGCTACAGCACTAGGAGAGTGGCCCTGAACCTCACCTGAGCAGCAAGGTAGAGCTGGCTGTGGTTGTGGGAGCTGCTGCAGAGCCAGCCTCAATCATGAGAGTGGGAGATCTTGTGAGCTGAGAAGCTCAGGTACCTCTCAGGTAGTATCCAAAGCTTGTAATTGCCCTATAGCATCTACACCATTGGTGAACTGCTGCTGTGCCTGAAGGACCTGGTCCTATTGATTCAAAACTGTAGGACCTCCATGACACAGGGCAACAATGGGATACTGTTGGTTCAGTATTGTAAGGTTCCTGTGTTGATGGAATAGCAGAAGTGAGAGACCTCAAACCATACCAAGAAGTCATTGCAATAAATATTTGCAAAGAAGTGTAGACCAAAGCATATAATGTGGGACATATTATGATGCATTACATCTTCCAAGACAAGACTTTTTTCTATTGGGTAAGGAGGTTGCAAGGGTGGAGAACAGCTATGAGGGGAAGTGGAGATGAGGAGGATTGGGGTGTATGATAGGAAGTTCACAAAGAACCAATACAAAGTCAAACAAAACTTTTCGCTTCTCTCTGCACTTCCCAATCACAGTCTCAATCATCTGCACATAGCCCTCCACACTTATTCTCCAGTTTTCACAGCATCAGCTCATTAATCTCTAGGCTGTCAATGGCATTTCCAACCCAAAATTCCAAAGATTTCTACAATTTTCCTCAAAACAATATTTTATTTTTTACTTTTTAGTACCAACTTCTTCTTCTTCTTCTTCTTCTTCTTCTTCTTCTTCTTCTTCTTCTTCTTCTTCTTCTTCTTCTTCTTCTTCTTCTTCTTCTCCTCCTCCTCCTCCTCCTCCTCCTCCTCCTCCTCCTCCTCCTCCTCCTCCTCATCCTTCTTCTTCTTCTTTTCTCTCTTTCTCTCTCTCTCTCTCTCTCTCTCTCTCTCTCTCTCTCTCTCTCTCTCTCTATCTCTCTCTCTCTCTCCCTTTCTTTGGACTACTTGCATAAACATCATGACTCTAATCAATGTAGCAGAAAGGATTTATTTGTCTCATACTTCATAATCAGAGTGAGTCACTGAAAGGAGTTAGGGCAGAAACAAAAGCATGAATTAATGCAGAAAGCATGGAATAATACTTACATAGGCTTTCGCCCCAAAGTCTGTTTCGCTTGGTTTCTTATACAGCCCAGGACCACCTGCCCAAGATGTGTAGCAACATCTACACTAGACTGAAGCTTCTTGCATAAATCATGAATCAAGAAAATGCTTCACAGACATGACCAAAGGCTAATATAATGCAGGCAATTTCATAACTAAAATTCGTCTCTTCAGGTAACTCTAGCTTATATAAAATTGACAAAATCTAGCCAGTACAGGCATGCTGTAAAATGTTGTCATGGTAAATAGTGGTTGTAAAGCAGGTGGATCTTTGTGAGTTAGAGACTCTGTCTTCAAACAAACAAACAAGCGAACAAACAATTATCCAGTATAACCCTGAAAATTAAACTGTACCAATGGCAAAGTGGAACCTCAGCTTCCTTACCTCTATCTTCTTTGGACAGTTGTATCTGCCTTTAAAGGTTATGCATTACAGATTGTATGTTTTAGGTATGATTCTTTTCATGGTTTCAGTATGTTCTTTAAAGTATTAATATTAAATTGGCCAACTACTATAATTTTAGTGTTTTAATGCTTTATTTCAGTACATTATCTGAAAATCATTTCATATGAAAGCATTGGAACTATTCAAATATTATATGTGAGATAGTTGTATAAGATGTGAGAAAAATCAACTTACATATTTTTGTTGACTTCCTTATGTATTTTATTGATGTTATTGGTTACAGAAGCTCTTTTTAAGATAAGGATTGTGACACTTTTCTTGAGTCTTTTATCAAATGGATAATGATAGGTGAATTATCTTATGAATAATATCTTAAGTCAGTACTTCTGAATACAAAAGAATAAACATATTCTCCAATTGTGGTTAGTTAAAACACTGGTAAACATAAATATGTGTCAGTAGTCTTTGTAAAATAGGATCTTATCAGTCAAGTGACCCAGCAATTTTGAAGATTGATACTAGAACATATGAGATCTAAAGTTTACCTGTATGATTTTTTTATATAAACAATGGGATTGGGCATTTGATCAACCACAAAGGGTCAAACTAGACAAGGATATTGTCTTCGTCAGGCTTTGTATTCTTGCACAAAGCATCAAGACCAAGAGCAAGTTCGGGAGGAAAGGGTTTATTCAGCTTACACTTTCACATTGCTGTTCATCACCAAAGGAAGTCAGGACTGGAACTCACACAGGGCAGGAACTTCTGACCCCTTGTTAACACAAACATATCACTATTAAGCCTCAAACTTTTCTTTTCTGTTCATCCCTAAGATGTAAATAACTTTAAAAGTTCAACAGTCTTTACAAATTCTTATGTATTACATTTTTCAATCACTTTAAAATATCCAATCTCTTTTGAAATTCAAAGTCTTTGTAACTGTGGGCTCCACTACAATACTTTCTTACTTCAAGAGGGAAAAATATCAGGACACAGTCACAATCAAAATCAAAATCGAACCCTAACTGTCCAATGTCTGGGATCCACTCACGATCATATGGATTCCTCCAAGGACTTGAGTCACTTCTCCAGCTCTGCTCTTTGTAGCGCACAGCTTGTCTTCTAGGCTCCAGATGCCTGTGCTCTACTGATGCTGCTGTTCTTGGTGGTCATCTCATGGTACTGAGATCTCCAAAACACTTCTGTCTTCTGCTGCAACTGGATTTCACTTTCACAAATAGCATCTCATAATGCTAACCTCTTTTCATGGTGCTAAGCCTCAAGTTCTCTACATGACCCCTTTAGTCCTGGGCCTTCAACCACCACTGAGGCTGCACCTTCACCAATGGCCTCTCCTGGCCTCTCACAGTGCCAAACATCAGCTGCTCCCCCTTAATGTTTCAAACCTGTACCACCTGGGTGTCACTTATACATTACCAAGTCTGATAGTCAACATGTGGTACAACAGTGGCTGCCTCTGGAACACACCTTTTTTGTGCTCTCAGGAAACGTGTCTCAGAAGATTTCCCCTTAGTGATGCTGGTCTCTTCTTAATCACTGCTAATTTCTTAGCACCAGCTAACCAGCATCATTCATCCCAGTAATGCAAAGGTTTCACTTTAGTAGTTCTGGTACCTTGTTAATCAAGCTGATTATTTAGTTAACCAAATCCACAGAATCTTCACAATCAAAAAAGCAAGTGCCCTGATAAGAGTTTTTGATCTTAGCTTTGAAATTTCACAAGCCAGACCTTCATCTTTTGCACTGTTTTCAACATTATTTCCCAAACTCCTATAGAACATCTCATAGAGCTCTTAACATACAAATGGGTCTTCTAGCTTAAAATTCCAAAGTCCTTCCACAGTCCTCCCAAAAAATATGATCAAGATGTCACAGGAATACCCCACTCCCAGTATCAGTTTGTTTTAATCAAGGTTTATATTCCTGTAAAAATACATCATTACCAAGAAGCAAGTTGGGGAGGAAAGGGTTTATTCAGTTTACAATTCCACATTGTTGTTTATCACCAAAGGAAGTCAGGACAGGAACTCACACTTGGCAGGAACTTGAAGACAGGAGCTGATGCAGAGGCCATAAAGAGTTGCTGCTTACTGGATTGCTTCCCCTGACTTTCTCAGCTTGCTTTATTATACAACCCAGGACTACTAGCCGAGGGATGGCACCACCCAAAATGGGCTCTCCCATCCTCCATCACTAATTAAGAAAATGCCTTATAGCTGGATTTCGTGGAGGCATTTCCTGAAGGGAGGTTCCTTTCTCTGTGATAACTCCAATTTTTGTCAAGTTGACACACAAAACTAGCCAATACAGGTATCCACCACTGTCTCTACTGTTTCTGAGTAAAGGCACTCAGAAATCCCATGCAAAATCACATATAAATTATCCTGTTCTGAGGCTGAGGTATAAGGAAGAGAAGGTAGCATCATTTGTTCCATAAGTGTATTTTGAATGACACTTGCATTTGTTTTAAGAGGCCAAGTGGTGTGGAAATTGGTTATATTAAATAAAATTTCTGCCAGTTTTCTCTTTAAAGGTAAGGATTATATCTGGAGTTAACTACTCTAGATGAGATAGATCTGTAAACCACAGGATCATTTCATTAGATGCTGAAAAAGCATTTGAAAAAATTCAACATCCCTTCATGATAAAAGTCTTGGAAAGATCAGGAATTCAAGGCCCATACCTAAACATAATAAAAGCAATATACTGCAAACCAGTAGCCAACATCAAACTAAATGGAGAGAACCTTGAAGCAATCCCACTAAAATCAGGGATTAGACAGGGCTGCCCTCTCTCTCCCTATCTATTCAATATAGTACTTGAAGTTCTAGCTAGAGCAATTAGACAACAAAAGGGGGTCAAAGGGATACAAATTGGAAAGGAAGACATCAAAATATCACTATTTGCAGATGATATGATCATATACTTAAGTGACCCGAAAAAATCCACCAGAGAACTGCTACAGCTGAAAAACAACTTCAGCAAAGTGGCCGAATATAAAATTAATTCAAACAAATCAGTAGCCTTCCTATACTCTAAGGATAAACAGGCTGAGAAACAAATTAGGAAATGACACCCTTCACAATTGTCACAAACAATATAAAGTATCTTGGTGTGACTCTAACTAAACAAGTGAAACATCTGTATGACAAGATAATGTCAAGTCTCTGAAGAAAGAAATCGAAGAAGACCTCAGAAGGTGGAAAGATCTGCCATGCTCATGGACTGGCAGGATTAATATAGTAAAAATGACCATCCTGCCAAGAGCAACCTACAGATTCAATGCAGTCCCCATCAAAATTCCAACTCAATTCTTCATAGACTTAGAAAGAGCAATTCTCGAATTCATTTGGAACAACAAAAAACCCAAGATAGCAAAAGCTATCCTTAACAACAAAAGAACTTCTGGGGGAATCAGCATCCCTGACCTCAAGCTGTACTACAGAACAGTAGTGATAAAAACTGGATGGTATTGGTACAGTGACAGGCAGGTAGATCAATGGAATAGAATTAAAGACCCAGAAATGAACTCACACACTTATGGTCACTTGATCTTTTTTTTTAATTTATTTTTATTTTTTTATTTTTGATACTTTATTTACATTTCCAATGTTTCCCCTTTTCTGGGTCTCCTCTTTGGAAGCCCCCTATCCCCTCCCCATCCCTGCCTCTATGAGGGAATTCCACCTCCCACCCACCTGCCCACCCATCTCCCTATTTCCACCTTGACTTTCCCTTTTACTGGGGCCTCTAACGCCTTCAGGCCCAAGGGCCTCTCCTCTCTGCCTGATGGCCCTCGAGGTTGTCCTCTGCCTCATATGTGGTCCAAACCATGGGTCCATAGATGTGTATTCTTTGGTTGGTGGTCCAAACTTCAGGACGACCGGCAGAGCAGTAGTGATAAAAACTGCATGGTATTGGTACAGTGACAGACAGGTAGATCAATGGAATAGAATTGAGGACCCAGAAATGAACCCACACACATATGGTCACTTGATTTTCGACAAAGGAGCTAAAACCACCCAGTGGAAAAAAGACAGCATCTTCAACAAATGGTGCTGGTTCAACTGGCGGTCTACGTGTAGAAGAATGCAAATTGATCCATTCTAATCTCCTTGTACAAAGCTCAAGTCCAAGTGGATCAAGGACCTCCACCTAAAACCAGTTACACTGAATCTAATAGAAGAGAAAGTGGGGAAAGCTCTCAAACACCTGGGTACGGAGGAAAAGTTCCTGACCAGAACACCAGGGGCTTATGCTCTAAGATCAAGAATAGACAAATGGGACCTCATGAAACTGGTCACTTGATCATTGACAAAGGAGCAAAAACCATCCAGTGGAAAAAAGACAGCTTTTTCAACAAATGGTGCTGGTTCAACTGGTGGTCTACATGTAGAAGAATGCAAATTGATCCATTCCTATCTCCCTGTATGAAGCTCAAGTCCAAGTGGATCAAAGAGCTCCACATAAAACCAGATACACTGAATCTAATAGAAGAGAAAGTGGAGAAAAGTCTGGAACACATGGGCACAGGGGAAAAGTTCCTGAACAGAACACCAATGGCTTATGCTCTAAGATCAAGAATCAACAAATGGGACCTCATGAAATTGCAAAACTTCTGTAAGGCAAAGGACACAGTCAATAGAACAAAACAGCAACCAACAGATTGAGAAGAGATCTTTACCAATCCTTCGTCTGATAGAGGACTAATATCCAATATATACAAAGAATTCAAGAAGTTAGACTCCAGAGAACCAAATAACCCTATCAAAAAATGGGGAACTCCTAGAAAGGGTAAATCATTTGAAATGTAAATAAAGTATCAAAAAAAAAATGGGGAACAGAGCTAAACAGAGAATTCTCAACTGAGGAAACTCAAAGGGCTGAGAAGCACCTAAAGAATTGTTCAACTTCCTTAGTCATCAGGGAAATGCAAATCAAAACAACCCTGAGATTCCACCTCACACCAGTCAGAATGGCTAAGATCAAAAAGTCAGGTGATAGCAGATGCTGCTGAGAATGTGGAGAAAGAGGAACACTCCTCCATTGTTGATGGGATTGCAAGCTGGTACAACCACTCTGGAAATCAGTTTGTTGGACACTCAGAAAAATGAACATGATACTACCTGAGGACCCAGTTATACCTCTCCTGGGCATATACCTAGAAGATGCTCCAACATGTAATAAGGACACATGCTCTACTATGTTCATAGCAGCGTTATTTATAATAGCCAGAAGCTGGAAACAACCCAGATGTCCCTCAACAGAGGAATGGGTACAGAATATGTGGTACATTTACACAATAGAATACTACTCAGCTATTAAAAATAGTGACTTAATGAAATTTGCAGGCAAATGAATGGAACTTGAAAATATCATCCTGAATGAAGTAACTCAGTCACAAAATAACAAACATGGTATGTCTTCACTGATAAGTGGATATTAGCCCAAAAGTTCAGAATAATGAAGAGTCAATTCACAGCAGCTGTTGGACTGAACGTGGGGTCCCAGATAGAGGAGTTGGAGAAGGGACTGAAGGAGCTGAGGGAGTTAGCAGCCCCATGGAGGGAGCAACAGTGTCACCTGGTCTGATCCCCCAGTCCTGTCAGAGCCTGGACTACCGACCAAAGAATACACATGGAGGGACCCATGGTGCTGGCCACATATGTGGCAGAGGAGGGCCTTGTTGGCCATCAGTGAGAGGAGAGGCCCTTGGGCCTGAGGGTGTTAGATGCCTTAGTATAGGGAATTACAAAGGAGGGAAGACAGGAGTGGGTAGGTGGGTGGGGCAATACCCCCAGAGAGGCAGGAGAATGGGGGAATGGGGGTTGTGATAGGGCGTTTCCAAAGGGGAGACCTGGAAAGTGGAACACATTTGAAATGTAAATAAAGTATCAAAAAATTTTTAAAAATTTTAAAAAGTAAGTTTTATACAACAGATATAATTGTAGTCTCAGAGGTTTATTGCTGATTAAACTCACTCTTTCTAGTTCTCCCTGTACTCTTGCCCTATGGTTCAACAGAGTTCTTCTGGCTCAAAACTCCTCTCCAAGTTGGCTGGAAAACACCAGCTGGTAGATTCACACTGGTGTCTCTAAGCTTCACACTGAATTTCTTTGCTTGCCCTTATACTAACTTTGGAATTCTAATCCTCTGACACATTTTGTCAAATCTTTCTCTTATTCCTCACTTTGCCCCTTAATTAGACATCATTTTCAAATTTGTTTACTTCCTTCTACAAGCTAACCTTACATACATTGTTTGAGATTAAAGTGTGTAGTAAAGGTGTGTCTGTATTCCAATTGGGTCATACAGACCTTAAAGGATTTTGGATGTGATCCCTTGCCAGAGCATCATGTTGCTGGATTAAAATTCCTCTATACAGATCCAAGGAAATTTTACTCATTTCCACAGTATAGGCCAAGCCCTAATTTTTAAACAAACCTAAGATGATATAAACAGTAACAATGTCCAGAAAACTCTGAATTGTGTAAAGAATTCCAACAATGCAGCTTTCAGGTATAATCACCCAAACTTGGTAAGCAATTTGATGATTCTACTGCCTTTAACTCATCCATCCTCCTGTAAGTAATCTTGTTAAACTTGGTTGTTCTTAATCAAGATTTGGTGGGTGTTCTCCTTCAGTCTATCACCACTGATTTCTTAGGGGTATTTATTTGCTCATGTTTCCCCAGGGATCACATACAATAATGTACTCAATTTGCTGTGCCACAGATGATGAGTAGTGGCTAATTTTCATGTACTTTCCGTGTAACAAATACATAGAGAAAAGGCCTCTGAGTTGATTAATTTCACTTGTCAACTTCATGATGTCTGAAATCTCTGAAAGACAAGTGTCTGGGATTATGTTGATGATGTCAATAGAGAAGGGAAGCCCCACCCACTTTTACCACTTTTAATGACATCATTTCTTGGGATCCTAGACCTATATAAAAAAAGACAAAGAGTATCCCTTTGATTTCCTTTAGTTTTCTAATTGCTCTAGCTAGAACTCTAAGTACTATATATCGAAGAAAGATCGAGAGATTGGACAACCATGCTTGTCGCTGTTTTTAGTGGAATTTCTCTCCGTTTAATTTGATGTTGGTTATTGGCTTACTGCATATTGCCTTTATCATGTTTATATTTGTGCCTTATGTCCCTGATCCCTAAAAGACATTTGCATGAAGAGGTGCCGGATTGTATCAAAGGCTTTTTCAGCATCTAATAAGATGGTCATGAGGTCATTTTCTTTCAATTTTATTGTACTGTAGATTACAATAATGGATTGAACCACCCCTGCATCCTCACCATACCATATGGGGAAATATGCTGTGAACCAAAGAAAACCCTTTTTCCATTAAGCTGCTTCTGTCAGAGTATCTTATCACAGCAACAGGAGAAGTTACTAAGACTGTTTCCTAAAGTCACTCCAGGTAGCACACCCTATACTGGTGCGCTTCCCATGGTCAAGATCAAATAGTGTACACTTGCATGATAGGATCTTGACAGAAAAGAGTATGAATATTTTTGTAGGTACAGCAGAAATTCCTTAGGGTGCCCTTATACTCAGAAATCTGACTTGGTTAGCCAACAATACACACACACACACACACACACACACACACACACACACACACACACGAAGAAATGACTTTTGTAGTTTGAAAATTCACCTTAAAAATCGTATATTCTGCTTGTACATTTTCATCTCTTCCAGTGACACAAACATGCTGTTCAAGGAGGCCTACAGAGGGAAGGAGAGTGAGAATCATGCACTAAAGTGCACCAAGATAATCCTGCAATGAGAAGCAACGCTTACCAAGCTTCTGGCTTCATGCTTATCTACTGAAGCTTACACTACATCAACAAACCCCAGATCAGTTGCCAATTTGTCATCCAACGTATATTGACATTGTTTGAAACTGCTGAGGTTTGAGAAGATTTGTAACGGCAACAAATTACAGATATTATCATGTGTGACAATTCAGTATTGACTGAGGTTTGCCTGTGTCATCTTTCTTCATCCCCCATCTCAACCTTTGAAATTTCAGATGAAGCTCACGTCCCGATATCCTTCTTCAGGTTCTTATTCCCCTATTCACATCTCAAAAGTTACTACTGAGAAGAGGGTACAGCTTTGCAAAATAAGAACTATGCAGCAGAGTTATCAAATTCCATACTTAGAACTAGAATCAAACCCTCAAAGACAAATTCTGCAGAGACAGAGTTTTTATTAAAAATGCATACAGTAATAAAATTCATTCCATAGGAAGATATGACTTCTCTGACTGAATTATTTACAGGCAAGTCAGTGGATTCACTTTAGACTTTCCTCCAACATACATTCTTGCCCTATGGGTGAGCAAATGGTCCATTAAGCATGTTTTCCGGGATGGAAAAACTCTTTAAATGAGAAATTAATATGATATTAGTTCTTAACTCTGAAAATACAGAAAGTTGTATTTTAAATGGCTTCTGGAGATACTGTTCAGAAGAAATAATACATTTTAAAATAACAGCAGTGAAATATGGTCATATTATGTGAGGTCATACAGTTATATATTTCACTTTTCCAGTTCATGGATTATGGGAATACACTCCAATTTTATATAACATGGTGGTTATAGAATATACACTATGCAATATTCCACTAGGCTAAAATACCATCTCTTATTCTGAGATACTTTTTAATTTCTTTATATTAATGCACTTCCCACTTATTTTTTTCTGCTGTTAATTTGCAAGGTATTATTCTGTTGTGCCCATATATTTATTGTTTTTCTTATTACTTGTTGCTAAATCTTAAATTACTTGTTGCTGAATCCTAAAATAGCTTTAAAGTTTCAAAATTTCCAGCTTTTCAGACAAATTTGCTAGCATTTTCAAAATAACATGTGCATCATATCTAATTTTCCCACAATTTCCACCACTAGATGCTATTTCTGATATATATATATATATCGTGTCAAACAAGGACTAGTTACTGTTTTCATTATGTCTCTGTTGAGATGAATTTCCATAAGCTCAAGAACTGTCCTCATGGTTATATCCCAGTACTTGCAATAGTATCTGGAAAAATAATAATCCATAAATATTCTTTTAGTGTCATGATTCCAACAGGTCTGAAAAATTTCTGTTCTATATGATGTCTCAATGATTCCTGGTCACTTTGAGAACCAAAATGTTTACTCCTGACAATTGTCCTCTTGTGAAATATTTGCTCTCTTTAAAAATCTCTTTGGGGTGTTTGTTGTATGTCAAAAGTATGTCAAAATTCTCTGTAGCTATTAAGCAAAAGCCCAAAAGAAGTTTAGAAGCATATGTAAAATTACAAATCCATCTCAATCTAAACAAAACAGTATTTGGTAGCTCCAGAAAAGCAAATCTGTTTGAACATGTGTACCTTTCTCCCGGATCCTGAGGAGTATACACCTGACTCTTTACTACCAAGGATCAGTCAGATTTCTATGGAGGTCTGTTTAATTACCCTGGTGCATCTGCCTTTTCTTTTAAACTGTGATGCAGTATGCACTCTCTACTTCTGTACCTAAGTCTTTCTTTCCCTGTCAACACCTTCAGCTTATTTCTCTAACAGACTGTAAAATAAAGAAATATACTTAAATTACCTCCCACCTATAACTGTACATATTCTAATACAAGGAAAGTTATGTGTGGTGTTACAATTTTAAAATAATCATTAGAGTTTTACATTAAAATAGATTTTTGAAAGTGTGCTGTGAATGCAATTTAAAAATATATAAGATATAAGCTAATAAAGTTCTTGGTAGAAGTAAATTGAAAACCAGTAACAAAAACACAAGGTTGTGCTTACATTAGAATATGGAAATTAACCTGAAGTGTCTAATTTCTCCTCCATAAAAAATAAAGAGTTTCAAGGGATAAGCTATGGCTTAATCAGCAGAGTGCATGATAGGATGGATATGCAGTACATCCTGTATTTGGTCTTAAGCACTGCATAAACTTGGTAGACTGGCTCATACCTATGTTATGAAGAACAAGAGACCAAGGTCATTCTCTACTGCATTGCAAATTCCAAGCCAGTCTGGGCTACATTAAACATGCCTCCAAACAAACAAATAGAAAACTTTAAAAAAGTATGCAATGTTAGTACCATATTTTCCCTTCAACAAGACTTCCTGAATGAACAAGTATACAGTAAACAAATGTCAATGCTCAAAATACAGTAGAAAAATTGAGACACATTATTGGAAGAACTAGACTGCATGAGAATTTGCCAAAGGTCGCAGTATGCTTAAAATATCCCAGAGAAACTAGCTGGGTTTTGAAAGATATTTCATAGAAAAATAAAGTCACAGAAAACCAATAAATGTGTATTTTTCTTTTTCTTATTCTGGTCAGGAGTAACATGTTCTTAGTTGCATATTCAGTTAAATGAAAAACCAAGATTGCTTTGAGAAAATGCATGGACATTTAGTTTAAAATTGCATGGATGTTTTATGAGAAGAAAGAAAGGCTCACATAGCACATATCTGTCGCTATAACTATACTGCTTCACCACCACTAAACCCTCCTGTGATTATATAATTTACTATGCATTTCTCAATACCATGAAGCATTGAAACTTAGCCCAGAAGAACCAGGTCAGCTAGTTTCTTCAATAGAAGCTTTCTTCCTATTCTGAAAGCACAGGAGTAACCTAGAAATACCTACTCTTAGAGTACATAGTATTCTAGGTAGAAATACAGAATCATGGAAGGCTTTCTGTAACCTAGCATCGGAACCGGCAAGCTGTGATTCTGCTATATCCAATTTACTAGAGCAATTTTGTGATTATGTGTGGATTCTAAGAGTGCTGGAGTAGACTCTTTTTCATTAAGCTTCACTGTAAAATCCGTGGCTATAGAGCATGGACCAACATGGTAGAAAATGGTCTATAGATGTAATCAAAAATTGTTCACCTCTTTTAAAATTTTGGATATTCAGAGTCACACCTACTGGTATACAGAGTATACTTATGTATGGCAAGAATGTTTAACATAGATAAAAACAATCTGCAAGGCTTCCTGTAATGATGCATTATAAAAGTCAATCCCATTTTAAAATTTGTTTTGATTGACATGTCAAGATGCCCCAGTAGCTCCTATTGAGGAGAAGCACTTGTTATTCTTCTTGGTAGCCATCCAGAATTACTGTGAATCACAAATAAAAAAAAATATGTTTTTGAAAAACTACCCACACAAATTGGTAATTCTTTTAAAGTTTTAAGATGATTTAAATAGACATTTTAAAGGAAAAAAAAACCCTGTTAAATGGAAAAATGAAGTAAAAATGGGAAAACCCTACACAACACGAACACTATGCCTACTTACATGGCAAAGTTCAAACACTTAATTTTTTTATTTTATTTTTTTATATCTGGTGGAAATTCTTATTCAGTCTTTTGTTGTTGATTAACTTGAAGTTGAGACCACTAATATTTGCACCAGGCAAGTACTAGCCGGGCCCAACCCTGCTTCTCTTTTGAGATCTGATGCAAATGGGTGCAATTCATAGTTGTGAATCCACTTACATTTTCTATCTTCAGCTCCTGATATTCTTTACATGGTCAAGGTTCAGCTTCTTATTCTGGATTTTAGAAAGCATAATCTTTTTATATTCTTTGAGAATTTTATACAGAGATACAGGAATTTTGGTTAAATCCACCCATATTTCCTCATTCCATCTTCTTTGGAAACCCTTTCTTAACACATACACTTGCCTACTTCATGTCCTCTTCTTTCTTTTTATATTTTTATAGCCCATTGAGAACTAAATGTGCTGTTTGTATATGGCCATAGGTGTTTGGCCATCCACTGACATATAAGTAACCTACTAGTGGACACAGCATGAAAGAAAAATGAGTAACCTCCACTAGTAGCCAGCAGCTTCCAATTCAGCTTCTTAAATTATTAATCAAATAATACTTGCAATGACATCTATTTCCTGAAAGAATGTTCTATAAGGATCCTGTAACATGAGCAATAAATAACTGACAAATGAATAGTGTATCTTGTCGAAGACTATCTATTGTCCAAAGCAAATTTTTATGGGTTCTCTGATCATGGTGATGTTTACTTTAACATTCAGCATGAATTGTGATTTTACATTTCTTTCAACTTATTTCTTTACATTACAATTGATTGGGTAGTGCAATGTGATGATATTGAGTCTGTGATTAATATCGTTAAACAACCATTACTGCACTTCAATATTGCAGAAAGCAACAGACAGCTCTGATTTAATTATTTTAATAAGTAACATAACATTCACAATCTTTAAAAAAGATTTTTCCTATGAATGGAAAATAATCTGTGCTTTGTGGAATGTTTTTACTTTAGAGCAAACTGGTTCACTGTTTATTGAAAATCTTATCATGTCTTCTTTTGTCAAATCTGGCTTTTAAATTTAGCTATAGAGATTTGATACAATGTGAAGTGTGATGACATTTTAAAAAAGCATTTTTATGGAGATAGAAGAAAACAGTAATCTCAAAGTGTCTTCTGCTTTGGTGTTTTCTACAGTTTAAATTTTTTCTTCCTGAATGCTAGGAACCATTTGTCTTCTGGTTTATTTTATAAAATTTCATTTATTTATTGCATAGCTTTCCTAAGTTTGCTTTCTTTGATTTTTTTATGGTAATTCATTTTAATTCTCTAGTGATATCACTCTTACTATAGTTGCAAAGATTGTGTGAATTCTAGTTTACATGATAAGTATGGCAGAACTGGCCCAAGAAAGGTTAAGAACAAAATAAAGGGACTCAGGATACTTAATCCCAAGGATCAATGTAAAGCTGTTGGAATCAAGCCAGGGGTGCACTGGCCAAAGAAATTTCCCATTAATGAGCAGAAAAGCACAACCAGCACAGAAAGGGATGCACATGCTGGAGTGAATTTCAGCTGACAAAAGAAGAAGTGAGTCACTGGACTAGATGGCATAGAAACACTGTGTGCCCACAAGCAACCACAAACCAAGAAATCTTCTTCCTCACTTTTAAATTTGAGAGTACACATAGAACATAGAGTATGTCAATTCATCTTCGTAATAACTGTACAGTTAATAAAATAAAATTTCTGAAAGAAAAATATGGCAGATACATGATCTTCAATTTAGTGATAAGGTTTTCTATAATTATCAAAATCACTACACATGGAAACTTAACAAGTCAAAAATCACTAAATAAAAAGAACAAGTCAAAGGATGGGAGAAAACTTTATTAAAACAAATATGATTAGAGATATTTAGTCAAACCATACAAACAACTCTTAAATTCAGTGACTATAAGGTGAGCAACTAATCTTGAAAATGTACAGTGTCTAGATACCTCACCAACAAAGATGTAGGTAATTGGAGTGCACATATGAAAATAAGCTCAGTTCTAATTTCCTTAGAAAAATTCAGATTGAAACAGCAATATGACAGCATTTCACAGAGATGAAGACAGTCTTCTTCCCCAGAACAGGTGGTCTGCAAATACATTCCTAGATATCTAAACAACTGATGGGGAAACATATATATCCTCAAAAATGTGTATTTGAAAATTTGTAAGGTGTTATTTATAATAACCCCAAATTGGAAGGAAAAACATATTATTTAGCAAGAGAAGAGGAGTATGGTAGAAAACAAGGATCTTACTTTTGGAATAGACTAACGCATAAAAATGAGGATGACAGGCTAGAATAAGTTGCATTAATAAGAGCTAGAATTATGAATAGAAAGTTGTATTATATTAAAGTGGACGTGGATCATTACATAAAGAAGTAAATATTGATGTAGTTATTCCTGCTTATTTTATATACACATGTTTACTTCCTCTTTAGCTAAAAGTTTTGGAAGTAATGACCCCAATAACAGAGAGCCAACCTAGCCTACAGATCCTGCCTTCAATTGCAACCCCGAACAAGCAAACAAACCAGGGAACCTTTGGAAAATATTTGATTTTCAATGGAAAAATATATGAGATTAGTAAAGTTAGCATCTTACAATGTCGAAAGTAATGGACTTCTCCAACAAGGGTTGGATGTTTACAGACATGCAGAACTGTAATGTCTCTCAGCGGCTAGAAATGCAATTTGAGGAACACACGAAAGAAACTATGCTATAACTCAGAATGTGAAATAAATACACACAAGTCTGTGTTCATATATACAACCAGATGACTAATACATGAAAAGATGTGTTGGGGAGAATGAATAGACAATTTTTTTGTGCAATGTAATTCCAAACATTCTTGAGTAGATGAAGTAAACTCTTCCCAAATCAAGTGTTGACTACATTAAATTAAAGTGGGAAGTCAAGGGTAGTGTCACAGTAGAAAAGATGACAAATACTGTCTGATCAAGGCATATCAACAGGAAAAAGCCATAGTAAATTAATTTACCCTTTATATACTCTGATAAAAATTCCAAAAATCCACTATGATCTTCCAATACATAGCTATCCTAAAAATATTGGAAAAATTTAACATGAAAGTATAATGACAAAATTCCAATGCATCTTAATACTCTTAAGAAAATTAAAAAGCAAGAAAGAAGTTTTAAAGATTGCTACAACCAAAAAGAATATGAAGAGATAACATAATTGAATATAATATAACATTTTGGAAGAAATGCTGGGAGATGTTTCAAATTAGAACAAGACATGAACTTTGCTTAATAATTTATATAACTTGGTTCATCATTTATGATTATAATATTATATAAATATGAAGAGTATGTTACAGTGGAGTGTGGGGTGGTGTCTCCAGAGTCTGGATTAGCTTCTTGGTGCTTCTGTAAATATGAACTCTCAGTGCTTGCTTTTAAGTGTGTTCTGAATTCATGGTCATATACCTGCAGAAAGTATGGAGTTTGATTAGCTCTACACCAAAGTATGCAAGCGGTCTAAGAATATGCTTAGACAAATGAAATGTAACATTTTACCTCCACTAAATTCTACTTATATCTGCTTTTTTGAAGACAAGTAGCATTATATGGACTCAACATGTTTTATTTAGGAATATATATGCATATACAATACAAATATGAAATAACAATTGATAGAAACCATGACATGAATTTGAAGCAGAGGAGGGAGAGACATTTGGGAGGGTTTGGAGGGAGGAAAGAGAAGGGAAAATGTTGTAATTAAATGAAAAATTCAAAAGAAAAAGACATATGTCCAAACAAAAATTTCTCTCAAGCAGTACTCAGGGATATTTGAAAATTAATTCTTTTATACTCAATTAATTTTGTATATCAATAGCTGCTATATTAAATGATTTTCAAGCATTAAAATCATTGCATGCTGCTTTATTATTTTTGCCTGTGTATTAATGGAAGCCTGAGTTCTTTCAGCTATTATGGAACGAGGTTTGACATGACGTTTACACAGCAAACAAAGGGGCAAAATACTTACGTCTTTTCTGAATGGTTTAAGCCAAGATGTAATTTTATCCATATGCTTTCCACAAATGGTTCATCAATTATTGATTAGGCTTAATGAGTATGCTAATAAGCAGAACTCAAGTGACTTCTTTAGCCCTTCTGTGCTTTCCAGGTCCTCATAAATTTTTGAAATGGTGACTGCTGGAGATAGATTGTGGCTTACTGCCAAGATGCCGTAATGCAGACCACATATGGTGTTCAAGGGCTGATGTTTGTCCTTTTAGGATAGTACCAAGATGTTCTTTGTGTGTCATTTGTTCTCAGATGTAAGCTAATTTACAAGTTTTCCCCTGTGCAGTTGTTATGCATCATGTTCATGCCCCTAAGTGATGATAGACTACTACGATTCTCACAAAGATTAAAGTGCAAAGAATCAAACTGGAGTCATATTGTGTTTGCAGATTGTTGTGGTGACCTAAATCCTAAAGCTTATTTCTGTTGACTGGATTCACTTTAATAAAACTACTATGGAAATCTGTGAAATAATTTCTGGAATTTGATGGACATACTTTCACTCTCCAAATCACTGGGTGAGTAGTCTGTTTTCACTTAAATATACCAATATTCAGATTATTACTTCATAAGAAGAAAAAGTTTAGAGTGCACTTACCTTCATGTAGACCCTTCTTAGAGAGAGTCTTCAGCTCTGTTCAGAGCATCACTTAAGTATGAGTTCTGTAGCAGTGAATGAAGTACAAGCTGCTATATTTTCATAAACATGCAATCTTATATAACAAGATCTTGAAATTAAATGAAGGCAAGTCCATCAAAAATAGTTTATTAAGTACAATTATTTAAACTTTGCTTCATGTATTTGAAATTTATAACTGAACTAACTTGTATCTGAGTGAATATTAAAATAGTGATTTGTAAAATATTTGCATACATTGAAAGTCATCTCTTTCAAACATTGTAAAATACTATTGCCGTTTTTTTTTAAAACAGCCTCCTATTGCAACTCCAGTTTTAGAAATTTGTTATTCAAAAATTATGTTAAACTAAGAGATGTGACGATACCCAGCCCTGTCAGCTCCCCCTTCACAAACTCCATAAAGAAAGTACTATAATAACCTACATTCCTGAAGTAAACATGGATTGCTTCTGATACTTTGTTCTTTTAATATTCAATATTTCTATGTTTAGATCATCAAAATCTTATTTTATGTAACTTTACCTTAGGTGAAAATAGTTATGTTTTCACTTTGAACTTTAATAATGATAATAAAATATCAGGTTATTTAGCATAGTTTCTAAATTGTACATGTCTGCCCTTGTCATAAGTATTATTCCAAAGCTGTAAGGATAATGCATAAAAGTAAATAAAAGAGTAAATATATCTTAATATAATTACCCAGGAGCTATAGTTTAGAATGATTCTAAAATTGGTCAATTATTCAAGGTGCTTACTAATGAATGAATGAATAATATATAACCACTGAAACAAATTGATTATCTAGCTATGTGTCTCTTCTCACTGTAGCAAACCTGGTAGTATACTAATTGTCTTCTGCAGCATTCTGATGTTTATTCTTTTATTAATTCTTCTTTTTACTGATTAAACTCAGAAATACTTTTCAATCAACTGCTGCCATCAGAGAAAATACTTTCTACAAACCTTCTCTACAAACCTGCTACTGAACCCGAACAGGTGAGTGTCCTAAGGACAGAGACTTCCAAATGAAATAATGACATAATTAAAATTATGGTGGAGAGCAAAGTATGCTTTAACCTCAGATGCTGCTGGTGACATTGTAGGATTCTTTCTGAAGCAATTTAATTCTGGATGTTATCAGTCTTTGATTGAAAATATTTTATTTTAAAACACATTAATTCGTATACTCTCATGAAAATGAAACTTTACAGAACCCTAAATAATAACAGAAAAAAAAGTTGGATGCTAATTTACATTTAACCTTTGTTTTGAATGATTAATGGAAGCTATTTATGTAAACTTTTTCTACAATGCAGCATGAAATGAAATTTAAATTGCAGATTTTACAGTGGTGTATTTTAACTAGTGACCCTATCCCCAGGAAGAAAAATAAAAGAAAACCAATTACATTTGTAATAAAGATGCTAATGTGTTTCTTGTTTTAAAGTTATTTTAAGTTGTGATTGATTTGGGATTTTCTTTTCATTTTTTGCAATGAAAAGTTTCTGTGAAACGCTTGAAAGAAGAAAAAAGTAATTGATTTCATTCTCCATTCTCAATTATACAAATTTTCTCCTGTGGCCCAGCTGCTATGGACATCAGCAGGCAGTTTGGTGGTTAAGTAGGTAACTCTGGATTTGCACTGAGCCAACCAGCAAGAGTCTGGGCATTTTGTCAAAATGCCCTGTACAGCTGTCAGAAGTGGGCTCACAGAGATCTGTAGATCTTTCAGTTGGGAGATTGGAAGGTTGGTATTTACCTTCTTGAATGTCCTGAACTTCATGTTCCTCCAGTATACAGGAGGTGTTAAGATCGGTTTGTTTGTTGTACATCCTTTTTAAAGACTATACATAAAAGGCAGCCCTGGGTTCATGATATACTTGCAAATTGAAGCCGGACAGTTATTCAAAACTGGCAAAGGTCAGTGAACATTTGTGATAGCATCATTTGAAGATCTATTGAAAGTCATTTCCCTGGACTCTACAATCTCAAAGATATAGAAATAATGTTATACGTCAAGAGAAATGTGAAGAAAAATGGGATATTATAAGGATTCAACTGTATGAAGACAAGGGAGAAGTGAAAGCAACTAAAAATAAATAATGATATAAGAAAACTAGTTAAAAATGAGACAGAATAGAATTATCACTGATGGATGATGGATCAGAAGAACAAGAATTAAAAAGGGATCTTTTTAAATCACAAAAGAAAACTACAAAAATAGGAAAATCAAAAGAGTTATAAGGCAGATCTATGGAAATGCTGTGAGCTTCATTGGAGACAAATAAACAAATAACAGAAAGGAGACTATATTAAAAACAAAAACAAACCAACACAACAAGGAGAAGATTTATTTGAGTTTGGAAGATTAGGTGGAAACATGTGCTTCAACCTCCTCAGCCTGCTGTTTGGATTTAAGTGAAAATATTCATGAATAGAGCAAAATTAGGATAGACTACAAGTTGAATACCATATTTAGACACAATCCTGATACAATGACTGAGGGTAGCAATAATTCAACTAGGAAATGATGGGAGAATGAGAGGAAATACAGCTAGGGGAGAACTCTCCCAAACAAATGAAAAAACAAGCAGGCATGTGAAGGGACAAAGAAATAAAATTTAAACTCCAAGTAAACAATTTTAATTGTGATTACAGTACAAGCATCAGCTTCGTTAATATGGAATATTGAAAAAACTATAAGTAGAAAATAAATAAATAATATAAATATATCATGACACTTAAATTAAAATTTTAAGATTTTGATGGAACCAATAGAGAAAGTAAATATAGTAACACACACACACACACACGCACACATAAATACACACACATACACATATATACACACATACACAAACATGTACATAAACACACATATACCTGAGGGGGTGGAAGGGGAAAGGAAGAGAGAGAGAGAGAGAGAGGGAGGGAGACAACTACATGGGTAAATATGACCTAATAAAAACAAGAACATGGGCGGAGAGGCCCTTGATCCTGTCAAGGCTCAATGTCCCAGTGTAGGGGAACGCCAGGGCGATGAGGTGGGACTGGGTGGGTAGGTAGGGGAGCACCCTCATAGAAGCAGGAGGAGGGGGATGGGATAGGGTGTTTGTGGAGGGGTAACCGGGAAAGGGATAACACTTGAAATGTAAATAAATAAAATATCCAATAAAAAAAGGTTTTAACTCTGGACAAGGATGGAATTTTATTTGTAAGGCAAGAAGTAATCCCAAGGCATACAAACCAAACCTCACAATAGTTAAACAGAATATATAAATGGAATATGTATGCATATATATATTCATACTTATATACTTATGTATGTATGTGTGTGTACGTGTGTGTGTGTATCTGAACAGCCACAAGACACAAGAAGATAGTTTACAAATAATGGTCAGTTAAAACACAAATTCTCCTTACAAAAATTGTTCTTTAAATTTCATGGTAAGAAGTATAAACTCATATGCATTTTAAAGAAGAACAAATTGGCTTAGAGAGTGAGGTGAAAGAAAGATAAAAATTATACAAGCTGGCCAAATGAGGTAGAAAGTTAAGAGAGAGAAAATGTCTATGATTCTCAAATAACCTCTCTTATCAATAAAGCTTTTAAAACATTGTACTAAAATTGGAACAAAATATACAAGATGAGAAATTGTAGTATACAGTCATGGAAATAAAAGAAATTGAATAAATGTAAAGTAAGTTTAAGGCATTAAGGCCTGAACAAGGATCAGGAGCTTATTTTTCAAGAACCATAAAGATAAATTGTGTGTGTGTGTGTGTGTGTGTGTGTGTGTGTGTGTGTGTGTGTGTGTGTGTTTCATATGAACATATAGTTAAATAGTATGTCACATGATAGATATAATTATATGTTTATTATACATATTCCATCTTCATAAAAATAATCAGAAGCTAATGAAATCCTCACATATCAAAAATGTTCTTTGAGTTTTACCAGTCTTTGAAGGTCAGAATTTATAAAACAAAATAAAAATTGGTATGTGAAATAAATTATTTTATTTAAAATTTTGCTTATAATATAATCAAAAGAATATTGTTGATATAATTATATTGGTACATTTATATATCACAAATATTTCATTGAACTTTGTATTAAACTGCCAGGTCAATTTTGGTTTATCTGACAATAAAATATTTACTCTCTTTAGCAAGGTATTCTGTAGAGGTAGTTATTAAACTACTACTTACTGTCTAGTGTCACACAATACTTACACTAAATTAGTTTATGTTCCCCTCTTGTGTTAGCTGTAAACACTGGTATCACACAATCACAGGTAATTCAAGTTTCCTTAAATCCGCAGCTCTGGCTAGCAAGGTGTGTATAATATAAAAATCGCCCTTGGCTGGTAGTGATAATAAAAGAATGTTACCTTGAAATGTATTTTGAGTGGAATTACTGAACAACTCAACTCACAAACAGTATATTTCACTCTTAAAATAGCAGAGGTCTTACTGCTATTTAAACTGAGATTTTTTTCCCTACAGTTGTTAAAAAGCTCAGCTTTTTGTATTTTCAAATAAGTACAATGTTGAATAACGAGGCTTCCATTATTTCTAGAACAATAGCACATGGACAGTTCTTTTGTTTTTGCTTTTATTTGTTGTTTGATTTTGCTACTTATGTAAAGTGAATTCCTCTAGAAGAACCATGTATATACACTTTTTGCACATGATTTTCCCTTGGACTCAGAACATTATAGGAGTTCAAGGTATTTGGACACTATATTTATGCTCAGAAAGGTAGCCTGATTGCTTATGCCCTGATTCTAGCACAAAAATGTTTTTGCTAGGGAACTAGGCCAATAGCTCAGTTGTTAAAAGTAAACAATAAAAGATTAAAGAAGGATACAGTTGGAGGATTGGCACAACTATACATTAAGGTACCCAATAAAGCTCAACTAAGACTAAATCTTATTGATCAGGATCTGAGGATATTGCTCAACAGACATACCAGACTAAAGTATAACCAATGGATCTTTGATAAAGCACTTTCTTAGTTAGCATGAAGATCTGAATTCTAGTCTCCAAAATACATGTGAAAGGCATACATGCCTATGACTCTGGCATGGGAAGGCTAGAGTTAGAGATGGGTAAAACCAAGTGTTCTCTTACCAACCCGTCTAGTGTAACCCATGGGCTTCCTTTCAGTGAGAGCTGATATCTCAAGATAATGAGGTGGAGAAGGATAGAGAAAGAAAACTGTGTTCTTCTCCAACCTTTGTCCTTCTCTAACCTCCAGATTTGTTCATGTGTATGTGGTGTGTGTGTGTGTGTGTGTGTGTGTGTGTGTGTATTACATATATACATATATTACATAAATACATATATTACATAAATACATACACACACATATATATGTATATAAGCTTTTCTTAGTGGCTGTGTGCTTCAAGATACAGAGAAAAAGCTTATATCATTTCATGTTAATTTGACACGCAGTCATATCTCTTCATGTCCATATATGTATATATATGTGTGTGTGTGTATATATATATATATATATATATATATATATATATATATATATGTATATAGGCTCGAGCATCTAGATGCTCACATGCCTTAACCAACTTCACATTCAAACTTATATACAAAGAAAAATATATATTGAAAATTAAACAAATACCATGCTATAAGAAATTATGGGTAAATAGTTCAATAGAATTGAATATAATATCTAGGAAATAGAACATATTAAAATATGTCAATGCATCTTTGATAAAGGAATACAGACAATTGGTTATATTGCCTTTATCATATTACCTACTTTGTGAAAGTTGCTTTATTTTCATTTATATTTTTCCTGTTTTTGAAAATAGATTTCTCATATAATGCAGGTTTTCCCCCATTCTACTCCTTCCAGTTTGTCTTATCTGCCACTGTTTCTGGGTCAACTCATTTCTTTACTCACTAAAAACAAACATGCTTCCAAGGGACAGAAATTAAGCTAAGTTAAGTTAAACTAAGCTAAACTAAGATAAGACAAAACAAACAAAAAATCCTAACACACCTAAACAGGAAAGAACAAACAGAAGGCAAAGAACCCAAGAAACAGAGAAGGAGACACAGCTAATATCCCTATATAAGCAAACACACACTATATTTGTTTTTCTGGGTCTGGGTAACTGTGATGGTTTGTACATGCTTGGCCCAGGAAATGGCACTATTAAGACATGTGGCCTTGTTGTAGTAGGTGTGTCCCTGTGGGTGTGAGCTTTAAGACCCTCAAGCCAGTCTTCTTCTGGCAGGCTTCAGATGAAGATATCAAACCCTCAGCTTCTCCTGCACCATGCCTGCCTCCATGCTGCCGTGCTCCCACCTTGATAATAATGGACTGAACCTCTGAACCTGTAATTCAGCCCCAATTAAATGTTATCTTTATAAGAGTTGAATTGGTCATGGTGTCTGTTCACAGCAATGAAACCTTAAATAAGACAGTTATCTTACTCCAGATAAATTTTAGTTGTATCAATTACCTGACAATTTCATTTTTAAAATTGTGTAAATATAGCACAGTTTCTTTATCCATTAATTTGTTGAGAAACCACTAGTCCAGTTTCTGGTTCTTATGGAAAGAGCAGTACTGAACAGTGTTTGAGCAAATGTCATTGTGGTAGGATGCTGTGACCTTTGGGTATATGGCTGTCTTAGAGTTCCATTGTTGTAAAGAGACACTATGGCCAAGGCAATATTCATAAAGGAACATGGTCCCTTTGTTCTATTACATGATCACCAGCTTTCTGTTTTCCAATCCTTTCACTGCCTAATATTGGCTGTTCTGAAACTGGCTTGGTAGATTGACTTTGACTGAGCAATCTGTATAGCTCTGTCTCTTACATGCTGGGATTAAAGATGTATATTACCAAACCTGGACCTGAGCTTTCCTCTACTTGGAAGTTGTTCTGTATCAGGCTAGGCTTGAATTCAGAGAGATGGTTGATTTATCTTTTGGAATTAAAGCATGTACCACCATGATTGGTACTAAGCTTTTCTTAGTGGCTGTGTGCTTCAAGATACAGAGAAAAAGCTTATATCATTTCATGTTAATTTGACACGCAGTCATATCTCTTCATGTCCAAATGAAAGTAATAACCGGAATATAATATAGTTATCCATTTTTCAGCTGTAAACAAGTGAACAGCAAGCTTAGCTGGGTGGGATTTTGCCCAGAAGACACCACTTCCTTAATCTGTTTATCTCCTTGAATACAGGATTTATTTCTACTGCCCTTCCTGGTGATCCTTTAGTACTTAAAACATCCATTTTGTAATTTTTCTTTCTAAGCTTGCTATACTTGATAAAAACACTTTTCATGAGAATAAACTAGAGGACAAAGTTTATTCTGGGTATTTCTGAGACTTCCTTTTTCAACGCATTTAATCTGAGTCTCTTCACCTTAGTCTCAGGCAGACTCTTTAGACAATGTCAAAAAGCAGCAACTTTCTTCACCAAAGCATCATAAGAAAAATCTCCAAAGTTCAAACCACCCTCAGAACTAATGTACTGTATATTCCAAGAAGGATAGCCCATTTAGTCCTACTTATAAAACTCCATGGTTTTCCAAATTCAAAGTCCTTAAATCCACATTCCTCTAAACAAGAACATGTCCAGGCCTACCACAGCAATACCCCACTCCTGGTACCAACTTCTGTTTTAGTTAGGGTTTCCATTGCTGTGAGGAGACACCATGACCAAAGAAACTCTTATACAGGCAAACTTTTAATTGGGGCTGGCTTAGAGGATCAGAGATTCAGTCCATTGTCATCATGGAGGGAAGCATGGCAGTATCCACACAAACATAGTGCTGGAGAAGGTGCTGAGTTTTCTCTATCTTGTTCCAAAGGCAAACAGAAGACTGACTTCCAGGTAGCTAGGAGAAGGGTCTCAAAGCCCACCCTCACAGTGACACACTTCCTACAACTAGGCCACACCTATTCTAACAAGGCCACACTTCCTAATAGTGCCCCTCTCCATTCCAAGCACAATGACTAATATCTTGAGGTAAGGTGATTGTCTTCTTCCTGAGGAACTGCCACATTGATTTTCATACCTGCTGAACAAGTTTGTCCTCCCACCAGCAATAGATGTGTTCCTCTTATTGGACATGCTTACCTGACAGCATAAACTGTCACTGGTTTGGTTGATTTTTAACCATTTTGACAGCTATAAGATAAAAATCTCAAAGTAGTTTTGATTGCTGATGGCTAAGGATGTTGAAAAATTCTTAAAACTTTTCCCAGACATTTCAGTTTCTTCTTTTGAGATTTTTCTGTTTAGATATGCACTGCCATTTTAAATAGGGTTATTTGGTTCTTTAATATTTAGGGTTTTTTATTTTTTTAGTTATTTATGCATTTTGGATATTAATCCTCTATTGGATCTGGAGTTGACAAAAGTTGTTTTCTAGTCTGTAGGTTGGTGCTTTGTGCAAATGGTAGTGTCCTTTGCCATGGTGAAGCTTTGCCATTCTATGAAGTTCCATTTATTAGTTGTTGATTGTAGCATCTGTGCTATGTACTATTGAGAAAGTCTTTTCCTGTGCCAATGAGTTCAAGGTTATTTCTTGCTTTCTCTTCTATTGGATTAATTGTTTCTTGTTTTAGTCTGTGGTTTTTGATCCTTCTGGAGTTGAGTTTTGTGTGGGGTGATAAATAGGGATCTATTTGGATTTTTCTATACAGAGGCATTGAATCAGAAGAGCATCATTTGTTGAACATGCTGTCATTTTTTTCCAGTATGTGTTTCTGGCTTCTTTATTGAAATTCAAATGTCCTCACGTTTGTGGATTCATGTCTGGGTCTTCAATTTGGTTCTGTTGATCAACAGGTCTGTTTTTGTGCTAATACTGTGCTGCTTTTGTTACTGTATCTCTGTAATACTATTTGAAATCTGGGCTAATGAGACCTCCCATAGATCTTTTATGATTACGGTTTACTTTAGCTAACGTGTGTGTGTGTGTGTGTGTGTGTGTGTGTGTGTGTGTGTGTGTCTGTGTGTGTGTTTCTATATGAAGGAGAAAATTGTCCTTACAAAAATCTGTTAAAGTTGTTTTGGAATTTTGAGGATTATATTGATTGTTTAGATTGCTTTCGGTTAGAATGGGCAGGTTTTACTGTATCAGTCTTAGCGATCAATGAGCATGGGTGATCTTTCCATTTTCTGATACCTTCTTCAATTTCTTTTTACATTACCCTAAAGTTTTTTATCAAGTCTTTCAATTTCTTGGTTAGAATCACCCCAAAGATACTTTATATTATTTCAGGCTATTGTGAAAAGTATTATTTCCCTGATTTCTTTCTCATTCAACTTGTCATTTGTATACAGGAAGGCTGCTGATTCTTGTGAATAATTTTTGTGGGGAGAGGAGCTGATACTAAAATCTGCTTCCCTAATTGGTTCTCGATTTGGTCAATAAAGAAGATGAGAGCCAATTGCTGCAAGACGGAAAAAAGGTGGGATTTCCCAGTCCCAGTAGAAAGAAAAGGGATGCAGAGAAAGAGGAGGTCACTTTGGACCAGGCTTTGAAAAGAGTAGAATGCAAATCATGTAAGGTCTTAGGGCTACCAGAACCAGTGGCTTCTGGCACTGATGGATGGCTTGAATAGGTTAGCTGATAAGACTAGGACAGGAAATTCTTCACCCTAACCATTTGTGTTATCTGGCAAGTTTTAAAATAGTAAAGGAGTCTGGCGATTTTATTCCACTGAGCTAAGGTGGACAGGGGAAAGAGAGAAGACAGGGCAGTTGTTGGCTTTGCAAAGCTAGCTGAGAGCAATGAGCAGACTGGGGTTGAAGGTGATCTCGGAGCTAAACCAGGAAAGGTCTGAGCACTGGCTGAGCTCCTGGGAAAGGCACTAGCTGGCAATTGGAGGAGCTAAGTCAGAGCAAGGGACTGCAGGGGTTGGAATAAAACGGAGAGTATGGCCCCTGACAAAGGAGCAATCCTGTTTTTTTTTTTTTTAAAGTACACGCAAGAAATTTTGTATCCAGCTACTTCAATGAATGTGTTTAGCAGTTGTATCTGTTTCCTGGTGGAATTTTTTGGTTCACTTATGTATAGTATCATATCATCTGAAAATTAAGATACTTTGAACTCTTCCTTTCCGATTTATATGCCCTCGATCTTCTTAAATTGTTCTATTGATTTTGCTAATACTTTAAGTTTTATAGTGAATAGGTATAGAAAGAATGACCAGCCCTGTCTTGTTCCTGATTTAATGGAATTGCTCTGAGTTTCAATCTATTTAATTTGATGTTGGCTAAGGACTTTTCTGGAAATTACCTTTATTATATTGTGGTATGTCCCTTGAATCCCTAATCTCTTCAGGGCTTTCATCATGAAGGCAAGTTGGATGTTGTCATAAGTCTCTTATTCATCTAGCTTCTTGTATGCTTCTTGTAGTTTGATGAGTCTCCTTCTTTAGATGGGGGAAATTTTCTTCTCTGATTTTTTGAGAATATTTTCTGGGCCATTGACCTGGATTTTTTTCTCCTTCCTCTATTCATGATATTCTCAGGTTTGATCTTGATTTTATGAATGTTTTGTGTAATTTCTTTTTGTTTTATTGTGTTTAGATGTAACATTGTCTCAGACAAAAATATCTACATTTTCTATTTTGTCTTCAACACCTGGTATTCTGTTCTCTCTCCTATCTCTCCTATTCTGTTTATGAGGCTTGCTATGAGGTTCCTGTTTGTATTCCTAGTGTATTTTGTTTCCAGATTTTTCTTAGTTTCATTCTTTATTGATTATATTTTCATATTCAGGTCTCAGATTATTTTATTCATTTCCTTCCCTTGATTATTTGTGTTTTTACAGATTTTCCCCCCAATGGAGTCATTAATTTCCTCTTTAGGAACTTGTATCATATTTGTAAAGGCTATTTTATCGTTTTTGTCATTTTTTTCAGCTGGTGCCATTTTCAGGGCCTATTCTGGTATGGTTGGTCAGATGTAGTGGAGACATATCAGCCATATGTGTCTGGGAAGGTTGTAATTCTAGGGGCTGATATGTGGTGTTTCTTTGTTGAATGGATATTTTGTTCCTCCATTTCTAGGGCCCTCTTGGTTCTTAGAAGGATGGAGTAGCTGTGTCTTACCTGGTAGTCAATTTTTCTGGCATCCTCTTAGGTATGGTCAGTTGGTTTCCCTGGTAAAACATGCTTTCAGGTATAGAGAACTGACAGTAAGGAAAAGGGATGGTCTAGAATTAGGGGTTTGGGTGGGGCTGAGCGTGTCTACAGGAGAGTATTCTACCAGTATGTGCTTAATCTCCTGGGAATGAAGCCAGAAGGAGAAGAGGCTACAGCAGGTAGTGTGTTCCAGAGCTGGAGATAAGACTGGGTATCTGGATTTGGAAGAGAGGTAGGTGAGTGAAGATTTAAAGCTTGCTTCCTTATCTGGTAGGGAATGCTTGCTGGATTTGGAGTCTAATATATCAGGATGAATGGGAAGAAATCTGGAGAAGATCTGTGTGATCTTCTGGAGATGGGGGAAGGATGTAAAGGGAGGCCACAGCAGGTAGTAAAGTTTGGAAAAGACTGGAATATTGGATTTGAAGGAGAGGTTAGAGCTACAGTTAGGGTATTTGCTTTCTTGGCCCCAGTAACCTGAGCATACCTAGGGAATACAAGCTGGAGGTGGGGGCTAGGATAAAGCCATGAGTAGGGGTGGGAGAGCAAAGTTGTAGAGGAAGGTCTCTGTGATCCCTGGAGATGGGGCAGATAAGAAGACAAGGCAACCGCAGGCATGCTCATAAAGAGTCTAGAAGGAGACTCAGGATGGGATCTGGAGGATTGTTGGGGATTCAGTTAGCCTACTTGCTTCCTTGAGCTGAGTGTGAAAATTATTTTAAATAAATGATGCTGTGACATAGGACATCATTTATACATAAATGCATGGATCTCGAGATAACTTTGTGCTTTCTGCAAGGAGTAACTAAATAGGGAACAAAGAGCCAAATGTAAAATGCTAACAACGAAGCTTGGAGAATGCTCAGCACAGGGAAAATCTCAATAGTGGTGGGATGGATGGCGAGAACCTCACACCGCCATCAGCCTGATACTTGGACATGAATCATATGGAGTAGACTTAACTTGCTTAACATTTCCTGTCCGTCAAAAATAATACAAAAAGAAAAAGGCAAACCAGAGGCATGGAGAAATATAAGCACAACGTGAAAATATTTATATCTGAAAACATAACAAACTCGCAAAAATGGGCTAAAAGGAAAAAAAGCTTAATTTATAAAAATGGCAAAGAGTTATCTGAATAGGCACATCATCAAAATTGTAACCGCAAAAACATGGAGAAAGACAATCAGCTCATATCTGGTCCTATCTCCGCAAGTTAAAATAATGATACCACTGCAACACTACAAAATTATCAGGGTGACTAACAGGATGACTCACACCAAAAGCGAAATAAACAAACAAAAACACAAAAACAAAAAAACAAAACAAATAACAAGACAAAACAAAAGTGACCCATCCACCCCCCCGCTGGAAAAAAAAAAAAACTGGGAAAAATATCACTTTTAGGCAAGTTTTGAAACAATAGGAACACTCATGTGTTGCTAGTCTGAATAAAAAGTAGCAGACATCTTGGAAAATAGCTGGTCACATTTTTAAATCTAAATGTGTTTCAACACACAATGTAGTTTGCATTTATTTATCTAATTGATATTAACACGTATTTCAATACAAAGTTTACATGCTGAAATTTGTTACAATTTCATCTATCTTTATCCCAAGTGATTAAAAGATGTTTTAGTAAGTGAATGCACGGACTGCTTGTGCTAGATTCATGGAGTTGAATGTTGTTTAACTCTAGATGAAAAGAACTAGCAAATGATGTGAAGAAATTTTAAATGCACATTGTTAAGTGAGAGGAGCTAGTCTGAACAGGCTCTCAGCCATATAGCTCCAAATATCTGGTCTTCTTTAAAGAAAAAAACAAATACTGCGAAGACCCAATTTTGCTAGGATTTTATGGACATGAGGAAGGGACTATAATTGTAAACACAAAGAATTTTTAGGAAAGCAAAAAATCCTGAAGACTGATCACATGACTTATGCATTTGTCAAAATGCAAAGAGCTATGTAGAACTAGGTGAATATTAAACTATGGAATTTAATGAACAATGTGCTAATAATGACTAATTATTTATAATAAATGAAACACATCAAAACGATATGTTATTTCTGGAAAAGTTGTAGGGGTGTAAAACCTTTACATAGCATGAAGTATTTTCTGATTGAAAATTTATTCTTTTGTTTTCTGTTATTTTTTTCTTTTCCTTTGAATGTAACTATTTTATTCATAATATTTTTATTGATTTTTTGGGAATTTCACATCACAAATCCCAGTCTTTCCGTGTCTGGCCCCTACACACAAGAAGAAGGAGGAGGAGGAGGAGCAGGAGGAGGAGGAGGAGGAGGGGAAGAAGAAGAGAAAGAAGAAGAAAAAGAGGAAGAAGAAGGAGGAGGAGGAAGAGGACGAGGAGGAGGAGGAGGAGGGGAAGAAGAAGAGAAAGAAGAAGAAAAAGAGGAAGAAGAAGGAGGAGGAGGAAGAGGACGAGGAGGAGGAGGAGGAGGGGAAGGAGGAGGAGGAAAAAGTCCAAATTTTGTAGCTCATGTATTCAACAGAATAATGTCAAACTCCTCGTGGGCAGCCCCTTAAAGAAAACTGAGTCTTTTCCCACGTGCACCCCAAGCAGTAGCCATCAGTAGTGGAGAACTATACTTCAGCATCCTTATAAAAAAATTTAAAAGTTCTCTTGGATGGCTTTCTTTCTTGGCTATTACATTTTGAGGGGGGGATGGAGGTAGGGGTTGTCACAGAAGCCTTTTGTGCCTTTCTTTCTCAACTCTTAAGTCATCACTCATCAATAGCACAGCAAAATTAGCTTCCTTGCCCTTTACAGTCAGCAGGAACATGAATAATGGACTTAAATGTGGTATCCTGGGTCAGCATGTGCCATGGACCACATCATTGTCTCTGGTGGCAGTACAGACCACAAACATCAGCGAAGCCCCCTGACACTAGTGCATGTGCCATCATAGCCCTCAGCAATAGCATAGACCCAGGACATCAACATGGCCTCAGGTGGTAGTGCAGGCCATTCATATCAATGCAGCCCTTGGTGGCAGCACAACCCATGGATATCAACATGACTTCAGGCTGTAGCACAGACCATGAATATCTGCATGGCCTTCAGTGGTAATAGGACCACAGACAACAGCACAAATCCTGGCTGCAGAAGGACCATAGACACAGACATGACTTTCAATAATAGCGTGAACCTGGATCAACATGGCCTCAGATAACAGCACAGCCCACAGACATCCCCAGGAACTTCAGTGCTAATATGGGCCACCAACATCCACACAGCTCCCAGCTGCTGTGGGATCATGGACCCACACATGACCCTCAGCAGCAGCATAGCCCACCTATGTTAACATGGCTTCAGGCAACAGAACAAACCACAGATATCCATGTGCCTTAGGTGATAACATGGGCCAGGAATATCAACACAGACCCCATTATTCCCAATAAGGCAAATCATTTGAAAAATAAAAATAATCCAAGCACCAAAAAAATGTAAGACAAACTCATGTGAGTTCGTTTAATTATTTTTATTCTCTCTCTCTCTCTCTCTCTCTCTCTCTCTCTCTCTCTCTCTCTCTGTATGTGTATTTATGTATGTGTGTGTTTGTGTATGTATGTATACCACATGTATGCGCCTCTGTCCTCAGAGACCAAACATGAGTATAGTAATAAATTTCCCTGGAAATGGAGTTACAGGAAGTTGTGAGTTGTCCAATATGCCTTGGAAGGTAAAAATAGGTTCTTTGGAGGAGCAGCAAGTGTTCTTTACTGCTAAGCCATTTCTCAGGCCTCTGGAAAACCCCTGTGAAATAATTAATACAATTAATTATGAAAGCATTTGGATTTTCTCCTCAGGCTTGGAAGACGCTGAGGCTGTTTACTGTCACCACTGAGACAATCACTAATAGCTGAAATTAAAGAACACTTAACTAACTGAGAGCTGCCACATGTTTCTGGGTTAGAAGTGTCAATAACAAGACACCATCTGCAAATTATTCTCAGATTAATTGTTCTTTCAACAAAAAATTCAGTGGGATTTTTAATAGTTATCATCAAGTTAATTGTAAAATTTATGAGGAGAGCTGTAGAAAGTCTAGTAGCCCAAACAACTCTGAAAGAGATAAACAAATATGGAGTAGTCACTTTAGTTGAATCCAAGAGTTTTTATATCAATTATGACAGTTGATGCTAGTGAAAAAATATTCATATAAGCAATCATGAACTCCCCACACATGATGGATTGATCTTCCCCAAGGGTGCAGAGGACACTCAGTGCGCAGATAAGCATATTTTCTGGGAATAAAGCTGGACCAGTTAGGCATGTTTAACAATATGAACTTCCAACTCCATTGTGCAGAGTATGAAATGGGAACAAATCAGCGATTTGAGTGGCAAACCTAAAACGTCTCCATCATAAATTAAAATCATTTTATTTTGGATTAAAAAACCAAACATTTTCTTAAGTACTTAATATAAGTTATAAAAGAAAAATAATAACAAGAGTGTATCAAAATTATGATTTGATGTTTAAATAATGTTTAAAAATTAAAAAGCAAGGTACACGTTGAGAAAATATAATTGGTAAGCATATGTCCTACATAAGTCTGAATAAACTTATACATTCTCAAAACTAAGTAGTAGTAACAATACAAACAGGAAAGAAAGTTAAACAAAAGATTGAAATATACTATTCACCCTGAAAGACTGGCATGTGATCAATAATATATGAGAGGTTATTTATTATCAGGATTGACCAAGTGAATGCAAATTTCAAAAGTAAGATATAAGTTACTATAGCTTCATCTATAAATACTGCTGTGTTGGGTGCCAGTGGGGTGTTCTGCAGCTCTGTTGTTTGAAACCTTGAGATAAGCTACAGTTATATGGGGAAAGGGGGGAACCTCAGTTAAGAAATGCCAGTAGATTGGCTTGCAGTATGTCTGTGGGAATTTTTCTTCCTAATGTCTGATGTGGGAGTGACCGATCTACTCTAAGTTTTGGTGCCAGTGGGCAGGTAGTCCTGAATTATATAAGAAAGCAAAATGAGAAAAACACGAGAGACAGGCACAAATTGGCATTCTTCTATGAACTCTGCTTCAGTTCCTTCCTGCAGGCTTCTGCCCTGTTTGTGTTCCTCCCTTGGACTCTTTCAGTGATTGACTATGATTGGAAGATATAAACTAAATATGTCTTTCTTCCCTCAAGTTGTTTTTCATCATGGTCATTTTCACAGCAAGATTAAGAAAACTAGGACATGAGGATACTGGATTAACAAATGCGCACTCTTAGAGAGTGATGCAAAACAACTGAGCACATGTCGACATACAAATCTGCGCAGTGTGTATACTGACTTTGCTAATTATTGCCAAAAGCTGGAAACAATGACTTTTGATGCATGGATGGGTCAATAAACATTTGCATGTCCATTAAACTGGAATACTGCTCCACAATAAAAAATAAAAAAATGATTACTGATAGAAGCAAATATGTGTATGAATCTCAAATGCATTATGCTAAGTGAAAGGCATCAGATCAATGGCTCCATAATATGCTTTCATATATATGATATTCTGAAAAAGGCAAAACTAGGCATTGACTAAGGTACATTTAAAAAACATTACTCAAGTCTCTCATTTACAAGGGACTCAGGGGAATACAAGATTGAGGCTAAGGTATTTAGAAGCAATATGTTTTATGTAGGCATATTATTCATTTTGGTTTTGCAGGGTTTTATAGGAAATAATGCTTATAAAATTTACTATATGTATATATTACCTTAATAAACTTAACATGAAATGTACTTCTGTTTAAACTGGGGAGTGACTTAATGAGTAAAAGTCCTTCCCATGAGGAGCTGAGTTTAAAATCCCCTGAATATACATGAAAACCAGACACAGTATCATCTACACTCTCAGATGGAGGTGGGAGGGAGAGACAGGAAGATCCCTGTAAGCTCAGACATAGGCCAGCTAGCCAGACACAAGCAGTGATGGAAAAATAGAGAGACTGTATAAAGCAAGGTGGAAGCTGAGGATCAACATCTGAAGCTTTTCTATAAATTCCATATGTGTGCCATAGCACACAGAGGTCTACATTCACATACAAATACACACACACACACACACACACACACACACACACACACACACACACACACACACCATGCATGGAATATTTGAAAAAAACAAACAAACAAACAAACAAACTCAAAATTGAGTAGTAAAGGATACAGCTATGCAGGAGTTAGGGAAGAGAAATAAATATGTCAATTTATATTGCATGAATTTCTCAAAGAATTAATAAAACTCTGTTGTCAACAAAGACTGTAGATGGGCTACTGGGGGTGGCTGGGAGACAGGTTCTGCTAGACATTCTTGTCCCTGCTTTACAGACATTCACTGTACTGCAGATCATCACCTTACCAAGATGATGAGAGTGCGTTTGAAAGGAAGGCTCAGACTATGGAACATTTAGTTTAGAATGGGATGACTTCAGCAAACTCCTCCTCTCAAGTTTAAAAGCAAGACAGAAGGAGCCAGAAAGATTATAAGAGCCGGATGGGAGGGATGACACCATGCAAGCAGTGTCTTCTGATAAAAATGGGACTGATGTGCATATGAATTCACAAAGATGATGGAAGCATGCAAAGGGCCTGCTTAGGGTCAGATGGGGCCCAGGAGCAGAGAGGGGGAAGTGGGCAGGAGCTCCCATTCTTAACCCAAAAGCTGTCTTCAGTTGACAACCACTTGCAAAAGAAAACCTACTCTTCTCCAGTGGGGTCTTACTGGGTCTATAAACCACAGTTAAGCATAGGCCCCATGCCCAGTAGTAGATTGCAAACACAGAGTGGTCTCAGGGGATTTTTTGTAGATTTTGGGTCTCATGTGGTTTTGATTGGGCGTTCCTTGTATTTTATGGTTTCTAATTTTGTATTTTTATGAATTGTATATGATTTTAAGCCTTTTCTTTTTTAAATTCTGTATTTATTCGTTTATTTGTTTGCTTATATTTGCCTGCTTGTTTTCTAAAGAGAGACAAAATGAAAGTGTGGAGTTGTATGACCATGGAATGGGAAGGATGCAGAAAAGGGTAAAATTAACATAACGTATTGCATGAAAAATTATTTTCAGTAATTTTTTAAAAAAATTAAAACCAAAGAGGAATTCTGACTGCTTGCTACCTGGGATGGGTTCCTTTTTAAACACCAGTGGGTTTTTAAAGATACATTTATACAATATTGCCGTAGCTTTCATTGCACCTTCCATACTTTGCTGCAATTAGGTGTCTGCCTTTGGAGCAGTACCCGTACAGTGAAGCATTAGGTTTCAAAAATTCAAGCTTGAAATATTTCTTTTTGAGAACATCATCCATGAATTCTACATCTGCGTCACTCCTGTCTGCTCTCAGCTCAGCTCTCCTGTGTCCCAACCACCACCTAACACACTCATGATCCTTTCCCTCTCTGTCTCTCCCTCTTCCTCTTGTGATGTAGCTTTAATTGATTACATAAGGATATCAAAGAGTTTGTTTTAACCTAAATATGAGTACATCAGAAAGCCTTCTAATCATTTCAGTAAAATGTTTTACACTCAGAGTTAAGCTAAAAATCTAAAATTATGAACTTGTTTTTCTTTCAGGTGACTTGTTTCCAATTTTCTGTATCACATTAAAATTTACTTGTTAGCAATGTATACTATTTTCTGTATGCTATAAAGCACTTAATAACATGGAGCCTCAAACTAAGCTTCTTGTATTTAATTCATCTAGAAACCAATTTACTTTTCTCATAACTTTAATACAATTGAAGAAAAAGATATAACAAGAATATTAAAATAAGGGATAAATATTTTGAAGAAGAACATTTGGAGAGTTTACTGTACCTTTGGGCCATATTTATGGAACATAAACTTTCTTCTAATGATATTGCTTAATAAGAATGTCAAAAGAGATTCATACTTGTCCTATAGTGGGTTCCATGTTGTATAAGCTCTAGTTATCCCAAGAAGGGGTCTCTGAGCTTTCTTTAAATACTCTTGCCATCTTCTGCTTTATCGTCTCTGTAAACCTGGCAAGAGAGTGCATTTCTTGGATCAGGAGAGAAAAAAACTGATAATGTGCCCAGCATTATCTACCCTAGCCTGTCCAAAATATTTCAGATGAAACATTTTAATTAATAATAAATTTTGTTTCATAAGCACCATAATTTGTCGATTATATTTTAAATTAATTTGTTTGTAAAGAAATACAACATCTAAATTTCACCAGTTCAAGTAGCCAGCAGCTAAACGAAGGAAAACAAGACCAACCGCGCATGGCAGGTCTCCTTGTTTGTCCTTTCCACTATCTCTCCTGACACTGGCCACTCACACTGGTGTTTTGCAATGTTTGGAATATCCATGAATTAAATTTTGTTGAATTAACTCTGTGGGGTATCATTTCTTTCGTTTATATCATTACTGATATTATTATATCATTTCACTTATTATTTATGCATGGAGAATGGGTCCATTTATATTCTCTGGTCACATTGTATTGTATGACCACTCTACAATAGCAACATTTCGTCTTTAGTTTATGTATATTTGTGTTATTTTCTTGTTGTTTGTAATGCTATTTTATACAATTTTGCACATTCGTTTTGGCTTTTTTAAAAGTGAGAACATATGTACTACAGAGCAGACTTAACTGACAACAAATGTGTTATATGTTTTCAGGTTTGGCAACATTACACTGCCTTTTTTTTTTTTTTCAGAATAATTGTTCTCAATTTTCTTTTCTTCCTATGATTTGAAAATCATTACTGTTATCCTGTTTAATTTGTGCTAAACTTGAAGACTTATTGATTGTTTCTTTCCATCTTTACCAACATTACTGTTAAAATCTTGTTTTATTTTCTTATGACATGCTACTTACAGACCTTTCATATATGTGCTGGGCGTGTGAAAACGTCCCTCTTAGAGTGCTGGTTCATCCTTTGTCTCTACACTTTCTCATTCACAACCCAATTTACTAATATTTTGGGTTTGGTGTATGTTCATTTTTTTTCTTCTGGGAAGCACCATTCAATAACATGACTGTACCTGATTTTTCACACCATGTAAATATTCTGTCATAGCTCATGGGTTTTGAGCAAACAAAATTCTTATGCTATTGTATGCCAGTTTAGAAATTTTAAAATTTTTTGATAATGCTTTTTAGTCCTACTTAAAAATTTTCAGCAAAAAGGTGACAAGTATATTCTACTATATTTTTATGATTCAAAGATTACCAGTTTTTTAATAAAGAGACAGAAAATTCTGAAAACTTGTGCCATATACTCTGTATTGCAGTTACTGGATTTCACTTTTGTAGCACAAAACAGCTGCATGCAATATAATTAAAGATTCATATATAAACTTACGCTGCTACAGCCACTTAAGTTTTAAAAAAATGCAGAAAAACTTGACTTCTATGCAGTAGTTTTTAACTGTTGTACTGGATTCACTTTACAAACACCGTGTTTAGGGTTTGGGTACCTGTAGTCACCCTTTATGTGGTCTTGAGTAGAAACCTTGCCAGGTTTCCTGTAAAGCTGTGCCAGTTTGTGTAAAGGGATTGTGAAGTGAGACTGACAGCAAACTCACTCTTACTAAGTTGCGTAAAAATCTGGACATTTCTCAGTGAAGCCACCAGGGCTCTAACGTTCTTCTTGGTAGCATTTCCAATCCCAACGTTACTTCTTTGGTATGTACATTCTTATACAAAGGATTCTTTGATATGGTCTTGAGACATTTTTAGTATCTGCTTATTTCCTACATACCTTCAAGCTCGTAGAAAATCAATATTTCATATAAATTTCCCTTATTTAATTTGGTTTTAATTTAAATTTTTTTCTAGTGTTTTGAAATAATCTCTTAAATGCCTGGCTTTGAGTATTTCAAATATTAATAATATATGCTGCAAATACTGCAAGTTACCGTCCAACTGAAATAAATTGAATTAAGTGAAGTTTGGCATATGTATTCATTTGCCTTTGTATTGTGCGCATGTTCTCTTTGTGTACTAAACTAATTATTTTTCATTCATCTGCATTCTAGTATACTGATCCCAATGACAGGGAACAGAATATACTGGTCTGACTTCTAATGCAGTAAAAAAAAATGTGCTTAATTAAACTACATATTTTTAAGCCTTTAAATCAGTGATTCTCATCTTTCCTAATTTTGTGATCTTTTAATACAGGTTTTCATATTGTGGTGACTGTCAACCAAAACATTATTAGTGTGCCTACTTCATAACTGTAATTTTGTTATTGTTATAAATTCTAATGTAAATATCTGATATGAGATCCCTGTAGAAGGGTCATTTGGCTCCCTAAAGGGTTCATGTATCAAAGGTTGAGAACCACTGCTTTAAAAATATTAAGCACGTTTTTTGAGATGGCTGTAAATCATCCCAGGTTTATATAAATATCTTACTGTGAGTTAGAATTGTGATCTCATTTTAAAACAAAAATGTAAAAGCTGTAATACCCCAAAATTGTATTAAAACACATCCTATAAGACTAAGACCATATAACCAATATGGAGAGATGTCGTAATGTTAATCATCGGTTTATATTTAATGAAAAAAGAATTATATACCCAAATATGAAAGCTCTTTAGAGCAAATAGAATTCTTCTGCAAATGATTTTTTTCCATTTCTATTGTGTTAGAACTTTTGAAATGTATTATTTTGCCCCAGTAGTTTAGCTGCTGAAACAATTATGCAGACATTGACTTAACTAAGCACTTAGGATAATGTGAAACATCCATTTGAAATGCAGGTGCACTTCTCTGAATCAAAGGAACACATTAACACTCAAAAGTATTGTTCACAGAACATGACTTGCTTTTACAATCTGTGGACAGAGAAGTCTTTCATATAATCAACAACAATTTTGTGTGTGTGCTGGGTAGAAAGACAATGGAGGTTTTAAGATTAATGTAATGATTTTAATTCCAGTTCATACAACTTAGAGCTCCAGAATAATTCATCTATCTTTTCACTGTCCACTGAGATAAATTCTCCTTGCAGTAAGATAATTTTTACTTATTTAGATTATATTACAAAACAATAAATATTATAATCAGAAAAATTATGTTTTGCTAATATACAAGCATACATGGATAACTAATACACTTAAGACTCACAAGAAAACAAAACATTGATTAAGAATCATACAATTCTTTGATATCTTGTTTGATCCATCTACAGTTGTGTTATTCCTAAAATTAACTTTCATAAATTTTGAAATACAGCATCTTTATTGAGTGAACACCTCATTTTCAAATTCCCTTGAAAAAAGCAGTGACTTGCATGGGACCAAACACTATGTAATCTTTAGGTATGTTAACATTTGGCATTTGAGTCTTCCTTTATTATTATTGCTCTATTGTTTTTAAATGATTCTTTATATTTACAAAATTATATAAGTGTTCTTTATGAAATGTAATATGTAATGATATTTACTATATTTAACAAACATAATTCTAATATGGTTACAAACTTAAGGTACTCAAATATTCTTTATTTTGTTATTTTAAACTTGGTTTACTTTGTAAATTTTATAAAAATTCAAAGCTTTGTACTTGATGAAGCTCTTGAGCTCATGTTAAGCAAATGGGCACTAACTGGACTAACGTATAATTTAGCAGATAATCAATAATAATATGATAATCAATCTTATTATCTCCATGTGACTATAGCACCTGGTTTAATGGACAGGCACGTCTTGATCCTGGTACTAATACAAGGCTGTGTTTAGGTCTGAGTAATGTATGAAGGAAGACATTTATTTTCTCATGGTTTTACCTTCTGGTGAGGGTATTCTTCTGGTATCCTCATGCAGGAGAAGGTAAAAATGCTTTGCCTTCAAGTGGCACAGATCGCAGAGATCAAAGTGGACAAGTTTGTTCTCTTCATCCCTTTCACTATTATGGCCTCTGATGAGAGCTGTTATGTCATGACTTAGTCCATCATCTTTTAATGTACTACATCTTAATTATTACACTGTGAAACGTCATTATTAATTTTAGTATTTCAGTATTAATTTTGGAGAGGACACATGAATTTCATAATAATGGGTATCTTTAAAAATTCAACACAGAGGCACTCAGTTGACTAGCTTGAACTGAGTGTAGCTAAGAAAGTCTATTAGGCTAAGGGCATAAGATCCCCCAATGAAAGATTACAACACTGTAACATGATGAAACCTAGAACTTGTTGGGACAAAGGCTATTTTCTGTATTAAAAAAAATTTTCACTTTTACAAGGCAAAATGACCATTAACCAATAGAATGGTATGTTTTCTGTGAATAGAGATGATTCATGAGATCTCATGACAATTTGGATAATTATTACAGCAATAACTGTTTGTTAAACTCATCATTGTGCTCATTATTGATTATTCATGTTGAAAAAAGAATGGTCACCACAAAAACATGATAAAGACAGATTCTTCAGGTTCTCTTGAGTGAATAATAACAAATTTTAACTGCTAGAACCATAAATGAATTAGAAATGTAGGAGAAATTGCACAAATATTATAAAAGTTTGATTTCTAGATGTTTTGCCACAAATAGATACTTTTGTAGTTATATAACCCCAGAACATAGATCTAGGAATGAATAGATTAACTGCAGTCATATTTTTAGGATTAAATTAGTTTATTCTACAATCTACACAACAATAAAAGTTAGCCTTAGTTATTATTCAGCTATTGAAAAAAATCAAGACCAGATGAACGATTATTAAAAAGATGGAAATAATTTGTCAAATTAGTAACAGTAGCAATATGGGGAAAAATATCTATTCATCCAGTACAGAACACAAATAAGGTATGGTCTATTCTGTTTTGTATACACAGGTTCTGGAAACTTTCCTCAAGCTGACACAAAGTAAAGTCTTTGGAAAGAGGGAACCTCAACTGAGAAAATATTTCAATTAGATTGCCCTGTAAGCAAGTCAGTCGGGCATTGTCTTGATTAATGACTGATGTAAGAGAGCCCTGCCCACTATAGTCAGAGCCACTCTTGGGAAAGTAGTTGTGAGTTTTATAAGAAAGAAAGCTACATAAGCCATGGTGAGAAGGTCGGTTAGAGATGTTTCTCCGTGGTGTCTGCTTTCATTTTTGCTTCCAGTTCTTTCTGTGCCTTCTTTCTATGATGGACTAAAACCTATAAGCTAAATAAACACTTTCCTCCCCAAATGGCTTTCAGTCATTGTTTTATCATAGCAATGGAAATCAAATGAGGATAAGATGTGTTCAAATATATGTTGCATAAATTTTTCAAAGTATATTAAAATACCCTTAGAGATAGTTGGTCAAAATTAGTGTCTGGTTCATGGTTCTTAAAGCAGAGGAAAAGTGTAAATGAAGGCATCAGTCTTAGAGGCTGGAATATTTAAGCACTGGAAATCAAGCTATAATCATTACCTACCCTCTGTAGGTAGTGTGGGCTGCTCCCTGGAAGGCTATTTGTTAACTAGGAGCCAAATTGGAGGTGTGCTGTACAGTTAGCCTCATCCCTGGTGACCTGATTAAGGTGTAAATCTGTGGGCACAGGCAGGAGGTAAGCAGCCAGCATTGGACCCCTACAGATCTATGGAGATGATTGTCTACCAGACTCCACCTCACCTCACTTTTTTAGCTTTACACTTCCTAAACAGTCATAAACTACAGGATCACAAAGACAGAAGAAAGAAGTAATTTTGTCTATAGTTCATTTGACTGGGGCTTCTATTTTGGGTGTTGCAGCAAATTTTTAGAGAAGAGGGGGAAGAATCTTTTCATTTCATTTGGTTTCTTCTTCACATGCTCACTCGTCCTTATTTCTACTACTCTGACTTGGCACTGGTGAGGACTGGGAACAAAGGGATGAGGCTAAATCTTTGATTTCTTTGTTATTTTCTGTAAACACTTGTGCTATTCGGGAATGAAAAACATACAAAACAAAAACAAACCAAACCAATCCCCCAACAACAACCAAAACCTTATTCCTCCTTTGCAAACACAAACACAAACAAGACAATCCTCTATCCTCTCAGTCCTCAGTACTTCTTTAGCACAACTAACAGACATCAACAGAGGATCTGGTTCACATCATGCTCTTCCTTTATGATAACTGGTTAGGGAAGATGCCAAGGAATGGATAATGAATTTCGTGGGAAAATTGTAGACTGAAATTTATATCTAGCTAAATAATATTATATTGGGTTTCTTTTGTGATCCAGAAGAAAATTAGCTTTTATAGAACATATCAAAATATCTACATAGTGATAGTGATATTTGTAAAGATGTATTATTCTATATGATCAATTATAGTAGACAAATTTTTCAGGTAAAAACAAACAGAAATTTCATTAAGAGAAGCTTAAAATGAAAATCTGGATAGTAACTTTGATAAAACTCACAGAAATAAAACCTCACAAAAATAAAAACGAAGTGATGAAGTGATGTTAAATAGAAGAAACAAACAAACAAAACCCAAATCCCCAGACAACCCAGTAAAGTGGAGAACATAAATCAAATTAGTTCTATAAATGACACACAAGACATAGAAGTCTACAAATGAAATATTATTAAAAACTATACAGCCCTGAAGAAGAATTAACAGTGAAGCACCACAGTCTTCATCTAACACAGAGGGATTGAGCCAATGAATGAGACCTTAGACAGAGATGAGACAACTCTCCACCATAATCCAACACAAAACGAATGTGATAAACCTTTTAAAATTCCCAAAGGAAAGTGTTTAGCTCAAGAACCTGCGTGTGATTTGAAGGTAGGTAAGGAAATGATGCTCTGAGAATCAATTTTTCTCTCATTCATGATCCTTAAGGGACTATGGTGGGATCCTTAGGAGACTATGGAGGGATTTAAGACAGAGGCTGAGGAAACAGTAAGCACTCTAGGGAATGCATAGAACATGTGAATAATTGGAACTCTGAGCTTACTAGGCAGCCATTAGTGAAAAATGCTAAAGCACGTGGGTCGGAATTATGCTGCAGGGCTGATTTCTGAGTAATAATTTATAGGACAATTATTTAAATGATTGATGTGTTCAATTAAAATTATACTGCTACTGCATGGAAAAGACAATGAAAGAAGATGGAGGGAATATTGAGATGCAAATTGGAAAAAATTGTTGCTATATTAGGAAAAGATGCCAACGAAAAGAGTTGATATGTACCCTGCGTACATTAGATATATGTCCTTGAGTAATACAGTTGTTAAATCCAAAAGAGATACGTTTCCTTGATGAGGGATGAGAAGTATATTTATCTGTAGGTATAAGGACTAATCTTTATAACGTAGTTAGAGATTATGTGTCTTAATAAACTGGCAGCTATGGATTCTCCACCAGTCTTCACTAGCCCTCATTAGTTGGATATAGATGTATATACAACAATGTATATTGTGTAACAACAACTAATGAAAAAAGGAGGCCATGAATTTGAAAGAAATCAGGGAGGAAAATACAGGAGGGTTGAAAGGAGGAACGTAAGGAGAGAATGGTATAATTACGCTAAAATCTCAAAAATTAAAAGAAATAATCTTAAAAGTGTGTATGGCTAAAGGTAGATAGAGTTAGAAGCTAGGAAACAGTGCTTCTGTGTATGTTTGTGTGTGTGTGTGTGTGTGTATGTGTGTGTGTGTGTGTGTGTGTGTGTGTGTTTCACAGTTTCCCCAGGCCTCATACATGTTAGTTGAATGCTTTAATACTGAGCTATTTCCTGTCCCCATAAGCTTGCTGATTTTGTTACATGCCTTCAGTACTGCTATTGCTTGAATTTAAATTTTATAAATGATCTACTTTTAATCAAGGTGGAAGTACAGTATGTACACTTAAAATAACCCAAAGATATATACCATTCTATTTATTCCTTTCCAAAGGGTATCTTTTTTCTTTTCTTGTTTCATTGGACTATGACGTCCAACAAAATATTAAGAAAAATGAAATTTCCCACTTTTAGGGAAAGCAAGAAATCTCTTTTTATTGAGTATCATGACAGTTATATATTTTACCTAGATGTCCTAAATGACACTGGAGATGGTTCTTTCACTTGAAATTTGTCAAGTGTTTTTTTTAAATGGAGAAGAAAATAGCCTGAACCTTTTCTTTTTAATATAAATTTTAATTTAAAATTTTAATTAGCATACAAAGGACAGTTTTATTTATGATGTTTAAAATTTTTATATTTATTTGTTTGTTTGTTTGTTTGTTTACATCCCAAATACTGTGCCCCTTCCTGGTCCCTTCTCACACAGACCCTACCCCCAAACCCCTCCCTTTCTCCTCTTAGAGGTTACACCCTCCAGGTATCCCCTCACACTGGTACATCATGTCTGCCAGAGTAGGTGCATCTTCACCCACTGAGTCCAGAAAAGGCAGCCCAGTCAGGGATTGGACAACACAGTCAGGCTACAGCTTTAGGGAGAGCATCTGCTTCAGTCGGTAGGGGGAAGCACATGGACTCTTAGCTGCCCACCTGCTACATATGTGCCAGAAACCTCATTTTCTGTCTGTGTGTTTCTTTGGTTAGTGGGTAGCTCAGTCTCCTCTCTGAGGTCTCTCAGAGTTTCAGGTTAGTTGATTCTGTTGTTCCTCCCGTGGGGTTTCCATCCACTTCAGGGCCTTCAATCTTTTCCTCAACTCTTCCATCCCCTGCCTCCATCTAATGCTTGGCTGTGGATATCTGTGTCTCTTGCAGTCAGCTGCTGGAAAGAGTCTCACAGAACCGTTATGCTAGGTACCTGTGTGAAAATATAACAGTATCATTAATAATTTCAGGGATTGTTTTGTGCTCATGTGATGGATTTCAAGCTGGGCTAGTTATTGGTTGGCTATTACTTCAATCTCTCCTCCATCTTGGTCCCTGTGTTTCCTTTAGACAGGACAAATTTTGGGTGGAAAGAGTCCTTATCTCTCCACTGGTGATCCTGTTTGGCTACAGGAGGTGTCCTGTTCAGGTTCAATGTCTTCACTGATAGGCATCTTGGCTAAGGTACCCCACACTGACTCCTGGGAGCCTCCTCCATCTTAGGTCTCTGGGACGTCCTAAAGATTCCCCTCACTTCCCACCCCTGGCAGCTGCAGATTTCTATTCATTCTCCTGACCCTCTGAGTCTCTCTCCTGTCTCTCCCTACACTTGACTCTGCCACTTTCCCCTTCCCTTCCCCTCTCCCATCGCCTCCTATGACTATTTTGCTCTCCCTTCTAAGTGAGATTCAAGTATCCTTTCTTGGGCCTTTTTTCTTGTTTAATTTCTTTGTATCTGTGGGGGGTATCATGGAAATTCTGTGCTTTATGGCTAATATCCATTTATCATTGAGTACAAACCGTGAATATGCTTTTGGGCCTAGGTTACCTCACTCAAGATTATATTTTCTAGTTCCAACCATTTGCCTCAAAAATTCACAGTGTCCTTGTTTTGAATAGCTGAATAGAATTCCGTTCTGTAAATGAACCACATTTTCTGTATCCATTCTTTGGTTGAGAGACCTCTGGCTTGTTTCCAGTTTCTGGCTTTATGAATAACTCTGAATGTAGTGGAACACATGTCCTTATGGTATGGTGGAGCATCTTTTGGGAATATTCCCAGGAGCAGTATGGCTGGATCTTCAGGTAGAGCTATTACCAATTTTCTTAGAAAACAACAGATTGATTTCCAGATTGGTTGTATAAGTTTGCATTCCCACAAGCAATGGAGGATTTTTCTTCTTTCTCCACATCCTCTCCAGCAAGTTCTGTCAATTTAGTGTTTGATCTTAGATGGAATCTCAGGATCATTTTGATTTGCATTTCCCTGATGTCTAAGGATGTTGAGGATTTCCTTAAGTGCTTCTTGGGCATTTGAGATTCCTGTGCTGAAAATTCTCTATTTCGCTCTGTACCCCATTTTTAAATTGGCTTATTTGGTTTGTTGAAATCTACCTTCTTGAGTTCTTTATATAGTTTGAATATTAGCCCTCTGCCAGATATCGGGTACATGAAGATCTTTTCCTGATCTGTAGGCTGCTGTTTTGTCCTATTGATATCACCCTTTGCCTTACAGAAGCTTTTCAGTTTCATGAGGTCCCATTAGCAATCGTTGACCTTAGAGGCTGAGTCATTGGTATTCTTCAGGAAATTGTCTCCTGTACCAATATATACAAGGCTCTTTCCTACTTTCTCTTCTATGAGATTTTGTGTATCCAGTTTTGTGTTGAGGTCCTTGATCCACTTGGCCTTGAGTTTCTGCAGGGTGATAAATATGGATCTATTTGCATTCTTTTACATGTACACATCTAGTTAGATCAGCATCATTCGTTGAAGATGTTTTCTTTTTACCCTTGTATGGTTTCGGCTTCTTTGTCAAAAATCAAGATTTCATAGGTATGTGGGTTTATTTCTGAGTCTTCAATTCAATTCAATTGATTAACCTCTCTGTTTCTGTACCAATACCATGTCAATTTTTATCAGTATTGGTTTGTAGTGAAGGTTGAGGTCAGGGATGCTGATTCCTTCCTAAGTTCTTTTAATTTTCAGGATTGTTTTAGCTATTCTGGGTTTTTTGCTCTAGCATATAAAGTTGAGAATTGCACTTTCAAGATCTGTAAAATATTGAGTTGGAATTTTTATGGGTATTGCATTGAATTTGTACATTGCTTTTGGTAAGATGGCCATTTTCACTGTGTTAATTCTATGTATCCATGAGCATGGGGAATCTTTCCATCTTCTGATATCTTCTTCGGTGTCTTTCTTCAGGAACTTGAAGTCCTTGTCATACAAATATTTTGCTTAATTCATTAGAGTAACACCAGGATATTTTACATTATTTGTGGCAGTGGTGAAGGGTGCTGTTTTCCTAATTTATTTCATTGCCCATTTGTCATTTGTATAAAGGAAGGCTACTGAGTTCTTTGAGTTAATTTTATATCTATCCAGTTTGCTAGTGTTGGTTTAAATCACATGTGTTCTATTGACCTCCCACTCCCCTTTCTTAAAGATTTGTGTTCCCTCTCATGGGCTGTACTCCAGTTTTCCATACTATGCCCTTATCTACTCCTGCATATCACATGTATAAATATTAAAAAATAAGATACACTTATGAGAAAGAACATGTAGTATTTGTCTTTCTGAGAATGGTTTATGTCTTTTAATGTATGTTTTCCAATTTTATCTATTTCTTCCTTTTTTAATTAATTAATTAATTTTTTTGATACTTTATATACATTTCCAATGTTTCCCCTTTTCTAGGTCTCCTCTTTGGAAATCCCCTAATCCCTCCCACTCCCTGCCTCTATGAAGGAATTCCATCTCCCACCCACGCACCCACCTATTCCGGTATTCCCACCATGACATTCCCCTTTATTGGGGCCTTTAACACCCTCAGGCCCAAGGGCCTCTCCTCTCCCTGATGGCCAACGAGGCCATTCTCTGCCACATATGTGGTCCTAACTGTAGGTCCCTCGATGTGTATTTTTGATTGGTGGTCCAAACTCCAGGACTACTGGGGGGGGGGGGTCAGGCCCATTGACACTGGTTCTCCCTCCATGGGGCTGCAAACTCCCTCAGCTCCTTCAGTCCTTTCTCCAGCTCCTTCATTTGGGACCTCACTCTCAGTCAAGCGGTTACTGTAAAGTGAAATTGGACATTCTGAACTTTTGGGCTAATATCCACTTATCAGTGAGTACATACCATGTTCCTTGTTTTGTGACTGAGTTACCTCGCTCAGGATGATATTTTCAAGTTCCATCCATTTGCCTGCAAATTTCATTAAGTCATTGTTTGTAAAAGCTGAGTAGTACTCCATTGTGTAGATGTACCACATTTTCTGTATCCATTCCTCTGATGAGGGACATCTGGGTTGTTTCTAGCTTCTGGCTATTATACATATGGCTGCTATGAACATAGTGGAGCATGTGTCTTTATTACATGTTGGAACTTCTTCTGAGTTTTGGTCCAGGAAAGGTATATCTGGGTCCTCAGGTAGTATTATGTCCATTTTTCTGAGGGTCCACCAAACTG
>CM052711.1:41406548-41464898 GCA_028551405.1 Uromys caudimaculatus
CAATACTCCTTGAAGACCAGCTCTCTCTGAAAGGTGTTTGGGTTTGGAGTGCTGTGGCACAGGGTCAGCTCTGGGGTGCAAACAGAAACCAGAAGGATCTTGTCCCTAGCTGTCCCTTGGTTCCTATGTCCTGATGGCTCTGCAAGGGTCCCTCTTGATCCAGTGAGTTTGAATGGAATTGGTGGTTTTGCCTATACTTGAAGGTGTGTCAGCACTCCTGAGATACCAGCTCTCTCCTGGAGCCCTGTGGCCTAGGCTGAGATCTCCAGGTCCTGGTGAACAGTGGTGCTTGTCTTATCCCCCCTCAAGGCTTTTCCACCCTCCTGGGAGGATGACTTTCTCCTAGCACTGCTTGTCTATGTAACCCTGGTTGCTCAGGCACAGGTGTCCTGCCACAGATAGAAACTGGAAGGTTCCTGTCCCTTACTTTTCCTCCTTGGTCTCTGTGTCCTCAGGGCCTGGGAGAGTAATTTTCTAGCAGAGCTGCTTGGCTGTGGGACCCTGGTGGCCCAGGCAGAGGTCTCCTGCCACAGATGGGAACCAGAGGGTTCCTATGCCCGCCTACCTCAGTCCCTGTGTCCCACAGGTTTGGGGAGATTCCTGATGAGCATTGGTGCTTGTCTTGGCCCCACTCTCGCCTTTTCCAAGCTCCTGGGAGGGTAGCTTTCTCCCGGCGCTAATTGTTTATGGAGTCCTGTGGCCCAAGCTGAGGTCCCCAGCCACAGATGAAGACTGGAAGTTTCCTGTCCCTCAGTCTCTGTGGCCCATGGTTTCTGGGTAGAATCCAGTGAGCAGTGATGCTTGTCTTGTCTCCACTCACAGCTTTTCCATGCTCCTGGGAGAGTAACTTTCTCCAGGAGCTGTTGGCTATGGAACCCTGGTGGCCCAGGCAGAGGTCTCCTGCCACAGATGGGAACCAGAGGGTTCCTATGCCCACCTACATCAGTCCCTGTGTCCCGCAGGTTCGGGGCGGTTCCTGGTAAGCAGTGGTGCTTGTCTTGGCCCCACTCCCGGCTTTTCCAAGCTCCTGGGAGGGTAGCTTTCTCCTGGTGCTAATTGGCTACGGAGCCCTGTGGCCCAAGCTGAGGTCCCCAGCCACAGATGAAGACTGGAAGTTTCCTGTCCCTCAGTCTCTGTGGCCCGCTGTTTCTGGGCGGAGTCCAGTGAGCAGTGGTGCTTGTTTTGTCCCCATTCATAGCTTTTCCACACTCCTGGAAGAGTAACTTTCTCCCAGGGCTGCTTGGCTATGGAGGACTGGCGGCCCGGGCAGAGGTCTCCTGCCACAGATGGGAACCAGAGTGTTCCTATGCCTGCCTACCTCAGTCCCTGTGTCCTGCAGGTTCGGGGCTGTTCCTGGTGAACAGTGGTCTATCCATTTCTTTCAAATGTCATTTTTTTCTTTCTGAGTGAATTCCTTTAGTTATATTTATTACTTTGTATACTTTTATGTTTCATTGTCATATGTATTATTTTAGTGTGTATTCCATAAAAAATTTTGCAATACAATTATCAATACACAGTTACTCTCTGCTTCTCTCATTTTTTCTTAAATTATTATACTTTCAGTGACTTTATACTTTTTATAATCTATTATATAGTGCTATTTGCTATTATATTCATATTTTCATTTGCTTATTTTTTCATTTATACATTTTATTTTTATTACTTTTTTCATCCTAATGGGAGCTCCCTCTTTCTTCTTCCTCCCAGTCTGACCTTCATGATTTCTCCTCATTTCCATTCAGAAGGGGAGGTCACCCCATTGTTACCTGCCCCGGCCTGTGGGGTATTCAGTGTGGTCCTGAGGAGGGAACTGACAGATAAAAGAGACAAAGCCAGAGATACCTGGGAGCAAGACAGGATGTCTGATCAAGCCCCAAAAGTTTTAATTCTCACCGTCAATTTATAATAAAAAGATAAAGGAACTTTAAACAATATAGCCAAGACTTAGACAAAGCAACAGGGATAGGAAAATTTTAAGGAGTTACAGACTCCTAGCCATAAGGACACGGACATGTTTCCAAGGTAACCACCCATATTCTGTCAGTCACCTAACCTCAAAGGAGTCACCCTGACCTGGGAAAGAATCTATCTCTTGAGAGACAGAACCCAAACAAAATCCTGAAGGTCAGAAAACAGCACCCTTGGCTTACTGTTACTTTCAAGCCTAACTTTAACACAAAATGGCTTCACTTAGCCTAATAAGAAGGCTGCAAATCTGTTGGTTTCCGGCAGGTACCAGCACTACTGCTTAGAGAAAGGCATCCAAGGGCAGGCAACAGAGTCAGAAACAGCCTATGCTCCAATTGTTAGGGACCCACGTGAATACCAAACTCTACATCTGCTACATATGTCCTGGGGGCCTAGGTCCAGTCCATGCATGCTCTCTGACTGGTGATTCAGTCTCTGTGAGTCCCCATGGGCCCAGGTTAGTTTTGACTCTGTTGGTCTTCTTATGGTGTCCTTGACCCCTCAGTTCCCTCAGTCCTTCCCCCTCTACTCTTCCATAAGACACACCCAGCTCTGCCTATTGTTTTGTCAGGTATCTATATCTGTTTCCGTCAGCTGCTGGATGATGCCTCTCCGGAGACAGTTATGCTACACTCTTGTCTGTAAGAATAGCAGAGTACCATTAAAATGTCAGGGGTTGTCTTTCTCTCCCATGGGATGGATCTCATGTTGGTCCAGTCATTGTTTAGCCTGGGAACAATCTCTGTTCCACGTTTATCTCTGCACATCTTATAGGCAGGACAAACTTTGGGTCTAAGATTTTGTGGGTGGATTTACATATTCCTTCCTCCACTAGAAGTCCTGCCTGGCTACAGGAGGTGCCATTCCAGGCTCCATATCCTCTATTGCTAGGAGTCTCAGGGTCATACCCATAGAGTCTCAGGAACTCCCCCTGGAAGACTTATCCCAGACATGTAACCCACTGTTCTGGAAGTTGTCTCCTGTGCCAATGCATTCAAGGCTATTCCCTGCTTTCTTTTCTACTAGATTTAGTGTATCCAGATTTATGTTGAGATCAACAATGCTCTTAGAGTTGAATTTTGTGCAGGGTGATAAATATTGATTTATTTGCACTTTTTACATACAGTTAAACCAGAACCAGTTATTTAAGATGTTTTCCTTTTTCCACTGTATGGTTTTGGCTTTTTTGTCAGATTCATTTACTTCTTGCTCAAGAAAGAAAATTTCAAATACTTCTGCATAACTCTGAATAATACATGTGTGTGTTTAATAAACTATCATTTAAATCAATATTTATTGAAATTCATAATTTAATGCACAATTTTTCATACAACTAAATATTAATTTAAAAATAAACATTTCCCTTTCACATTAAGGCAAAATAATTTATTTTTGCTCTTAATTATTGGATTATTTTTGTTGATAATCTAAAAATACATTCAGGAAAAATTGCTAGGAGTTATATAGCATGTAGAATAACTTATGGCAGAAATGTAAGCAGTTATTTTACATTTTAAGAACATGATCCGTGAAGAGATTTGTTACAAAGCCATGTGTGCATCTTATATTTATTTTTAGGCTCTTAACTTAGGATTGAAGTCAAGATAAATGAAGCAAGGAGGCCACAGTTATTGATGGGCCATTGAGTGCACACATTTACAGAGACTTCCTCTTCTCAGAGTCCTTTTATAAATCAAAGTTTAGTTTATCATCCCTAAGTAAACTTTATATGAGCAAGTCGATAACTATTCATTGCCAAACTCTGTAAACTGGTCAAGCGGACACAAAATGTACCCTTTAAATCTCTTTGATTAGCATCAATGGATGCACTGCAGTGCTCTTTTTTTTTAGAAAACTATTAATATCTGCAGTTGTCGCTTGGTTCAAATGAACCATTCTTTGATGTGTATTCACAAATAGCTAAGCTTAGCTAATTCTCAGTTGTTTACCAGAACAGTTTCCCAAATGACTTCCATAAAGTGTTTATTTTTATAATTTCTGGTTATATAGAAATTTGCTCTCTTCTCTCCATCTCTCTCTCTCTCTCTCTCTCTCTCTCTCTCTCTCTCTCACACACACACACACACACACTCACACACACACACACACACACACACACACACACACACACACACACACACCTTGAATAAATTTTGGTGATTTCTTAAGTTTAGTTGTCAAAAACACACCATTTATCTAAATACTTTCATATTCATTCCAAAATTAAAAGTTTGTATAGCATCATAAATAAAAGAACAACAATGTATAGAGAGATTAAATTGTTGAATGATAAGTATAGTCAGAAACCTGCCTCTGCTTTTATGTAATCAATATCACCAAGAAAGAGGAAAGAGAGAGGAACACTAAAGAATGGGCATATAATTATGGAGAGTAAAAGATACATTCTAATATTTTACTATGCAAGATAAATACAGTTAAAAACTAAAGACAAACATTTAAAGAGCCCCAAGACAAATAAATGATAAAAATTAAAGGGGAAGGAAATGAAAACTATGATGAAATGGTAATTATTTTCTTCATAATTATACATTAGGTATATGTACAATGTGTTTATAGTAATTTGAATGAGAATAACCCCCATGTGCTCATATGTTTGGATATTTGTTTTTCAGTTGGTAGACTGTTTAGGAAGGATTAGGAGATGCAACTTGTAGGAGATGTGTCACTGAAGGGTGAGCTTTGGGTATCAAAGGCTCAAGTCAGGCCCATTCTCTCCCCATCTCAACCTCTATCTTGTGAGTAAGATAGAAATTCTCAGGTACTGCTGTAGCCCCATACCTCCCTGCCTCCATGCTCCAGGTCATGATGATCATGGACCAACCGTCTGAAACTGTAAGTAAATAATTTCTCTTGTAACATGACTCTGGCATGACATCTTTTTATGGCAATAGAACAGTAACTGAGATATTTGGGCTGGATCTTGAACTGTACAATAATGAAAAAATGAGTTGAGCACATACATCTATCTCCCTCTACTTCTCAAATGCAGATGCAATATAGTTGCCATGACATTCCTGCTGTGGTAGACTGTAATCTGAAACTGTGGTCCAAAATACATCTTGTTTTGTAAGTCGATTTCATTTGGGGTATTTTGTCATGGAACAGGAAAAATAACTAAGACAATGTTTTTTTCTTAACTCATAAGCAACAATTTATGGAATTGTTACAGGATATCACAGTGAAAGTGCCTACTTCTCACTACTGTTGAATCAACTTCTTTCCCTTGGATCACAGTGACTCTGATTCCAAGATAAGATCGTAATTGTTTCCGGACTGCATTATCAGGTGACCATCCCCAGTATCAAGTATTAGTTACTGCTATAGTGTACTCATAGACCCCATACTGACAACAAGTTTTTAATAGGACATCTCATTTTATCAAGCTGTCTGAACCTTTCAGTAAACTTATTACAGACTTGGAAATTTACTTCAAGAAATATGAATCTAAGCTAGATATTGAAAATCAGATTAGCTTGGTTTTAGAGCCCTGACAAAACTTTAAACTATGCATTTTTTGTTTATTTGTTTTTGGTTTTTTGTTTCTTGTTTTTTTTTTGTTTGATTGGTTGGTTTTTTGTTGTTTGTTTTATTTTGGTTTGGTTTGGTTTGGTTGTCTTTTAGCCCTGGTTGGCCTCACAGAAGTGACATTCCTGCATCAGTGTCCTGAGTGTGTAGACATCTGTATTTGTACTTCTAAAGAGTCTCTATTGAGTGTTCTTGGAGCAGAGGGGACATCAATGAATGAGATTGAAAATGTCTGAGTTCTCATGTCCTCGTAGATTATATCTACTTAGTGGGAAAGAGGGAGAAAGGAAGGTTATAGGCAAGGAACAGACTAAGATTAAATAAATTCATGATTCCAGAGACACGTACTGGGCGGGGTCATTTCACCGTTTCTACCTAATGAATCTTGACTCAATGTGTATCAACACATTTCTGAGTATCAACATTTCTACCTAGACACAAGCATTGCAGAGGCCTGTTTCTGTTTTGTTCTGCCATGGCTGACAGAGTCCCAGTTTGTGATCTCCTGAGTTCTATGCTCTAGGCACTAATGATACTGAGTAGATTTCTTACCAGAAGCATGAATAATAGATTGAAAGATCTAGAATAAATCACTATAGTTTATGCTACTGGGATTTTGTTGTTGCTTTTAAGCAAATAAGCTATATCCATTTGTGGCTTTTGAAAAACCATGCTTGATAATCATTCAGATTGAAAATTATTCTTTACTGGCTATCAGCTCACATTTTTTCTTCTGAGAATTGTTTGTGCCTTGGATCATTATGTTTTCTAAAGAGTCTTGGTGTTTTCTTATTAAACACATTATACAGATGATTTAGTGATCAAAAATTTCAACATTTTGAAATATATGTTATTTTATTCAAATGTATTATTTATCCATTAATTTTTTCTTTTGATTCATTTTTTTATCATTTGTGATCATATCCCTCTATAATCATTTCTCAGCAATAACTAACTGACCTTTGAGTAAATATAATTTCATGTGTTTATACATTCAAAAGCTGAAAGCAGCTACCTACAACAGGACAGAAGCTACCAGGAACCTGTGAGAAGAAAGCCTGACATGAAAGGCTAACTCTCCTGTGTATTGAGAAAAACACTCATTTATTGAAATGGGTTAATTGGAAATCACTCAGCATGAACTCATGGCCTCAAAGGAATCTTCTTGTCACTAGAAAGAGCCAAGATATCTGTCTGTTGGCAAATGCATTTTCCCATGAGATAAACCTGTTTTCAATCAGGAACTTGGTTAAATGTTGTTTTCTTATGTGGCTGAGCATTGCTGAACACAAACTATAGATATTTATAATTTTTAATGAGATGAATACTATTTGTCCCCTGTCACTGCTACATTTGAAGCTAATATTTTTGTTGCAAATTGTCAAATGTCCTCTATATAAAAAAAGAAAAACTGGAAATGTAATAGTCATTAAAATCAACATTTGTACTAAATCAATACTAACTTGTTATTTTAAAATGAATAAAAATAATGAAAATTCAAATATAATCAGATTACAATTATGAACAATGTAGCTTAGCACAGAGAATTTCAGAGAGTACTAGTAAAGAATCTACAGCTTTTTGATTTTTCTTGAGCTTTAGGTTTTCTTTACTTTCCTTCACAAAGTCATCCATCAATTACTGAGTAAAGTTTTCAGCTTTTGCCAGTGATGAAGATACTTTGGCCTCTGCCATCACTGTGCTTTGGTCCTTCAATTATGCAATACTACTTCAAAATGCATTTTTGTTAGTTAACATAAGCAAAAGAAAATGAGCTGTGAAACACATAGTCTTCTTTTACAGGGAGGCAGAGTGTAAGTAAGGCTGTAGTGTGTACTGTTTTACAAATGAATAAGAAACCATCAAAAGTGCAAGGTTTAATTTACAGAATTATTTCTAAACATATGCGAGCCCTGTGTGCTGTGTTTACGGGCACTCAAACAAAAATAGAAACGAAATATATAAAACCAAATTATTACTCTACATTCACCATTAGTTACTGAATGACTTCTCTATGCTAGAAGCTATCTTATGTAGGTGACAATAGGTATACATACAACCATATATGCCACAGAGGTGAGGACATCATTGAGCACAATAGCAGAACCAGGTGCAGAGCTCAGCATTCTTTAATATATAATGGGCAGTAGCTTATTACTGAATAAAGAAAAGAAAAAAAGTGAAAGTGAAGGAAAGGAATTAATATAGATTTAAAAGTGCAGTGTGTGTGCGTGATTGTGTGGGTTTGCGCATGTGTGTGTTTCTCTCTCTCTCTCTCTCTCTCTCTCTCTCTCTCTCTCTCTCTCTGTGTGTGTGTGTGTGTGTATGTGTGTGTGTATGGGTGTATGTGTGTGTGTTCTAGGGGAGGAGGGACATGAAGAGGGAAGAATAATGACTATACCTTCTTCTAAGGGTATAAGCAAAAATTATACTTACCTAACAAAATAACAAAAATATGACTTTCATAAAGTAAAGACAAATCACTTTTTTTTATTCTTGAATATATTTGTTGGACTCATGTCAGAAGATACTCACAAAAGACAATTACGATCTTAATGTCTAGCCGGAAATAGGTATTGAAATAAGGTTGACAAAAGAGAATCCTGTTTAAGTAAAAAAAAAACAAAACAAAAAATCTATTGGTGCTTTACTTGAGAATATTCTTTTTATTTTCACAGCCTTTATATTCGTTTGTTCATATAGGTTTATTACACTCATTTCCCACACTATAGTAAATATGAAAGAACCCAGCCTGTTGAAGACAAACTTGACGTTGCTGGGGGCAGGGCGCATCTGAGTTAAGAAATCTATGTATCCAGCCCCTTCCTTTATCCAAGCCCTGCCTTTTATCTTACTTCCATTCCTTCTTCTCATTATTGTGAAATATGCTTTTAGTTATTGCCCTTTCTTATCTCCGGTGTTTGCTGAAAACCAAAGGTGGGGAGGGGGAGAATGTCTTTAAAATCTATTTTAAAAGTATGAGTACAGCAGCCCTACAACCTGGTCTAAGCTTTGCTAGTGATGTGCCAAGTGATGGCTATATAGCACATGAAGACTTTTGGAGACATATAGAAAGGAGTGAAATAAAGAGCACATTTCTGTTCGTGGAGAGTGTCACTGGAATGACATACACAGAAGATCTTGTCATGGAAAATTCATGAAGAATTTGGTTTTCCTTATATTGAGATATTAGCAACGACTGGCAGATCTTCCAAGGGCCCAGCTAGTGCTCCATATACAGAACTTATTTTAACCCACAAAACACAAGATGATCTTAAACACCGTGGTGAGCTGCTCTGGAATCCACCTGCTGAAATGCTTCACAACCCGTATACCAGGACGTCTGAGCTGGTTCCTAAGTTAGATGAAGCTACAAAATTCTTCCTGTCGTTCAGAGCTAAACACCTGAAAAAAATTTTATTTTATTTTAAATATTGTTTATAAGCAATGTGCAGAGTGACTTCAGCTTAAAGCCTGTATCTTTCTAAAGCAAGAATGAGTGTCTTCCTGGGGATGGAAGGGTCTACATAATTACATCATATTGCTCATTAGGACAGCTGCTAGCTGGTTTTCACATTTTAACAAACTGATCATCAAGAGCATGTAGATATCCAAACAGAGAAAACATGTTACTACTATGTCGTGTTTGCTATGTACTTCAGTGGGGTTTTAGCTTGCAAAAGAAAATGTCAGTGTTGAGAGATGTTTCAGTGGTTAAGAGCTCAAATTGCTCTTGCAGAGGATAAGAGCTAAGTGCCAAGTACACATATTTAGTGGTTCACAATCACATGTTAACTCAGCTCCAGTGAATTCAGTGTAATTTGGGAACAACTGCACTCATGTGGGCAGACTCACATGCGTAAATGCAATTAAAGGTAATTAATCTTTAAAAAATAAATATACTTATGCCTGTTTTTCTTTTATTATCTTTGAGATTGTGATATAATTACATCATTTCTACCTTTCCTTACCTCTTTCAAAACTCTCCCATATCCTTCCTCATTGCTCTCTTTTAAATTCATGGAATCTTCTTAAAACGTGTCACATGCATCTAGTTATACATATATACATATCTGTGATTTCTCCTATTAAGTGCGTATCTAAAAACGTCTTACAATATAGACAATTCTGGGTATAAGTACACATAGATAGGGTAAATGCACTTTTCTCATCTGAGCTGACAATGTTTCCTCAAGAGCCAAAGAACACCTAACAAAACCTCCAATACCAGATTTGAGAAGCTCTCTTTTGAGATGTTGGCCACCAATATCCAATGAATTTCCAAGACCTACAGCCTATTATTATTCCTGCTTGTTGTTCTCCAGAGGTGGAAGGTATGTCTCTAATACAAAAGATACCCCATACTTCAGAAACAAGGCCCAGAGGCCTATAAGGTGGATCTGACATGAAAGCCCCCTTGCTAAGTACTAGATTTTATGGTACCAGAAGGCAACATGCAAGCTTCTAAGGGAATAAAGAAATCAACATCCCTACCTAGCTATGTCACCTGTGAACCACACCAATGACCAACCAGCAGGGTCAGATAGTTGTAAGGATAGAGTAGTGGCATGCATACCTTGGGAGTAACCAAAAGCTTATTTTTAATTGGGTTTAAAGTCTTCAACCAGAGGGAAAACAAGCCTGGTACTGGAAATCTTAGCTTACTAATCAGTGCTCATGAAGTCATGGATCATGATACTTGTATGAGTTTTCAGGGCCAGCCATTTATGTGAGAAAGATCAGGAGACCGAAACACCATACAAAGAATTACAGGCAAGTGAGGAATGCTGAAGTCAGAGAAATGCTCTTCTCCAGAACAAGGACATCTAAAATGTGAACTTTAGCTGACCTTGTAGTACAAAGAATCTAGGAGGCTGATCATCTCTTGCTCTCACAAATTTAAAATCAACCTAGGAAACAACAGCACTGCCTTTAAAAATTAATGAAAAAAATCATGTTGACTTTCAATGTGAAGTAACAGTCTTGTCATATCGAATGGAATAAGAAATTAAATTTTAGAATAAGAAAAATAGAATCAAATACATCCAAGGTCCTATTTCTAACACTGTATCTTTTATTTAAGGAAACTATGAAAATTATTTAATGAGCCTGCAGACTTAACTTTCCAACTGATGCATGTCCACACTATCTGCAGCCTTGACTGATACATGTGACCTCAGCTTTCTAATCAGCCAATTAGAGAGGAACTGGCCACCACTACTAGATGTGCACATGTTCTGTACTAGAATGGCATTTGAGCTAGCCATGAAAAAGGCTTGAAAAGCCCACAGAGTTCCAGAAAATCCCCCTTAAGCTCCTCTGTAGGTGGTACTCTAAGCTGGATATTTTTGTCCAGGACAGGGGATGAAAGTATTCAGTTTGTTATAAACTTTCTGACTGCTAGTCTGTCAGGATATGGCCTTATTATGCCCAAACCACAAAATTCACATTTTAGACTTGATAATATTAATCATATTTCAAGGTACATAACATAAATAAGATAATGAATGGAAAGAATAGATGGATTCTACAATATCTGAAAAGAATTCTTTTAAATATATTTATTCTGATACTATGATATAGTTGGGGAAAAATGGAAAATATGCACTTTAAAACTCATCAAAATATCTTCCCATATGGTAAACTAAGTAGTATAAAAATAACACAAATCTTATAATGAACAAGTTATAAAGTATGGTTTCCTTATGTCTTTTCAAGCAATTCTCGTGTTTTAAAACTCATTTGGTGAGAGAGACGAAGCTATGAGGAGAATGTGGTGGTTGTGGGCCCTCAAACTATGAATTGGATGAGAAAGTCTCCTTCCACTGCACAACAGTGTAATGTTTAAAATAAAAAAAGACATCTTAACTCATTTAAATTGGTATATGCTTCCTCAAAATTTTTGTCATTAACCTTGTTTTCTTGAAGTATTTTGTTAATTATCACATATTATTAATCTTGTGTTCTATGAAACTCTTAACTTTGTTCTATAGTAAATGAATTCATTGATATCATGCTGATCCAAGCCTGACTAATGCTAATGCTTAAGTAAAGTCTGTATCTTTAGAGGAAACTTAAAGGATTATATTAAGGAGGACAAATACCAGGCAACTAGCAAATATCTAGAAGCCAGACCTTAAATCACAGTTCTGGGTACACAGCCCTGCTCCCACCACAGTGTGTTTTGTTGAAGAAATTGTAAAGGCCTAAAGAGAGGTTAGCTGAGGACTACCCTTGATTTATAAATCAATCTTGTAATTCGGAGATGTTTGAACTTAGTTTTCTGCCGCCAACATATGGACCTAAAATCACACATTTATCTCATACCACACTCCACTTAAATATTTTATAAAATCATCTGACTGATGAGAAGTTTTAATCCTATCTATTATGGAACCCCATGATAAAGGATTCCATGTAATCTTGCCTTAAGGACAGAGGCTGTTTGTTTAACTCTCTTTTCTCAAGTGGTAGAAAGTGAAACTTCAATCTCCAAGCAAAACCAAATTAACAGGAATGTATCCCCTAATTCTGTCACTTATTCACCCCAACATCTCCCTGAGCATGGAGGCACTTGTCCTCTGAGTCACTGTGTGACTTCCCTTCTGTATTGTAAATTCAAATAACTCTGTAAAGGGATGCTGGCTTCTCTTCCTCTGATAATGGATAATTGAGCTCAATATTATTTTATCATCAACCCCAGTGATTTCCAAATAGCCTTAACAGGTTGCACTGTATAAAATCGAGCCAGGAATGACTCTTTTTGAAAATTAGCATGTTCATTCAAAATCCAACCAGCTTTCCTTTTCAAAGAATCTGTTGTCATTTCAAATTCATGAACCACTTTAGCACTGTCTGCGACATCAATTGGCTTTTGAGCTATCAATTCTTAGCATGTAACAATGTGTTCTACTGAATGTTAGTAGAAGACAATTCCGGCTTTGATGGTTTAGCAGAGTGTTGTGATTAATCTACCTTTCAGAATCATTTGTATGATGCACTTCTAGCGATAGCAACATCCTTATTTTTTATAAAAGCAGATATGGTTTGGAAAACGCTAGCACTATGGTTATTATTCTGTCTCCCAAAGAAAAAGAAAAACTCTTATTCTTGAGACTCTGGAAATCAATTTGGCGGATGTTCAGAAAAGTGGACATAATACTACCTGAGCACCCAGCTATACCACTCCTGGGCATATACCCAGAAGATGCTCCAACATGTAATAAAGACACATGCTCCACTATGTTCATAGCAGCCATATTTATAATAGCCAGAAGCTGGAAACAACACAAATGTTCCTCAGAAGAGGAATGGATACAGAAAATGTGGTACATCTACACAATGGAGTACTACTCAGCTATTAAAAACAATGACTTAATGAAATTTGCAGGCAAATGGATGGAACTTGAAATTATCCTGAGTGAGGTAACTCAGTCACAAAAGAACGAACATGGTATGTACTCACTGATAAGTGGATATTAGCCCAAAAGTTCGGAATACCCAAGTTTCACTTTACAGTGACTGCTGGACTGAGAGTGAGGTCCCAGATGGAGGAGTGGGAGAAGGGACTGAAGGAGCTGAGGGAGTTTGCAGCCCCATGGAGGGAGCAACAGTGTCAACTGGCCTGACCCCCCCTCCCCCCGGTCGTCCTGGAGGCTGGACCATCAACCAAAGAATACACATCGAGGGACCCATAGTTAGGACCACATATGTGGCAGAGGAGGGCCTTGTTGGCCATCAGGGGGAGGAGAAGCCCTTGGGCCTGAGGGTGTTAGAGGCCCCAGTAAAGGGGAATATCAATTTGGGAATACGGGAGTGGGTGGGCAGATGGTGGGAGGTGGAATACCCTCATAGAGGCGGGGAAGAGGGGGACAGGGGGTTTCTAAAGAGGAGACCTAGAAAGGGGGAAACATTGGAAATATAAATAAAGTATCAAAAAAAATAAATCTTTAAAAAAAATTAAGAGACAACAGGCAGAACCAACTGGTGGTATTCGCCTTTAATTCGAACACTAGAGGCAGAGGCAAGCAGATGTCTGTGTGTTCAAAGCATTCTGATCTGCATAGTGAGTTCCAGGGTAGCCCAAGCTACATAATGAGACTCTTTCTCAAATGCTATCCACCCCACTATACCCCAAAAGTGACATGACAGACAAAAGCTGAATATCCTAATTAAGAGTATTTGATTGAAAAGATAAAATTTCTGCAGTCAAAGAGCAAGAACAGAAAAAAAAAATCTTCATTTAAAAAATTGGTTAAAAAATTAAATAGTAATAACCAAAAATATGCAAATGGTGCCTCTTTTTGACAACTTAATTTACAAAGGTTGGTTACCTAGGAAGAAGGAATCCATGTAGTATCAATATTCATCTCTATTTCTGCCCTTCAGGGGTTTAATTTTTAATCAGTAGATCTACAGGCAACCTTGGGCTTTTATTTCTAGATATGCATCTTGGAAAAGTATACTTCAGATTGTGATGCTAATTAATCCGAGCATTTCAATTTGAGCAACATTTTTGTGTGTTGTGATAGTGATCCTTTTTCATGCATAGTTAATTAATTTACTTAGTTCATTAATCATATTCATAAATCCTGCCATTATTTCTTCTCAAATTTTTAATTTTTCTTAGTTGCAGTTTCCTTATTTCTCCAACACAGTCTTAGGTACAGTGAAAAGGGTTCAGGACATAAACACAGACAAAAGCTTAAATACTCTCCATGCAATAGAAGAGACAAGTGATTTAAAAACTACACAATCCCCATGACTGGGAGGTCAAAGAATCTAGATGAGTGAAGAACCAGTCTGCTTCCACCGTAGGCTTAAAGCCCATCTTATACTAAAGATGAACTAGGCTCATTCCTATTTAAGGTTAATCCTCTGTTTCTCAAGGATTGGACTATGCCTTACCTTTGACCTTAACTACAAATAGTTCTGCATTTCCTGTTACAGGAATTACAATCATGTCTTTGTTTCCAAAGCTAATAACCAGCTTGAAATTGTATGCCAGAGATCTCTCAAACACCTGACCACCAACCAGGCAGCATACAGCAGCTCAGAGGAGGCCCCCAACACATACACAGCAGAGGACTGCCGGGTCTGGGTTCAGTCAGACAAGATGCACCTAACCCTCAAGAGACTGGAGGCCCCAGGGAGTTTAGAGGTCTGGTTGGGTGGGTGAGGCATCCTCATGGAGAATGGGGAGTGGGGAGGAAGTATGGGATGTGGAACAGTCAGAGGGTAGATGGGGTAGAGGGATAAAATCTGGAGTATAAATAAATAAATAAATAATAAATAAATAAATAAATAAATAAAAGATTAAAAATAAATAAATAAATAAAAAGGGCTGTTATGACTACCTTTTTATGCCCACCTTCTAATCACATCTTTCTTTCAGAAAGTCATTAGGACTAATTTGTTATGATGTATGCTCCTGTAACCCTGTCTATTTTACTGACCAAATTCCCCATTTGGAAACCACCTACCCCCCCCCCCCCTTTTCATATCCAATGCTGAACTCTCAAACCCTGCCTCAGGAAAAGTCAGCCTTTGTACATGGATAAAATAGCTTGATGTAATTAATTGCTTGCTTTTATTAATTCAGCCATGATTATTTGTGTCAGTGGTCTTTCTTTTTCTGTCTCTGGGATTAGCAATGAAATCCTACTACTGCCATCTTACTAAACCATCATAATTTCTACCTGTATTCTAAATATATTATCTAGATCCAAGACTAGTCAAAATGCAGAAAATAAATGACTATGGGGAGCCCAGGCCCAATTCATATGTGTATATTCAATAAAACCTCTATTACACCTAAGGCTTGGTAAATTGGTGGTAGAGGGACAATAGAGTTTCAAAGAGCCAGAGGACTAGGGACACCAGCTATAATGTATTGTCTTCAAGACAAATAGGTATACCACACACTCATGAAATTTCAATAACGTGTTTGAGTAAATAAGATCTACATAATGACCACACATCAGCTAACATGCAGCGGTGGATGGTGGAAATTTCATCACTTCTAGATGGAGAGCTACAGGAAATAATTGATATGTTTTGTAATGTGGTGGCATGACGTGGTGGGAGGGGGAAAAGGGGAAGGAAGTCGTTGCAGAGAAAGAAAGAGGACAGAGAAAGAAAAGAGGAGGCCAGCTGGGAACATGTGGATGGGGAGGGGGGGCGGGTAAAGGGAGGGGGAGGGAGGGAGAGAGAGGGGGAGGGCAGACTAGAGGGGAGAGAGAGAGAGAGGGAGAAGAAGGAGGAGGAGAAAGAGAAGAAGGAGGAAAAAGAAGAGATGGAGAAGGAGAAGAGAAAGAGAAGGAGGAGGAGAAAATGAAGGAGAAAGAAAATGAGAAGGGGAAGGAGAAGGAGGAGAAGGAGAAGGAGATGGAGAACAAGAACAAGAAGAAATCACATATAATATAAAAGGAGTGTCCTTTTATATGTGAACCAGGCTGTTGCTAACTAACTGTTGGGGTGAACCTAGAGGAAATACTAAAAATAATAGGGAAGATTCAGTTTTTTCCATGAACGAGCACCCTGATAGTTGATTCAATACCAAGTTGTCAGCCTTAAACTTGTACACACACACACACACACACACACACACATATTATCACAAATATAGTAAGCAAACTTGCTAATAGTGAAATAAGTTTAACCCAATTTGAACATTAGATATTAATGCATTGTATAATGATCTTCAACCAAATAATCTTATTTTCACTTAATAATAATTTATTTGTCTATAAACTGACTACATGTCTGCTGCGTGGTATGGTTACAATGAAGCCTTTTATTGCAGCTATGAGAGAGCAGCCAGAAGCTTCTGGAAGAGTTGAGAACAGAGAAAGAAATGAGTAGATTGAGCATGCAATCAGACTGGACCTGCCCAGGAGAGAAGCAGGGGCAGAGCAGAGGAGAGAGTGGGAGGGGGTGGGGAGAGCAGAAAGCAGAAGAAAGAGCATGGGAAAGGGATACAGGAAAGGGTGAGGGTTAAACTGAGAAGACAAAGAGGGAGTGGTCAAAAAGAAGGAGAATAACTATCATAGCAGGTTTAGAAGAAGAAAGAACAGCTGGGGGCAGGGATGCCATCAATGGGAAGGTTAGGGCAGGGGGAGAGATAAGAAAAGCTAAGATGCTAGTGTGGACTTTGCAGTGTGCTGCTGTGTTATTGAAGGAGCCTGGAGGCCAACATGTGCTTTGGTATGCTAATAGGCAGCAAAGATAGCCTTTCTTATTTTATTTTTTTAATTCCAGTGATATGGGAGATGGCTCCTTTTGTTAAAGGGGAACTGGCTTCACAAGTTCCCAAGGAATGCTTGCTTTTGTCTAACTGCCAGTGTTTGCTGAAATGGAGTTTGCTTTTGATCTGATAATGTCTGTTTGCTCTTTGTTCAAAAATGGTAGACGTTATAGCATTAGTTTTTAATTCACTTGGCTTACATGCATGACTACTTTGTACAGATTAAAAAACAAAACAAACAAGCAAACCAATGAATTTTCTTTTTTGTTTTATTTCTGATGCTCAAAACTGAACCAAAGGCTTCATCCTTCCAGCAAAAAGACAAAGAATTCTTACTATTGAGTTAGAAACCTACTCCCCAAGGTTTTTATTGCTAAAATATTATTTGTAATGGCTTTATTACTGACTCAGGAATGGGTTATTATTGGACACTTTTGGTAATGGTACCCAAATATAATAATCAAAAACAATACAAAACAAACAACATAAAGAGTTACTGGGTTACATGCTTAATAAAGATTTTTTACTTGTAATATAAAAATGATTAATGTTATAACTCCACAGACTTCATCTTCAATTATATATGGCTTGCTTTTGATTAATTCATTTCATTATTTAAAAATAATTATGTCACAGTAGCCCATTAAGGAAAAACCATTTCCTCCGGTCTAGAGAATGAAATGTCTGGCCTGGGTGGATATGTGACATTCTAATTACGTAGGTCAATGATATGGCTAAGGAACCACCACTTAAGGTGGGATTGACCCCTGGGAAGGCAGGATATTAGCAGGCATGTTAAAAAGATAGGAGGGATAATTAGCCCATAAGTGAGACATGTAGGTTACATTCCAGAATCCCACCCTTCACCCAACTCCACCTTTTGCAAAGTCATTCCAGATGAATCTAATTCTTTGGGTCTGCCCACCTTCATGAATCCTGACTCGGAAAGGCATATTTTCTTTCTTCTCTTCTGTATTTTTCTTTAGATGCTAACCAGAGCTTAAGTCTACATCCTCTGGCCCTTCAGGTCTTGGCACTTAGTCTCTAGGCTCTGGCCATAGCTACCTGGCAACAGCCAGATGTGCCTGACTCAGTATAAAAGGGGCTGTTTGCCCCTCCTCTCTTATTCTCTTTGTTTCTGTTACCCCTCTCTCCCCATTTCCTTACCCTTCTCTCTCTCTCCTTGCTCATGGCCTACCTCTACTCCTATCTGTCTCTCTCTGTTTCTCTGTCTCTCTGTCTCTGTCTCTCTGTCTCAGTCTGTCTCTGTCTCTGTGTCTGTCTCTCTCTCTGCCTTTCTCTGTCTCTACTCCCTCAACTCCCCTCCCCATGCCCCGAATAAACTCTGTTCTATACTATACCATAGTGTGGCTGGTCCTTCATGGGGAAGGGATGCCTCAGACACGGGCCCACAGAAGCACCTCCTTCCCCCACACCTGGTTACACATCCACCAAACAGATTCCTTCTCTGCTTGTCTTTTAATAAATCACATCAGGCATGTTAATTTTTTTCTTTAAAGTATCCTTCCCCACAAGATGGTTGTCTGTTTGCTATGTGGCTGATCTCATATATGATAGCTCAACTGGCATAGCTTTTTCTCCTTATTTCTCTCCTTCCTCTGGGGAGCTGTCTGCCCTGTGGGTATTTTTTTTTTTTTATTGGATATTTTCTTTCTTTACACTTTAAATGTTTTCCCCTGTCTAGGTCTCTCCTTTGGAAACCCCCATCCCACCTTAGAGATTCCATTGTGTCCTTTCTTAAATTATTTTATTAATGAACTAAGGCCACCAAGAGAGGACCTCAAAAGGGTTTTCTTCTGATTAATTTGATTCTTCTGTAGTCTATCCTAGTTTCTAAAACTGTCTTAAGTAGTAATTTCTCTAAATTCTTGGGAAAAAAGCAGTCATAGTGCATACTGCCATATAACTTTTGATGAATATTAGGTTAGTGAAGCATGTAGTTAGAGAGGTTTCAGAAATATTCCTGTGATTAAATTGCACATACCCTCCTCTGTTCATTAGAAAAGTCATTAACTAGTATTTTTGTACTTATGAAAATTTTCCATTTTAGCTGTATTTTAACATTAACTCTTTAAATTTTAATGGTGACGTTGATTGAGTGAAGCTTGAATTTGGAGATCTTTCAGAAACAGTGGTGGGATGAATTGAACAGAAACTGCCCTTTGTACATCAGAGAACTCATTAACTACTACTTTTCTTTACCTTTTATTTCCATTTTCGTTATATTTTAACTAGCCTTTAAAATCTTAAGGTACCATTTCAGTCCTTCAGTCCTAATCCATAATTATCCTTTAAAAGTTTGGTTGGTTTATGCAGAAAGCTAAGTAAGAGTTGTTTTCTTGTGGCTCCTTTATTTTCCTGCATGGTCCCCACAGTTATACCAACCACGAAGGGGAAAATGAAAGCCAAGAACTACAAAAAGGCATTTATTGCAATTCTTTTTCTCGAATGAATCTATTCCCCAGAGTAAGCAACACTTATATTGGAAAAATCAATTTCTATTTTTACAAAGATAATTTAAAATAGGTGTTTATAAAAAACCTCAGCCTGAAATAAATAAATCCTTTAAGAAACCATGCTATAGACTAATAAAAACTTGTAAAGATATTTTTAAATAAATAAAATAAATGTAAAACATACTCCAGTTTTGCATTTTTCCTCGCCATTATGCCCCACCCAGGTAACATGGGAATGGAAAGTTGAAAAGGGAATTTCTGAGTTAAAATAAAGACAGCATTTAATTTAAAACTAGACTTATTGTGACTTTACAATATCAATAAATAACAGATTTTGCTCATGTATAGAATTTCAGTGTATTTTTCATCTTTTTTAGTAAGTATAGAACTATGTTCTCTATTAAGAGTGACTTTAAATTCAAATGATTGTGGATGTCCATATCTGACCTGTATATATTCTGCTCGTTTTCAAAGACAACCAGGAAGCCTTCTCATCGTACAACTGATCTTTGGTATACTTATTCCCAATAAAATGCCCCCTTAGACCTTCCTCATGGATAATTTCATTTTGAATTTTTTTTTAATTCTCTTCATAAACCTTGCTGATAAAAGTAAGAATGGACTGCATTTAACATATCTGTAGCTAGGTACTCAGTCTTGTTCAGAACCTATGTTGACACTCTGAATCTCAAAGGAAAGCCTCCATTATGTATGCAGCTTCAGTATATCCAGCTTTGTTTGCCCTGGAAATAGAAACATTTGATATTAGAGCCACAGAAGCAAGCCCTGCCACAAAAGAGATTCACCTCCAATTTCTGAAATCATGTATGGAATACACGTTCATTTGGGACCTCTCCTGCTGTTTCTTCAGAGGAAACAACAATCATCACTAGGAATTACAAATCAGTCATGCAATAAATGCTATATAAGACAGTGTCAGGTTAGGTGTTTATCCTTCTGCCACGAAAGCAGCTTTCCTTAAGCTTAGATGGAAAGCATCTGAAATAATTGGGACCTCGTGTGTGTGTGTGTGTGTGTGTGTGTGTAAAGGATACCAATAACAATGGATATTTGAGAGAATATTTCAATCACTCTGCATTTAATTACTTCATAACTTAGTGTAGAGCTTTCATTGGGTATTTTATATACTTCTAGGTTATTATGAAACTGCCATTTCAAAGTGTCCTATCTAAAAAATAATGTTTGCCGACTGACTTGGTTAGCACTTGTCACTGACTCTCTCAGTGCAGAGAAATGGGTTTAATAAAACCTTCAGAGGCAGAAGAGCAGTACCTTGCCTTTGTCCGATGAGGAATGGTGGCATTTTAGTTCACTGACGCAGTGAGCTTGTCTCCATTTAGCATGCAGTGTCCTCGAACGTGTAATTGAGTTTGCTCACTAGCAGCAAGCTGTTTCTGGTATCTCGTGGGAATTTAAACCCCTGGTAGAAAACTTAAAGTTAAGTTGTGGCTCAGATACCATTTCTTATTTCTGGATTTTAGCACAATTGCCAAATGTAATAGAATTTTTTTAATGCTGTAAAGTCTGTATCATGGCTGGATGAATGGCACTTTGAGATTTTACTTAACAATCCTGAAACTTCACAACCTAAGAAAGCAAGTTCATCTTTTAAAAGATAGAAATTTTCATCGAGATTCAGAGTAGAGAGGTAAGAGGTCATGAAGCATGGGGAAAATAATATAAAGAAAGGACTTCTCCATGTCTACTCTTCAAAGTGATACCATGCATGTCATGAATATATTGCTTGAATTAAAAGCTTTTCCAAGTGTTCATGGTTTCCTTTTCTTAACCTTCTCTAGATTCATCACACTGACTTGGATCAAGTGTTCTGAAGTGTCAGCTGATAAATGGGAAGATAGAAGAATTGAAGGTTATGGACCAATGCTGTCCTAGTATGGCGTGCCACTTGCACTCTCCTCTTTCTTCTCATGAGAAGTTTCCATGTGGCTGGCTCATTTCATAAAGCTTGTTTCTTTCTTTTTCTTTATATATAAGGTAATTCTGGAAAATGAGCATGTGTGTGAGGGTGGAGTAGGGACCATGAGACAGAAACTAGCACACAAGATCCATTCTATTTTCTTCTCTCCCTAACTTTAGCCTTTTCCTTCACCATTAGATAATGCAACACATTGCTATTCTACATGGGGATAAATTTATTCTAAAACTATTTTTGTATTATCCCATCTTAATAATTGTAACAAAAAATAATTCTATTAGGAAAGATGATTGCATGGCCAAATGCAAAGTTCAATCCTTTTTATTGACTTCTTGACATCTTTGACAAGCTATGCGTACCTTTGTGTTTTATTTTTGACTTATCATAGGAATAAAATGATAATAGTCTAAATATGTAGCATTAATTTAAGGGAAGCACACAAAGAATGCATACAAGAGAGTTTATATTTAATTTCCCACTACTGCTATAATAGATTTTTACAACTTTAGTGGCCTAATCAACTCAAATTCATTGCTTACTGCATTGTATCCAGAAGGTGAAATTACCTCACAAATCAAAATAAAATAAAATAAAATAAAGTTACTGGTAGCAAGTGCATTTCCTACTGGAGGCTCACAAGAGAATCTATTTCTTTGTCATTTCCAGCTGAGATGGCTGACAAGTTCTTTCTTATCTCTTAAGTAAGCCAAGGCTGATCTAAATATCTTTGTAGTCCTGTCCTCCTCTTCCATGTCATCATGATTTAACTGTGCCCGTATGGATCATATATGATAATCTCCTGATTCTAAGCCTAGATGTTTCACATCAACCAACTTCCTTATGAAGCCACACTTCCTAGAAAGTAGGAATTGGGAATTGTGTGTGGTACAATTATTCTAATACCTACTAACTATGTCTATCTATCTATCTATCTATCTATCTATCTATCTATCTATCTATCTATCTACCTTAATGTAACTAATGTAACTAGTGTTTAAAATTTTTAAGAATGGGTTTATGTATTTTAATTCTATGAAAGTTCATAGATTTAATGAATTCAAGATAGAACAAATAAACTATCATTTCTAGAAATAGAATGCATGCATTAACAAATAGGACTTTTGTATTAGGCTGAGAGCTAAAGGTCTACAGTGATTTTTGCCACTCTTAGGGAGACTCTCCTCTGTCTCAATCACAAAATGGCCAAATACAATTTTTGTTCAATTTTTGCCATTACAACTACTAGGAAACTGAGAAGGGCCATCTATTCCCATCAAACATTATTATGTGCCCATTTGCTTTGTTAACTTTTGTAATCAAAATGGTCCTTAAGAGAGAAGACAGGTAAACAACACAAGTGCCTAATATTTCACATATCATGTCCCATATTCTGTTGCCTATTTCATTCTCATCAATGGTCACTTGTGATTCAGAAGTAATTTGTTTTCATTTACAGACAAGCAATCTTGAATTGAGCATATTCATAAAATTTACACAGTGAGTTTGGGGGAAGTTCCCATAGTGACGGGGGGAAGTGAGCAAGCATAGTAGACTAGGTTGTCCTTTTCATTCAGAAATCCTGCTTCTCTTTTTGTACTTTATTGCTTCCTGTAAACATCAGCTTCTGTTCACTTCCCATCTGTTTCTACCCATCTGTCATTAGGCAAGGCTTACTCACTGGATAATGTATAGCATTTATAATGTAAGCACATGAGCTGTAATACAGTACTGTACACAGTTGTGACATCATTTCCTAATGTCCCATTAAAGTCAGCAGAAACTAAAAATTCAAGAGCACATAATGCTTTCCACTCAGTAGCTGGCATATTTATAATTTTCAGTCAATGCATGTTTTCAATTTCACACCATGTGATTCTGAACTAACAATTTGAGGCCGGTGATATTTGTCTTTGTCTCTCTCTTAATGAACTGAATGTTTCCAAAAAACATTTAGTAATATAATTGTGTTCCTCAGAAAGATAAAGCCATTTCCTCTGCAGATAATATTCTCAATATCCTAAAGAGATTGGAATCAGTTGGGGGTGACTCATGAGAATGATTAAGATCAGTTTGATCAATCTTAGCAATTGATTCTCATCAACACAAAATTCCACTTATGAATCTTTTCTCTCTTGTGTTCTTTTTCTCTTATTCATGTTGTATAATCACCATTTTCTAGCATTTTAAAAGGGTAGATTATGAGTAAGGCAAGGACAATGCTTGTAATTCATACTTCTGCTCCATGGGGAACACAGTTTTTTCTTTTCTTCTTCGAGTAAGCACATAGCAGATGCATCTTAAGGAATTTAATTCTTCCCCTAATACAGACTCTTGTTTTAAGACAATTATCTTCAAATGCGAAATTATGGCATAATGGCAACCAAAGGATCCAGAGCTTTCTCTGCTTCCTGAGTTTCTTTTTACTCTTCATGCCTTACCAGCTCTCTCACAGAAGACCTAAGGCATGCAGTTTCTAGAAATGGAAATTACTCCTGTTTATGCCTACAAGTTATGGTAAGAAAATTGCATTGGTGAAAAATTTTCAGGTATTGTGTACATCCCCTGCATGAAATTCAACCAAATTCATAAATGGTAAGGTGAACAAAAGCAGTACACACAAAAATGGATCTTTAAAAATGGAAATGTGTTTTATCCTTGTTTGAACTGGTCTTTCCTAATTCTACAGTAACTCTCATAGAACTGCTGGAGACAGAAATATCTGACTTAGTCATAGTTTCAGTCTACCAGACCACATTTTGGAATCACTATATAATTGACTTAAACTGAGATGACAGGAATTATGTGCTCCTTTGATGGTAATTTTTGGCATTTCCTCGTTGAGCTCATTACATGGGGGAGCAATGATTTAAAATATTATTTTAGAGAAAAGCAGAATATCATCGCTAATGCCAATAAGCATGACAAAGTTTTCTCTGGAAAAGGATTTTCATAGAAAAGGAAAGAAGAATTAAACATTACTAACATGGTAAATGATATTTAAGCTTTGTGACCAGAAGGAGGTATGTCTTTAAGTCTATTAATTTGAGCCACTTGTGTTCTGAAATCAAATAAACTGTCTTTAATATATCAGTTTATCATTATACCAGGCTCTTTCTCTCTTTAATTAGGCACAAATTTCATTACTTTACCCTTTGATCATCTTACTATGTGGTGGCTGTGAAATCAGCAACAAATAGGACATTTGCCAAAAAAAAAAAAAAAAAAAATGGTGCTAATTAAATGATATAGTCAATATGGAAACCACCTAATGAAGTTTACATGACTTGAGATTTTTATGGGGACAATTATATAAAGGAAAGCATCAACCAAAAAATGAAGAGAGATATTTTCTCTGACCTCATACTTCTTACTCATTTTGTCAATTTTTGTTTTAATTTTTAATTTTGTTTGAATAGAGAAACTTTTGCAACTTCTTAGTTGGTAAGGCTCGACATTAACGTTTCACACAATTTCTCTACCTCTTCAACTATTTGGATGAATATTGTCTAAGTGGGACTTTGGCCTTTTCTTGTTGTAACAAGGTAGAGATGAACAGTTCGTCTGCATCCTTCTCCTGTGTTAGCCTTTACTGTCTTCACAAAAAGAGCCTGTTATTTTCTTATGAGAGACAGAAAGGGAGTGGATTCACATAGCCGGGAAGGTATTGTCAAACTGGGAGAGGTTGAAGGAGGAGAAACTGATCAGGATATATTATATGAGAAAAGAATATATTTTTAATAAAAGGGGGATAAAAAAGTGAGACCACAGGTCAAGCATCATAGTTAGCTTCAGCTATCAACTTGACACAATGCAGAGGAAGGCCTTGTTGGCCATCAGGGCAAGGAGAGGTCCTTGGGCCTGAGGGTGTTAGAGGCCCCAGTAAAGGGGAATGTCAAGGGGGGAAGATGGGATGGCGGCGGGTGGGTGGGAGGGAGGGGGGGATACCCTCACAGAGGCGGGGGAGGGGGAAGGAGATAGGGGGTTTCCAAAGAGGAGACCTGGAAAGGGGGAAACATTGGAAATGTAAATAAAGTATCAGAAAATTAAAAAAAAAAAAAAAAAGGAATCACTTGGAAAAAACAAAACTCAACCTAAGAACTGCCTAGATGAGACAATCTTGTAGTCATTTCTGTCAGATGTTCAATTGTTTACTAATTGATGTAGAAAGGTACATCTCACTGTTGGTGGTGCTCTCCCTAGGTAAATGAGCCTGGACTTCATAAGAAAGGTAATGTTTTTTGGAGTCTAACTTCTTGAGTTCTTTATATATTTTGGATATTAGCCCTCTAACAGATATAGGGGTAGTGAAGATCTTTTCCCAATCAGTTGGTTGTTGTTTTGTCCTATTGAGAGTGTCCTTTGTCACACAGAAGCTTTTTCAATTTGAAGAGGTCCCATTTGTCAATTGTCGATCTTAGAGCCTGAGCCATTGGTGTTCTGTGCAGGAAAAATTTCCCCTTTGCCTATGCTTTCCAGGCTATTTCCCATTTTCTCTTCTATTAGATTCATTGTATCTGGTTTTATTTTGAGATCCTTGATTCACTTGGACTTGAGCTTTGTGCAAGGTTATAAATACTGATAGTTCTCATTCACAAATACCTCTAAAATACTTTTGCTGTACTTAAAATTTCAAGTAAGTTGGGTTCCTTTTCATCTTGCTTTGTTCTCTGGACTTTGTTGCTCTTCTTTAACTCATGTATGGTCTTATAACATTCTTAGTATTATTCCTGTAGATCATTAAAAATTCTGAGTTCACCACAAAGCTCTTGTCATCTGCATTAATTTAAATGCTTTCTTTTTCTTCCTCACTGAAGTGATTTGTAATTATATTCACATAACTTTTATAGTCTTAAGCCCTTTTAGGTTATCAATATTCTTAAGACTTTTAGAACACAGAGTAATAAAAATGTTTCCTGGAATGGTTTATTATTAGGAAGTTATTTATTATTCATTATTGACTGAGTTACACATGGTTTATGAATTTGTGGATGAAGCACAAGTAGATTTGACATATGGTCAATGGAATACTTAGAGATGATTAACAACCAGTTCTTTGGGGATGGGGAAAATACACTGTGTACTATTTCCTGAATTCCTCATGTGGATTCTCCCATAAGACCAATTGTTTTTGATACTTAGTTACATTTCGAAGGTCTCCCCTTTGGAAACCCCCATCCCCTCCCCCTCCCCTTGCCACTATGAGGGTATTACCCCACCCAACCACCCACTCCCATCTTCCCTCCTTGGCATTTCCCTATACTGGGGCATCTAACACCCTCAGGCCCAAGGGCCTCTCCTCCCCCTGATGCCCAACAAGGCCCTCCTCTGCCACATATGTGGCCTGAACAATGGGTCCCTCCATGTGTATTCTTTGGTTGGTGGTCCAGTCTCCGGGAGCACTGGGAGGTCAGGCTAGTTGACACTGTTGCTCCCTTAGACCAATTTTAAGCCACCTGCTCGATATAACGGATCAAGGAGAGTACAAGGGATGTGAATGGATAACTCTGGGGAGCCGGAGTGACTTGACTCCTGAACACCTGTTTAAACACTGCTTTCATGCCCTGGACTCTACGAAATTGGCTATCCAGGAGTGGCAACTTTAGATTCTTTTTAATTGTTTTGACGTACATATGTACACTATTAATAAGTTCTCTCAGACAACCTTTGTCATCTGTTTTAGACATTGCACATCAACTTATTGTAAGGAAGATATAATTTTTTACATTTGCCACTCTCATTTTCTTTCTTTCCCCTTTCCTTTCAATGTTACTGTATAAAAATGTGTGCTTAAACCAAAATTAATCTTTATTTATTCTGCTTCTGTGTGTATAATTAACAGTGAAAAGTTTTATATTACTTTGCATTACTTGCTTTTATTTAAAATTAGTGATTATATTTTGTAGCTATTACTATTTTTAACATCTTCTAATGGGCTTATTCATCTCTTCCTCCCTCCTTCCCTCCTTCTTTTCTCTACTTCTCTCCCTCTCTCCCTTTCCCTCCCTTGAGTTCTTTCTCTCTGTATTTCCCTCCCATTTCTGTACACATGACATTTTTTCACATCTTACTCACATACACACAGTAGCCCATGCACTATTTTATAAAGAAGCTCTTGGGATGTCTGATAACTTTGCCTTCACTTGTGACTATGCTTTATATGGAGATCTTATGGAATTGGTGCACTGTGGTTTTGAATTATCCAACTGTCAGCCATTAAAATGGTTTCTTCCTCTGTGCGGTGATCTCACCAGTCATTGCCAAAGGACCAACTTATATTTCAAGATCTGGAAACATTTTCTAAATTTTGTTGTTTGATTTACTTCTTTTAGATCCTGATGGCACAGACAGTTTTGAAAATCTACTTTTCTTAAACTCTTTTCTAATTTGTATGCTGGAACCAGTTCCAGGTGAGGGCAGGACTGGGAGCAGGTGGATGTAAGAGTGGCAAGGGAAGAATCAGACATGGGACACCATTCAGGTTTGTTTCCTGAGTGATGGGACTGAGAGGAAGCATATCTCGGTATTGCTTGACCTACTCTCCAACCTGTGTCTCTCACAGGCTTTCTTTAAACATAAAATCATTTCCTCAGAAACTTTATTCATTGATTACACAGCATTTCAAGATACATTTTCTTCTGAAGTCTTCCTTGATTACATAAGAATCTTGAAAGAGGAACAAAGCAATCAAACAGCAATTTTATAAGAACTAAATTTAACATTATGATAAAATCAGTTTTCTTTTAACTCAGTATCTTCTTCCTTAAGATTGGTGTTGTAAAGCCTTTTGGTTATAGAAATACAGAAATGACTCTATTTAAATATTATCTGCTTCAGTTTAGCACAGAATTAATAGATCAAAAGTTACTTCCTATTACCTGTTATATCAAGCTTAGTTTTCTAAGAAAGTTCAATCTCTCTGACCTTTATTTAGTTCTTCCTTTCCTTCCTCTATATTTTTTTTCTTTTTTTTTCCTTTTTTTCTTTTTGATACTTTATGTACATTTCCAATGTTTCCCCATTTCTGGGTCTCCTCTTTGGATATCCCCTGTCCCCTCCCCAACCCACCTCTAGGAGGGAATTCCACCCCCCCCATCCACCCATCCCCATATTCCCGCCTTGACATTCCCCTTATTTGGTATAAAACTGCTGTCCTTTTTCTTTGATTGTAAAAATACTGTGTAAACCCTTGCTTAAGCAAAGGCAGTCTGTTATTTGTTTTTCTATAATATCAGAAATTCTGGAGTGAGAAGTCTGTTCAGGAGGGCAGGCAGTTCACAGACCCAAAATGTTTTCCTCTGTGTCTCTGTCATGAACCCTTGTTTCAATAAGATTCCTATCTTTATTACAACTCTGTAAAAAAATAGAGGAACATCAGGATTCCTAAAGCCGCTAACTTTTGCCTTCAGGCAGGTATCAAGGCTTGTCATTGAGATCAGAGTCTCTTCCTATTCATGTTAGTTACTTGTTTCTGAAGCTGAACATAAAAACCTAGTCACTCAATTACAGTTTGTCAGCTTCCAGAATTTCCCTAAGTTTTTCTTCCTTAATATTTTTTCTCAGATTCTCTTTCTCATGCTTACTAATAGCATTCATTAATGATCTAAATGTGTATCTAATTAATAATTTTTAAGAAAAAGTCAATTTTCTGCATAACTGTTTTTCCGGGGAACTTTCATTAACTTCATTCTTTTTTACACCATCGTTTATGTTATCTTAGCTCTAGCCTTCTGAGAGAGGCCTTTAACAGTGAAAAGTCAAAGTATAAGGAAAAGGTGGATGGCAAATTTCTGCCAAAGGCAGTGAAATCAGTCCAGGTCGTCCAAGCACAGGAACTTTCAAACAACACCTTCGGGATGCTTGGTACCACCATCTCTATACTTTTTTTTTTAAATTCTATTGCTGTCTTCTCTATTGACTTAAGTGAGTCTCTGAATTTTTTTCTCACTGTCTATTAATTTTTAGTTTTCATTGTGATGGTACTCATTACAGCATTCTCTGCTTTCTTTGAATGATTATTTTCTTGTGCTGCATTGAATGAAATATCCTTGTTTCTCTGAGGTACTGGATAGCATCATTTTCCTCCTATGTGGAGTCTGTATACTCAAAGCTTCTTTCCTTCTTCTTTCCTCTTGGTTTCTATGTCACATTAGTAGTCTGTCTCCTGAGAACCAGGTGCATGATTCTCTGCTCCTATTTTTCCATTAAGCAGTGAGGCACTAAAAAGCAGGCAACCAGCATTGATCCCGTTTGGTGCTTGTAATTAGAGAAATGACTGCTAGACTTTGTTGACATGGGTGAGCCACTTATTTGGAGAAACAAATGTAAGTGAGGATAAACAGTCCTTAAACTTGTTAGATCTCAGGAATAGTAACCTTCCAGTCTTTTGCTTGCAGAGTAGGGCCAGACAATGATGCTGGAGCCCATTAGAAACAAAGAGAAATTGGTTTTAGAGTTGAAGAGGTCAGCACTTACAGCATCCTCTTGCAAAGGATTGCTTATTGTTTGTGTGTGAGGATGGTATTGCTTCCCCCAGACAGTGGGGTTTGATACCCAAAGACCTTAGTTTTAATCTCCCTAGGCACTGACAACTCAGCATCTGCTGAGATAGGAACAGATATCAGTTAGTCGATATGTGGGAAAGCAGTCATTGAATTTTCTAACCCACTTTCATTTAATCCTCAGTGGCTTGATGCTCCTTCCCAAGGTAACATGAAATACTTAATTTTTCCAATTTCTGAATTCCCTGAAATTGGTGTATGGATTGACATGGATCTCCCAATTGTCTCCCTTTGTTTTCATGATTCTGTTTCAGCATTTGGATTCGCTTGTTTGGGTTTGGTTTGGTTTGTTCCTTTTGCTGGTCCACTTGGAACACTTGCTTTTCAACTACCCTCAGTTTGTTACTGCTGTCTTCTTTATAACTTTCCCATCCTAGTAGGAGTCCCTTTATTTAAAATTTTCCATCTCTGTGACATCAGTGGGGTTGGGGAGGGAACAGGTCAAAGGCATGGCTAAAGCAGCTCCTGGACTCAGAACTCTTTTCTCTGACCCTCAAGACATCTGCTTTTCTAAAGCCGAGAATGCATTTCACAGAAGCCCCAGCCTCACACCAGATGATAATGATGATCACAGACTGGAAGAAGCTTGTTCCTCCATCCCTGCGTTCTCCTCATTTCCACTTCACTGAGCCACCTCTGTGCTTGTTGCCATTGTATCCATGGTAACATTTCCCTTCCTTCCTTTCTGAAACTTCGCAGAGATAAAATAAAAAGGAAATCAGAGCCTCTTTGTGCAAAATATGTTTCCTCTTCTTGACAAAGCTCTGTTACAAAAGGGGAGATAGTGGTGATTAGGTGGGAAATATGAGGGACTGGAACAGCATAATTTCTGATGATGACAGACAGTGTCAGGAGCTTGCAAAAGCAACAACAGCGTTGCTGGTCCTCCTGCCAGCTAATGTTTTTCTTTGAGACTTAATGTCAAAGTATTCATCTTATGATCTAAAATCAAGCAAAGTCTTTTCAAATAATTATTAGTATATATGTATCTAGTATTCAAATTATACTCAAAGTAGAAAGAAAAATGCTTTAATAATTGTGAGACTTTAAGAAATGCATACATGTTTTGTTATGGCACAAAAGACAAAATTAATCACTAAACATGCACACACACACAAATCAAAAAGTACTTTTTAAAAACATAAGTCTTTTATAACTCATACCCTCTTAGTGGCATGAAACTTAGGAGACTCAGAGGACTTTGTCTGCAGAGTCAAGCCCGGTAGGTGATTTTTTTCTGCTGAGTCACATCAGCAGCCTAATCTGAGTGATAGCTCAAGTCGGTAATGTGTTCCTATCCATAGCGGGGTTCCGTTCACAGAAACAGAAATGGAATGGGGATTGCTAGCTGAATTGTGTTGAAAATTTAATGGCAGCCATTTGAGAACTGTCTCTTCCTGTTTGCTAATGTCTCACCTGCCTAACAGTAATGAATGCATTTACTAACTTGATTATAAAATTAAGTTTTATATAAAACCATATTGTACATTTTAAATATATGGAATTTTTACTTGTTAATGATATATACATAAAACTGGAAAAATGTTGGTTTAAGTTTGTTATTTCTTTCTGAGAAAATGAAAGTGTTATAGCCAAGAAAAGAGAAACTGTAACATCCTGCATTGTTTTCTCTTTATTAGAAGGTTGATCTTTTCCATTATATTTTATTTAGAAAAGCTGGTTGTGAAGATTGTAATCTCTAGAGTAGTCATGACTTTATTCCTTGCAAACTGATAGAACAGATTTTAACCATTATAGTTCTCGGTCCCTTCATCTGTACATGTTTGAAATAAGTTGCTCTTCTGCAAGCCCCCCAAGCGTGAGCATGCTCAGAGCAAAGCACCAGGTCCTCCATACAGACTGACTGGGCCCTATTCCTCACAGTGTCTGTCATCTCAAAGCAATTCTTATTTCACCCTCTACCAACACATATTCCCTTTTGTTTCAAGGTGCCTCAGTATTAAATAAGTAAATTCACCAGTTGTCAATTCTTTGCCCTAGAAAGTTGCAATAATATCTTTTCCTCTAACAGGGTGAAATCAGGTCTAGGGAGTCAGTATTGGTTTTTAAATAGACCTACAGTTTGGTTAGGAAAAAGAAAGTGTGACTAATCATTCCACATACCTAAAACTCAAGTCTGGTGACCTCCAAAAGTCTCATTTGCTGAAATTTTAAGACGTGTATAATGCATAGCCCTTGTTCTAGCAGGCAGAAGTGAGCAACTAATGTCAGCTAACTCATATTTATAAATTCTATTGTTCATCGAAATGCAATTACAGAAAAGTATTTTAAAGTAATAATTTCTGCTTATCTTTAGTAGACTAAATAGTAAATGTGTCATCCTTTCATCTCTTCATGGTCTAAACTGACAGGCACTGCAGTTCAGTGCATGTCTTGAATGTGCAGGGATGTTTGGTTTGTGAAATATAAGAATATTTTTTAAAATTTACACAGGGCAAACTCCACATTTGTTACTACTAATGGATTTAAGGTTAAGTGTGTTTTCAATGTCAGGCCTGGATTATTTTTGTTGAATGATTTACTGTCCCATGTACTACAATATGAATTCACTCTGCTGTGGTTTTTTGCACAATTAATAATGATAAACATCTTAGACAAAAATTAAGCAACCTAATGTGCCCCATAATGAGAAAGGCTAATATTAACATTTAACTTCAAAATGACCTTGTATCTCATCACAGATTTTGTCACAGTTATAATTTAATCTATGTCTTACCTGGCCATCATGTAAATAAAGACTTATAAGAAGAAAACTGCCCTAGGATGTAGAAAGCAAAGCAGAGAAAACAAAGCCCAAAGCTACAGATGAGTTACCTGCAATATCACCTTAGATGTTTTCTAATGTAGGTTTTATGAGTCTTTACCTAGAGAGGTATTAAAAAGATATTCTATTTACTATAGACAGGGCACCAATGTTTGATCAAAGAAGTGATTCCATTTAAGTGTAGCTAAATCAACCAATGAGTGTACTATTTCTTCTTATAAGAACATGTGTGATTAAAAAGTAGCTACATGACTCAAAAGCCCATCCCAGAATGGTTACAACTCATGACAGCTATGTCCCACAGCTCTCTGCCCAACTTGCAGGCAGTTCCACAAGAGTATTTCCTACCCAGCAATTGTTTACTTATTTTGTAACTGTGGGCAAAGGTCATGGGAGTTTTATAACTCCTTAAGTTTTTGAGGCCTTGTAACTTTCATGAGTTTCCTGTGCCTTTTAGATTTCTTTAGCTTAATATGTCTTATGAGCTTCCCTGAAGGAGCCAATTATTTAGTTTGGAAGAAATAGTCACACAGCATAAATGATGTTGCCATGGGCAGGGTAGTCATTCAGAGTGATGACTAATTATGAGAATAAAAGCCATACACAGATGACATTTCTACTTGGTCACAAGGACAAACAGTAAAGTAATGATAGCACTTAAGGAAGAAGTTGACTAGACTAGTCCAGTAGAAAAATGGCAATAGCATAAGTAACATTAAAGTATATGTTTTGGGAAAACTTATTACTTTCAATTGTTTTGACACTACTAAAGCCAAGAGTACTGCTAAAAGTATTCAGTTATTATACATTGTCTATTACTAATTTCCAAAGGGATGTATATTACTTGTTATAATGTCAAACTATCTATTCATTATGTTTAGAGATGTCTGCTTGGGTCTACACCACAGAGCTAATGACTGAATGTTGTATTTTGCCATATTATTTAAAATAAAACCAAAAACATAACATTAAATAGCTACAATTTTTCCAAACCTGTACCCACTTCATATTTCAAGTACATGCGTAGTATTTTGCCTGTTTCCAGTCTGTTTTATTCCTTCATGCTGGATATGATGTTATATCACCCAGAATATAATATACTGGTCCATAGAAAAGAAGATAAACATTATATGGAGAGTTACAGCCTCATGGTCTACAGTGGCTTAAAAATTTCTTAGGTTCAAGGAAGAGCTGTATTAGGAAAGGTAGCCATAATGTATAGTATGATGGAGTCAGGAATGCCAAGATCTTTCTGTTCTCTTTATTTCCCAGAATATTAGGGTAATGACAGCATCATATCATAAGTAACTCATAGGGATTCAGAAAGAGAAACTGAGAGCCTTCAGTTCCAGAAAACATGAGGTACATTTCTTAGGAAGGGAGGGAGTCAGAGAGTTATATGTCACATGACATAGTCCACATGCTGGAGGTCAGGAAGGCACCAACTAAAGTCTCACTATAACTCAAGGCTGTGTATCAACTGTATGTTTTGAGGATAGACTGAAAGATGAGAAGGTATGCAGCCTGATTCTTGGAAGATAGAGAGAGAGAGAGCTACCTATAGCTACCACTGTAACCTAACATTAGCCACTGTGGGTCTTGCTAACCAGTATCCTGACAAAATTCTACAAATTATGGACAACTATTCATACTTTGCACTCAACCAGCTCTAGTGTCTGCACTCACTACTGTCCCCTGAATTAAGGTAAGATCACCACAAGATAGAGGACTTGATCTTACACTATGGAGATGATTATACTGGTTTCCCAGATATTTTCAATCCCTCAGCCTCATTCCATATGCTTCTTTCTCTCCTTTCTAGAATCACAAACATTTATCTTTAAACTGAATCAACAAGATTATTATATTCTTTTTTGTCTTATTTATTTATTTATTTATTTATTTATTTATTTATTTATTTATTTATTTATTTATATTTATTCTCCAGATTTTATTCCTGATCACCCCCTCCCATTCCACCCTCAGTCTGTTCCACATCCCATACCTTCTCCCCAAGTCCCTGTCTCCACGAGGATGTCCCCTCTAACCAACCCCCTCCAGACTTCCAAACTCCCTGCAGCATTCAGTCTCTTGAGGGTTAGGTGTACCTTCTCTGACTGAACCAAAACTCACTATTCCTCTGTGTTGGGGGCCTCATATCAGCTGGTGTATGCTGCCTGGTTGGTGATCCAGCGTTTGAGAGATCTTGGGGGTTCAGGTTAATTGAGACTTCTGGTCCTCCTACAGGGTGCCCTGCTCCTCAGCTTCTTCCAGCCTTTCCCTAATTCAACTACAGGAGTCAGCAGCTTCTGTCCATTGGTTGGGTGCAAATATCTGCATCTGACTCTTTCAGGTGCTTTTTGGGTCTTCCAGAGTGCGGTCATGTTAGGTCCCTTTTTGTGAGCACTCCATAGTCTCAGTAATAGTGTCAGGCTTTAGGACCTCATCTTGAGCTGGATCCTACTTTGGGTCTGTTGCTGGACCTTCTTTTCCTCAGGCTCCTCTCCATTTCCACCCCTGCAGTTCTTTCAGACAGGAATAATTATGGGTCAGAGTTTTAACTGTAGCACCCCCCTCCATCTCTTGTTGCTCTGTCTTCCTACTGGAGATGGGCTCTATAAGTTCCCTCTCCCTACTGCTCAGCATTTCATCTAAGTCCCTCCCTTTGAGTCCTGTGAGTCTCTCACCTCCCAGGTCTCTGGTACATTCTGGAGGGTCCCCCGAACCTCCTATCTCCTGATATTTCCTGTTTCCATTCTTTTTGCAGGCACTCAGGGCTTGAGTCATTTTTTCTCTCACCCAATATCATAACAGGTTCCCTTTCTTCCCCAACCCCTGTCCACTTTCCCTCTCAGGTCCATCCCTCCACATTTGTGATTGTTTTTTTCTCCCTCCCAAGTGGGACTGAGGCATCCTCACTTGGACCCTTCAGCTTGTTGACCTTTTTGAGTTCTGTGGACTGTATCTTGGGTATTCTGTACTTTTTTTTTTCTTTCTTTCTTTTTTTTTTTTTTTGCTATCATCCACTTATTAATGAGTACATACCATGCATGTCCTTTTGGGTCTGAGTTACCTCACTCAGGATGATATTTTCTTGTTTCATCCATTTGCCTGCAAAATTCAGGATGTCCTCATTCTTAATAGCTGAGTAGTATTCCATTGTGTAAATGAAGTACATTTTCTGTATTCATTCTTATGTCTTGGAATCTCTTAATTTATTTACAACTTCTGGTTATCACAAATAAGGCTGCTATGAACAAAGTGGAACACATGCCCTTGTGGCATGATGGAGCATCTTTTCGGTATATTCCCAAGAGTGGTATTGTTGGGTCTTCAGGTAGATATATTTCCAATTTTCTGAGCAACCTCCAGATTGATTTTCAGAGCGGTTGTACCAGTTTGCAATCCCATCAGCAATGGAGGAGTGTTCCTCTTTCTCCACATCCTCGCCAACATGTGTTGTCACCTGAGGTTTTGATCTTAGCCATTCTGACTGGTGTGAGGTAGAATTTCAGGGTCATTTTGATCTGCACTTCTCTGATCACTAAGGAATTTGAACATTTCTTTAGGTGCTTCTCAGCCATTCAAGATTCCTCTGCTGTGAATTCTCTGTTTATTTCTATAACCCAGTTTTTGAACAGGTTGTTTGGTTTTTTGGTCTTAGCTTCTTGAGTTCTTTGTATATTTGGGATATTAGCCTTCTATCAGACATGGGGTTAGTGAAGAATTTCTCCCCCATCTGTAGGTTGTCGATTTGTCTTATTAACTATGTCCTTTGCCTTACCGAAGATTTCCAGTTTCAAGAGGTTGCATTTATCAATTCTTGATTTTAGAGCATGAGCCCCTGGAGTTCTGTTTAGGAAATTTCCCCCTGTGCCAATGAGTTTGAGGCTCTTTCCCACTTTCTCTTCTATTAGAGTCAATTTTTATGGTTTTATGTTGAGTTCCTTGATCCACTTGGACCTGAACTTTGTGCAAGGTGACAAATATTGGTCTACTTTCATTTTTCTACATACAGACAGCCAGTTAGACCAGCACCATTTATTGAAGATGCTTTCTTTTTTCCATTGTATATTTTTGGCATCTTTGTCAAAGACCAAGTGTCTGTAAGTGTGTGGTTTAATCTCTGGGTCTTTAATTCTATTCCATTGATCAATGTATCTGTCTCTGTACCAACACCATGCAGTTTTTATCACTACTGCTCTGTAGTAAATCTCGAGGTCAGGGTTGGTGATTCCCACAGCTGTTCTTTTATTGTTAAGAATTGTTTTCATGATTCTGTGATTTTTGCCTTTCTAGATGAATTTGAGAATTGCTCTTTCCATGTCTTTGAAGAATTATGTTAGGATTTTGATGGGGATTGCACTGAATCTGTAGGTTGGCTTTGATAGGATTACCATTTTTACTATGTTAATTCTGCTAATCCATGAGCATGAGAGATCTCCCCTTTTTCTAAGATTTCTTTTGATTTCTTTCCTGAGAGACTTGAAGTTATTGTCATATAGGTCTTTCACTTGTTTTGTTAGAGTTACCCCGAGATATTTTATATTGTTTGCAGCTATTGTGAAGGGAGTTGTTTCCCTAATTTCTTTCTCAACCTGTTTATCATTTGTATAAAGGAAGGGTACTGATTTATTTGAATTAATTTTATATCTGGCCACTTTGCTAAAGTTGTTTATCAGCTGGAGAAGTTATCTCGTAGAATTTTTGTGGTAGCTTATGTATACTATCATATCATCTGCAAATAGTGATACCTTTATTTCTTCTTTGCCAATTTGTATCCATTTGTTCTCTTTTTGTTTTCTTATTGTTCTAGCTAGCACTTTGAGTACTATATTGAATAGATATGAGGGGAGTGGGAATCCTTGTCTTTTCCCCAATTTTAGTGAGATTTCTTCAAATATGTGTACATTTAATTTGATATTGGCTGTTGGCTTGCAGTATATTGCTTTTATTTTATTTAGGTATGGGCCTTGAATTCCTGATCTCTCCAAAATTTTAAACATGAAGTGGTGTTATATTTTGTCAAATGCGTTTCCTGCATCTAAGGAGATGATCATGTGATTTTTTCTTTGAGTTTGTTTATATAGTGGATTACATTAATGGATTTTGATATATTGAACAAACCTTGCATCCCTGGGATAAAGCCTACTTGATCATGGTGAATGATGGTTTTGATGTGTTCTTGGATTTGATTTACAAGAATTTTATTGAGTAGTTTTGCATTGATATTTATAAGTGAGATTGGTCTGAAGTTCTGTTTTTTGGTTGAGTCATTGTGTGGTTTAGGTATCAGAGTAATTGTGGCTTCATAGAACGAGTTAAGTAGTGTTCCTTCTGGTTCTATTTTATGGAATAATTTGAGGAATATTGATTTCAGGTCTTCTTTGAAGATCTGGTAGAATTATGCACTAAATCCATCTAGCCTTGGCCTTTTTTTGTTGAGAGGTTTTTAATGACTTCTTCTATTTCCTTGTACAGTAGAAGGCCTTGGGCCTGTTTAAATAGCTTACCTGCTCTTGATTTAACTTTGGTATGTGGTATCTGTCTAGAGAGCCATCCATTTCAAATTTAGATTTTCCAGTTTTGTTGAGTATAGGCTTTTATAGTAGAACCTGAGGATTTTTTGAATTTCCTCCTTTTCTGTTGTTATGTCTCTCTTTCATTTCTGATTTTGTTCATTTGGATACTGCCTGTGGACCCTTTAGTTAGTTTGATGAGATAGGATTTTAGGTCAGCTTCCTGATTTTCAGGTGTGTTGATGTATTCAGGCCCTGCTGTGGTGGGAGAACTGGGTTCTGATGATGCCCACATATTTTGGTTTCTGTTGCTTATGGTCTTGCACTTGCCTCTTGACATCTGGTTATCCCTGGTGTTTGCTGGGTTGGGTGACTGTCTGGAGTCTGCATCTTTTGTCCTTTAGTCACTTCAGGTCACCTGGTAGGCCTGTGTCTACAGCAGATCTCCTGTGGGTCCTTCCAACTCTGGGCTATTCAGAGTGGCAGAGAAGTTGCTGATCTGTTGTCCTGGCTGCAGTAGATCTCCCAGGAGGCCTTCAAACTGTTGGGTCTTCAGAGGAGCAGTCAAGCTGTTGTCCTGTGTGAAGATGTTATCTCGGGGCCCTAAGGAGTATGGTTTCTGTTTCCCTGTGTGAAGCAGAACTCCTGGGAGGCTTTCAGTCTGTCAGGTCACTTTCCCTGCATGTCACAGAGCCCCCTGGAGGTCTTCAGGCTGTGGTGCCTGTTGCCCAGTTACTCTCTGTACAGAGGAGTTCCTGGGATGCCTTCAAACTGTGGTATCTTCAGGGCAGCAGAAAGGTGGTGATCAGTTGCTCAGTTGCCCAACCAACCGCTCTGAGTGCAGCAGATCCTCTAGGATGACTCAAGATATGGTGTCTTCATGGGAGCAGACCAGCCAGCAGTCAGTCCTAGCAGAAAGGACTAGGCAGAAAGGGCAGAAGGGCAGTGGTATTCAAGGGGGGGGGGGGGGTTAGTGGGTGATGGTTCCCAAGTCCACTGGGTTCCCAGCTGCAGCTCTGGGACTGGGGAGGGGGGTTTCTTACCAACTGCTCTGAGTGCAGTGGATCTTCTTGGATGGGTCAGTATGTGCTATCTTCATGGGAGCAGACCAGCTAGGTGTCTGCCCCAGCAGAAAGGACAAGGTGGAGGGGGCAGAAGGGGAGTGGTATTCAGGGGGGCGGGGGTTTGGGTGGGTGATGGGTCTGGAGTCCACTGGGCTCCCAGCTGCAGCTCTGAGACTTTGGGAGGGGACTTCTTACCAACTGCTCTGAGTGCAGTGGGTCCTCTAAGATGGAACAGAATATGGTGTCTTCATGGGATCAGACCAGCTAGCAGTCTGCCCCAGCAGAAAGGACCAGGCAGAAGGGCAGATTATTACATTCTTACACATTGCTTTGACTTTACAAGTTCCCTGACACTAAAATGAGTGTCATCAGTTTACTTCTTAACACATTGATTTTTTAAAAATCCCATATATTTCTATCTACAGACACCAAGTGCAGTTTTCTGTACTCAAGAGTGGAGAGGAGGACAAAGGCTGTCATATTAATGAATGAATCTAACATCATGGAAGATTACAAAGAAGTATTATGATTGCATTCTGATTGTAGCCCTGTGTGTGTGTGTGTGTGTGTGTGTGTGTGTGTGTGTGTCCATGCCTGTGTGTGTGTCCATGCCTGGGTGTGTCTCTGTGTGTGATATTTGTATGGTATATTTGTGTATTATATATGCATGTGAATGTATGGGTTTGTATGCCCACGTGTGCAGATACAGAGTCAGTGCAAGATGCTGGGGATGGTTCTTTATTGGTCTTTTTGCCTTATTGCCTTGAAATACAATCTCTCACTGAAAAAGAATCTGACTAGACTATAGTACCTTGCTAGAGAACTTTTGGGATCTGCTTTTCTCTGTTTCTCCCATGCTAGGGTAACAGGCATATATACCCTTGCACAAATTCTTATATACATGCTGGGGATTTAGCCTGGAGTCCTTGGGTCCTCATGCTTTCAGAGCAAGTGTTCTTGTCCATTGAGATACATCCCAAGTTTGCAGGCATTTACAAAATATTAGACTTAGCAGGCCATCTACATGTCATCCAGAGAAGGAAGACACACAACACATGTATACCTTTCTTCTACATTTCAGGTTTATTTTCCTTTGTCTTCATTCCTGTCACTTTCTTTTGCTCATCTTTAGTTGCAACATTTTATTTCTTCTTTATTTTAACTCATCCCGTATACAGAAGTCATAAGACAAGAATTAGAGTGATTGCATATCAAAATAAGCTGCAAAAAGATCTCTTTTATATATATATATATGTTATAGTTCAACATATTTCATATATAAACATATTTAATACTTTACAAATATTATATAAATAACTTATACATTTAATAGTTATATATTTATACATTTGAATATATATATATATATATATATATATATATATATATATATTTAATTTACTGAAGGCAGGGGGTGCTGTATGCAAAGAAATAATCTGACAGAGACTTCCAAAATACAGACACCTGAAAACATTTATAGTGCCACATTAACGAAATGCTTTAAAATGTATCATTTTTCTGGTGCTGCCAAATGTAGGATGATGCATGGCCTTATGGAGGTATGCCGACAGCAAATGTCACACACATATTCTTCTCATCAAAGAAGCAATGTGTTGTAACTAATAGTGATTTTTCCAAATCACAGATTAATTGGTGTGCAATTAATTTAGCATATCTCAAACACAGCAACATACCCTTAACCCAAGTTCTTCCTTGGTAATGAAAACTTTATGCAGATAAAAAGGTGCCAGGGTTCTCTGATATTGCTCTCCTCAACCAAACCTCCAAACTCACACTGTCCAGGTAAACAAGAGTTGGAGAAAATTCATGGGGATAAAAGAGAGGGGGGGAAGAGTTTATTCTTTGTTCTTCCAAAGTGACATGTTTTGAGCTTTTTCCTCAAATAGTTAACAGTTTGAAATACTCTGTAACATGGAAACAGATAAAAGGAAAATGAAGTGGAAAGAGCATGATTCATATGAATTATAAGCACAAAAGGTAAAATGTTGCAAAGGAGCATTACATAACTTCAAGAGCTTCCTCAAAGAGCCAGAACTGAAAACTTTGAAAGGTCAGTGCATATTGAAGTGTTTTGACATGCCATATGGATAAAAAGCCTCAAGGACCGGCAATTTGAGTTGTTCATAAAAGGTATTATTTCTCTAAAACATTCACTTTTGATATTTCCCCATATTACAGTTATCTACAGACTAAATTGTACAAGACAGACATGTGAGACACTCCAAAAAGCTTTGCAGCAGGCAGAGTCAGAGATCCAAACTGAATAATCCTTGATGAAACCTGCACTTGTAAGTGTGCAACTTTCCAGCCATACAGAGGATGTCAGAGTAAATTTGGGCATTTGGAGAGACCAAGAGAAGGAAAGTCAAATGGTGAGAATAGATTTCCAGATCTAGTTTGCGCATAATCTGATTCAAAATCATAATGTTGCACAGTATTTTGTTTTAAAATGCCAAACAATAGAGTGACATCATTTATTAGTTACTAATGACCCAATTAACTGAATTTCCATAAGCGATAATAGAAAATATGTATTAACTGATGGAAATTTTCTTAGTTTTGAGAATCAATCTGATTTATTTTTCATTTGGGATAAAATGAAGACTGCTTTAACACCTAGTGAAAAAGTATGAATTTTTCTTTATTCCGGGACTATACACACATCATACTCACTAATCTAATTACTCAGCATTCCTTATAGTTAAAATAATATGATGAAAAATAAGACACAACATAGTAATAAGCATGAGTAGGGCAAAATAAATGATTGACTGATTGATTTATTGATGGTGCTGAATTGGTCCAAGGTGCCAGGATGCGGTTATCAATATTGATTCTTATGTTTGATCATGTGGAACACACACTGTGATTCAAGACACATTAAAATATGTGCTCTGTTATATGTTTAATACTATTTACCCATATGCTATGTAACATTTCTTTCACAATTAATAAATATTGGAATATGTCTTCCTTTTCAACATCGTGGTCATTCCTCTGTGGGATCTAATAGGAAAATATAAAGATAAAGCATTCTGTATTTTTTAGATATATTAATACTCCAGGTAATAAAACTCAACCATATATATCCAATAAAATAATACAATCACCTGACAATTGTTTATAAAAATTGCAATAACATAAAAATAGAAAACAAAATGTGTAGTCTCCCTTTGTTCTTAATCTCTGAGTCAACTAAACTGAGACAAATTAGCTTCTGTTGTACCACTATTAGCATAGTAAGACAATGTATATACAAATACTATGCTCATAGTAAACATCAAAATTTATATTCTTCTCAAAAACTATGTTTCTTGTGCCTAGGTGGCTCTAGAAGGATACTAGCAGCACATGTATGATGCTGAGATTTATCCTAGCATGCACACATACACACACACACACACACACAAACATACACACACACACACACACACACACACACACACAAAGACAAACAGATACACACATAGACATACAAAGACAGACATATAAGATACACAACAGGCACACACACATAGGAGCATAGACATGCATACATAGACACACATAGAGACACAAACAGGCACAAACACACACACACACACACACACACACACACACACACACACACACACTTTTCTACTTTAGTAATTAGATCCAAGTGTCATAGTGAACTGTGGAGTCCCTGTCCTGGCTCAGAGGGAACATAACAGATTCTGTGGGGGACACAATTAAGGTGTTCTTTCTTTCTTTTTCAGGTTTTCTCTGATTTCTTTATATTGGTTTAAAGATAGAAGTCCATTGCATTTATGTGTGGCGAGAAATGGCTCTTGAATCTGAAGGTGATTTATAAAGTAGGTCACCGCTTTGTTTGCAGATGCATTGCAGACATCCATAAGACAGAATGTTTTTTTTTTTGAAGACCTTAATTATAAGAATTGGTGGGGCAAGGGTCAAGAATCAACCCAATAATGTGGTACTAGATGTGCAATAGTTTAATTGTTCAGTTTTATTTATTTTCAGATTTTATCTGAGTCTTCTTATTTTAATTTCTCCTTGGATTAACTATGTAAAACAGATGCAGGACTGAGCCTTAAATAGTGATCAAGTGCTCTGCCCTAGAAGTAAGGAAAGAATATTATTGATGGTTGAGATTGTGCCTCCATCCTCTGCTGTATCAGAAAATGTGTATTTTCCAACAAATTCACCCATATAACTAACAGCGACTGACTGGCCATTTACTTTAGAGTTTGAGAATTAGCTGTATTTGAGAGTGACTTTCGTTCTTTTTATTGGCTATTTTATTTATTTACATTTCAAATGTTATCTCCTTTCCCACTTTCCCCTCCACAACTCCTATACCATTCCCCCTCCCCTGCTTCTATTAGGGTGCTCCCCTACCCACCCACCTACTCTTACCTAACTGTCCTGGCATTGCCCTCCACTGGAGCATTGAGCCTTCACATTGATGCCCGAAAAGGCCATCCTCTGCTACATATGCAGCTGGAGCCATGGGTTACTCCATGTGTACTCTTTGGTTGGTGGCTTAGTCCCTGGGAGCGCTGGGGGGTCTGGTTGGTTGATATTGTTCTTCCTTTGGGGTTGCAAACCCCTTCAGCTCCTTCAGTCCTTTCTCTAAATACTCCATTGGGTTCCTTGTGCTCAGTCCAATGGTTGGCTGTGAGCATCCACCTCTGTATTTGTCAGGCTCTGGCAGAGCCTCTCCACAGACAGCTATATCAGGCTCTGAGAGTGACTTTCAATCATAGAACTTTTATTCTAACGGGACAGGAGACTGAGTTAAGAGCAAAGCCTGGCAATCTGTCAGATGATTAAATGATAAGTAACAAAGTTGGAAATAGAAAACAAGTATGTCATACAGGCACAGGGCCTTCCATAGGCTGAGCAGAGGAGTCCTCACTGAAAAGCAGCATTGAAGGAGGAATCTATGGGGACACTTGAAGCAAGAGAGTTCCAAGCACAAGGAATATCCAGTGTGAATCCTATGTCTGGAGGAGCAATCTGAGAAGGAAGGAAATCACTTCTGATAGAATGAACCAAGAAAATCAAATACAAATAGATTTTAGGTTAGACAAGTAGCAGGGCAAAATCCATGAGATTTTGGAGGCTATCACTTTCTGGGTAAGTAGAAGCACATTGAGGGGTTTATTTAGTTTACCCTTAGGCTGATTCAGTGTATAAAATGTATGCTATATAACCATCAAGTCTTTAGTTTGAATACTCAGCATCCACTTAATACTCAGGCATTGTAGTGTTCATGAGTAATCCTGGTGCCATCCACATTAGAAACTGGAAAATCCTAGTGACTCAGGTAGACAATAAGTCTATTTTTAAACCCAGGTTTAAATGAAGACCATGTTTTGGAAAACACGGTGAGGAACAATAGAAAAAGACATTGATCTCTCTCCTGTATCCACATGCACAGAAACACTCACATGCACACACACACACGCACACACACGCACACACACACTCATTCTTAAAGCTGATTGATTAAATCAATATCCATTGGCTTAGATTCAGGGACAGTTGCTTAGGTGTTGATCAGCAGATTTCAGTTAGGTTCAGAAGAGCTTTGGTCCAAGATAAAGATCAGTTCCAGTCAAGGTCTACTTGTCTGTTCTTCTACATTTCTACATGATAAGGTTTTCACAAAGCCTTGTTAGGTATACAAGACAAACTGGTCATATCCACAGAGACAGGTGATTCTTCAGGTGGTACTTCACTAGCATCCTATTGTCCAAAACTGAAGAGTGAGGACGTGCCTTCTAGTTAGATGTTAGCTAATGATATTTCAAAAGAAATACCTTCAAGTGCTAAACTGACTATTGTAGGCCATAACTAAATCTACAAGATATTTGGGCAGAGAAATTGGGTGATTAATTTTCTTTGGAATAAGTTTAGCAACTTTAAAATAGACTGCAGAGAGGAAGTAATACTTGGGGGCATAGCTTTACTCCAAATAAGAACATTGCAGTTGAACAGAAATGATTACATTTAGGTGACATATGGAAACTATAGCACAGTGATTGTCAGAACTGAACAAAGAAAGTTAAAAGCAAAGAACATTCTATTCAGGACTCCTGCAATAAGAGAGAACAGGCTGAATTGCATTGTAACAAAAAGCAAAAGGATTATTAAATCTCAAGGTAAGCTCAAGAAAAGTTCAGAGAACATGGGAGAAGGTTGAACAGTATAATTAGTGTTTGATAATTGGTTCTCATCAAAGTTCATCTCCTGCCCTCCTGCAAATGAGTAGTGATGCCTGAGTATTGACCTCAAAAGTATTCATTACTACTCACAGGTTGTACATGTGTGTAACTTGCCACAAAGTCAGTAAGTACACACTATTTTTATTCTTTTAAAAAATATGTGTGCTGGGCAGTGGTGGCACACACCTTTAATCCCAGCACTTGGGAGGCAGAGGCAGGTGGATTTCAGAGTTCGAGGCCAGCCTGGTCTACAGAGTGAGTTCCAAGACAGTCAGGGCTACACAGAGAAACCCTGTCTCGAAAAACCAAAACCAAAAAAAAAAAAAGTGTGTGTGTGTGTGTGTGTGTGTGTGTGTGTGTGTGTGTATGTGTGTGTTAACTACAACATATGTGTCAAGGTCAGAGGATACATTTATAGAGTCAAGTCTCTTCTACCTGTACATGAGTTCTGAGAACCAAACTCAGGTTCTCAGAAGACATAGGTAGTATCTTTAACCCCTGTGCCAGCTTTTATTATTATTTATATAATAATAATAAAATAATAATAATAATAAAAGATCCTACTGAAGAGTCTGTGACCAACTCTAAGAGAAAGAGAGGAGTCAAGACTATCTTCAAAGATTTTACTTTGAGTAACTGTAAGGAAGCCCTGCCACTTACTTATTTGGTAATCCTGGGCAGGACTGTTATACAGGAAATGGCAAATCCAACAAAAGCAATAAACCATTATGAGAGTTAAGAAAAAGAATTAAATTAGACAGTGTACTTTCCATGCCTTCCTTACTAAAATATATATATATACCATATTTTTAAATCTCTGAGTAGGATATTATCAGACTTTAATCTCAATTCTTTCTCCTTTGTCTCAAATTAGATAGCAGTAATTATAGGAAAGGGGTTAGATGATATATCAGGAAAACATATTTTATTAAAAAATTTAATTTAAGAGAACAAAATGCTATGAGGAAAGGCTTAGTTGTTAACTCTAATATGAATTTATTTGTGCCACTACATGGCTATATCAGAAGGCAAGATTTTGCTTGAAAAATGTAGGTACAAAAGATTGGCTTGTTTTCCAAGAATACTCCTTGCTCTCAAAGTAATCCCTGACACAGGGGATGTCTTCTCTAAGTATTAAACATTAGGCCGATACTGTGCTGGTAGTATTGAGTATATGTGCACAATGATAGAGAATGCTATAAATTACTTGACTTGTCACAGGTCAAATTCTGCTAACTAGTGGTTTGCAAGCTGACAGATCAATATGTTAAAATTCTCACCCTGGGATTCACATTAGCATTTTTAGATAAAAAGTTGGACAGGAGGGTAAATTTCCCCTGCCCTCCATTAAAATTGCAACACAGTTATTGTACTATTAATGACTACATCAAAAATAATTACAAAATAACAACTGGGATTTTAACTGCACTAGCATCAACCTGCTTACGCATGTACTCTTATCTCTGATTGTGCCTGAGTCTTAAATATAATATGCTTGAGAAAAAGATTGATTTTATTTAATGCCATGTCTCATGTTTAGTAGATTGGTCCTTTCCCTCCCCTCATCTCTTCTCCCGTCCTCTTCCCTCCCCTTCCATATCTCTATTTTCCTCCATCCTTTCTTCCATCTTATTTTCAAAAGTAAAGTTTGGATCTGTGTAATGAGAACCAGATCCAGTGATAACAACAAAGCATTAATTCAAGAGTTATAAGGTAGGATTTTTATTGAAAATTATATTGTCACTTATTTCTCCATCACCCTGATTCACAAATTCATGGAAGATATATGGATAAAATATTTCTTTTCAAAAACAGAAGAACATTTTCTGTAAATCTGTTGTATTTGAGAGTCATTGTGTTGTGATAGAATCCTCAATAGTGGGAGAATATGCTACACTAATTCCATTTATGAGGCAAAATAAATTTGGGAAAGAAACAAAGCTAGTGCAAGCATATTCAATATAGGGCTGCTAATATCTAATGGTGTTCATGTCTCCTCCATTTTCCTATGATGCACTCCCCTCTCCTGGATACTAGGAGGTGGGTCCTTTGTTATTTGAGTTTGTGTTTCCTAAGAAGCTCTCATAGAAAAAGGAGGTCAGATACAGAAGTCCAGCACCTTCTCCATCACATGACTGTACACTTCAGGGCTGTGGTTCAAGCAACTCTATCAGCTGACCTACTTCACCATTTCCTCCCCTTTCCATGTTTGAGGCAAGGTTTCATTATACATATATAGTCTAGTTTATTCTCAAACTTCACTCGAGTCTTAGGAATCAGACATAAATTTCCCTTGTTATACCTGTATAATTTTTGTTTTATGTTTGTTTTCCTGTTTTTAAAGGAATATTTATTTATTCTTCTCACATCTATTACCCCCTTGCCACTTTTTTCTCTCCTTTCTCTCTTCCAGGTCTCTTTCCTTCTCTTCTCCCTCCATTCACTCCTATGTTTCTCAAAGGGCAGACCTCCCATTGACATCAACCAAACAGCATATCAAGTTGCAGTAATACTAAGCACTTTGGCTCATATTAAGACTGGACAAGGCAACCAAGTATGAGGAAAAAAAAAGGCCACAAATCTAGCAAAAGACTCAGAGACAGTCCCTGTTCCCACTGTTAGGTATTCCACAAGAAAACCAGACTACACATGGCAACATATAGAGGGCCTAAATCAGACCCATGCATGTTCCCTGATTTTTGGTTCAGTCTCTGTGAGTCTCCATTAGTTGGTTTTGTGGGTTGATCAATGGAATCAAATTGAAGACACATTATGTAAATCCAGACACTGATTTTTGATGAAGAAGCCCAAATTATGCAATGGGGAGAAGAAAGCATCTTCAATGAATGGTACTGGTCTAACTGGGTGTTGGCAAGTAGAGGATGGAAATAAATATATATCTATCACCATGTATGAAACTCAAGTCCAAATGGATCAAAGACCTCAACATAAAAGCAGAAACACTGAATCTGATAGAAGATTGAATGCATTGGCACAGAAGACAATTTCCTGAACAGAACACCAATAATTCAGGCACTAAGATTGACAACTAATAAATGGGACTTCATGAAACTAAAAAGCTTCTGTAATGCAAAGGACACTATCAATAGGATAAAATGGCAGCCTACAGAAACGGAAACTTATATAATTTACATCACATTTTCTTATCAACAAATTGTGATCAATTTTTCTACTCTAAAGTTTATTTTGATGGCTTCTTAGAGCTGTTTTACATTAATCTCTGATTTTTCTTTCCAACTGGTAAGTCTTCCAATACTTCAGCCTATTTGTTAAGTGGTTAATGATTTGTAAACAAACATTTAAAAGCTCATTAAGGAATCCAAGTTCTTGTAAAAAGTTGTTCCCTAGGTTCGTCCAATTTTTGCAAATTAAATGTGAATAGGCTCTATACTTAACACTACATACCATCAGCATTTGTATAAGGCTCTTCCAAGTGCCTAATACAGAAACTTCTAAAATACAATCCACTTTAATTCTGTAGGCTTAAGTGGTTTGTTAAAGATCAAAGTCTGATTTGTGAAAAGGGAAGGCTATGATAATTCTGTTTATTTTAAAGTATAAATTAAGTTGAATCCTGAAATTAATTGCCCACAGAAAAATTAGAATCTTATATAGTTCTTTTTCAGAGGTTTGATAATGAAATATTATTTGTTATAAGTAAGCAAATTCTTTTGTAATTAATAAGATTGTATAATGGCTGAGACTTAGAATATTAAGATAATGAATATAAAATATGTAAAATTACTTTTATTGTGTGTATTATGCTGTATTGTTGGCCCACTCAGGTATTGCATGTTTATAGTGGCTCCCATGTGCTAAAATGTACAGTGTGGACTTATTTTCCTCCTCACATCTTGGTAGAGCAGGAAGCAGACACTTATCTTCCATGAAAGTTCAGTCTGCTAAGGGTGCCTCAACCTTCCAGAAAAGTACTGCCAATTGGGAACTAAGTATTCAAGCATATAAACCTAAGGAGGACATTTTACACACAAACTACAGAATTTGTTTTAATGCTTTTTTTTTTCTTTTTCCTTTACTCAAATGAGTTCCTTGTTGGTAAGACCATATGTTGATAATTTGTGGATTAAGACAATTTTTAGAATTAAAATTTCCCAGGTTACTACTAGAGATATGTTTTAGGGAGCAAAGAAAGATCAAGATGTTTATCTAAGCCAATAGTTTCATACTTCAAGTAGTGTGCCAGAATAGCAATGAACATTGTCATTCATGGTTCTTTTGGCACCAAGGAAACCTTAAGTAAGGATGCTTTAGCTTTTATTACATCACCAACTGGCCTCACTCGAAAAGATGCTCCTTTGAAAAGGAAGATAAAAAAGCTGGATATAGCTCAATTGCTACAGTGCTTGGTTAGCATGCTTGCATATCTGGTTCAGGTGCATGCCTATAATCCCAAAACTTGTGAGCTGAAGGTTGGAGTATCAAGAGGTTCAAGGTCATTCTTAGCTTAGCCACAATAAGTATGAGAGTAGCCTAGTCTACACATTAGATCCCCACAAAGAAAACCCAAAACACCAAACCAAACCAAACCAAACCAAACCCGAAATAAGATTTTAGTGACTACATTCTCAGTGGAAATACATCCAAATGACCACATACATTAATGCACAGTTTTGATTCACATATTTCAGTAGCATTAGTTCAAAATTATATTAAAACTGTAAAGATATATTGTGCACTTAGGTATTTATTTTATGATTCATTAAATATTTTACTTTATTAAATAGGAGGCTAAGACTATATTAACTGATATCTTATATGAAATGTTAAAGCATTCTCAAACATGTATTCTGTTCTCACTATTATTTGATTGATGCATAATCAACATAAGAAGGAGCACACTTTGTCAATCTTTTTGGAATAAGAAAACCCATAAATCAAAATTCATCCAATAATCTCAAACTGCTTTTATAACTTTTAAAACTACTTAAAAATTGCATTAAAGTGTGTGTGTGTGTCTATGTGTATTTCATACAATTTATTTTATTTTCTTACTAGAGATTTCGCCATTTGGATAACAACATTTTACAACAACTCGGGCATGAATGCATTCTTATCACAGGCATAATTACTAATAGACAAGTACTTGAACTGTGTTTGAATCATTAAAGTCAGACTGAGGAATGGTAGAGTCCTTGACTAGTATGCATGAGGCTCTGGGAGCAAACCTTGGTACGAAAGAATAAGGAATTAAAAAAAAAAAAAAAAAAAAAAAAAGGTGGCATTTCATTTGCATCATGCTATCAGAACTCAGAAAAGAGGACATTTTTAACATGGTTTCAGGCATAACAGGAAAGCCCTAAGCCACAAATCTACATTTGCTTTAGAATAAAAGGTCAGGCATCTGTATTTGGTGCAATTTTTTTTTTTAACAATTTCAGATGGAAGATCACTTTGTAGCTACTAGGAAAAATCTAAAAGATGAGTGAGTGTGTTGCTAATTTTACAGTAATGTTTCTCTAATTAAAACAAATGAAGCTGTACTTAAGAAAGCATTGTTCTTATGGAGAAAAAAAATGTGTTTCTGTGTTCCCAGATTGTGAAGGATTGGCTTTGTTTAGGAGCACACTTTATATATTTCAGGTGGGTTATATAGTTCAACTACATAAAATGCATCTATTTCTTTATTAAATTATTTTATTTATTTACATTCCAAACGATGCCTCCCCTTCCTGGCCTCCCTGCCCAAATTCTTCACCCTCACCCCATCCTTTGCTTGGGGGGGTGCTCTTTGATCTTCCCCCCACTTTACCTCTGCCAGCCTCCCACTTCCCTGGGTCATCAAGTTTCTACAGGAATAAGTACATCCTCTCCCACTGAAACCAGACAAGGCAGTCCTCTGTTCCATATGTGCTGGGGCCACAGACCAGCCCATGTAGGCTCTTTTAAGAATACGAAAGTGAGTCCAAGCTGGGAGTGACAGCAGAAATGGTTATTAAAAAATAATTTTGCCTTAATTCTCTGTTGTTGCCAAAACACATCATCTTAGACTTTTCTAGGTTTGCTATAGGCGTCTATTATTTTAACTTAAGATACAAGTAGGGCTTGGGAAAAAGTCTGTTCTGTTGCCTTGTTGGTTTTTGAAGCATGGCTGGACACACGTTCCTGCCTTTCATCTTGATATCAGCAATATTGCCTCCATCTGGCTCCACTCACATCTTCAGATCTTTTTCTCTGTCCAAGGTGTCCAAGTTCCTCTGTTCAAAAGGAATTATGTGACAGTATAGGATCCATCAAGACATGTCTCCATATAAAGGTTCATCTTCTTTGAATCTGCTCAGACCCTTAAGACATGTCCCTGTTCTGACCACATCAGAGGATTTGTCATTTTCCCCACAATATTCTATTTCAAACTTGTTCACAGCTTTTCCCAGAAAATGCAAATTTACTTCTACAGAATCAAAGCGACTTAAGTTGCTGTGTACCACACCGATTGACATACACACACTTTGGTCACATATTAAAGTAAACATAGCAACATATGTTGTATTGAACTACAGATTGTAGTATTTTACTAAGAAACTTATATTTCTTTTTCCTGATTCATAGATCTTAGACTTTTAAATTTTCATGTGTGACATTCTCACTTGGGCAAGCTCTGTTTCTACTATTCTGTCTATAACTTCAGTTTCTCACAGACATCTGAATCTCCTGGTAGGTTTATGTATGTATGTGTGTGCGTGTGTGTGTGTGTGTGTGTGTGTGTGTGTGTGTGTGTGTGTGTGTGTGTGTCTGCACTGGTGCCCATTGGGGCCAGAAAAGGACATTTATACTCTAGAGCTAGAAAAAGAGGCAGCTGTGAGCCAACAATAAGAGTGGTAAAAACTGAACTCTTGTGTTCTGAATGTGCACGAATGGCTCCTAACCACTGAACTATCTCTTCAACTCTGAGAAAAAACTTAATAAAATAGTGCTTTTAACGATTATGGGCTGTGGCTCTAGTGTATACTTAAAAGGCAAGCAACAGTCATACAAAAACTCAATGGGCTATAGCCTGAAATACACCAGAGAATGTATAATCAGAATTCAGAATAATAATGTACAGACAAGGCCATGAAGTAGGGTGGGAATGCCTCTGTCCTATACACATCTTAATGTATATATCAAACATGATAGTAAAATTCTAGAACCAAGGAAGGACACCCATAAATACAATCAAAAGCAACAGACTGTATATTTTGTTCATTAATAATGATCACAAGATTATATTTCTGTCCAAATCTTGGTTGGGAGATAGACTGTCTGGCTATGAGAAAGTTTTGCTAAAATGTTGATGCTTCATCTGGGATTATCATTAAATATGAATTAAGTACATTTGAATCTATATTACAAATATACTCAGAAAAGGGCTATGAAATTCTTGCTAATAAAGCATATCTTTTTCTCCTGGATACAGATTCTTGACTCAAGTTATATTGATTCATCTTTTGGTGAGGAAATGTTACTGAAGAGTACAGAAAAGGTCAGTTTTCTGCAAAATTACTTTCATTATGTTGTCCCTGAAGGTAAAAGACAAGTTAATTTAAAATTGCAATTATGTCTTCGTACCAATTATATCTGGATTAAAATAACAAGGAGTTTTTTTAGTTAAATTTTAAGCAAGTGAAATTAACTTAAATGTCATTAAGACTGTCTTTTATTTTAAGTAAATATTCAACAGGAGCTTGGTTATTCAAAATTAAAATGCTATAGTTTTGAAATAGCTCTAATCTTACATAACTGATTTTAATGACAAATTAGAAATTTACAGACTGTTTTCTTTTCTATTTTTAACTTGTAGATTAATTTCGGTGAATACATTATCTTCCTTTTTCATTAAGCAGACAATTATTTTCAGGGTGGAAACAATATTATTGTTGATTGCTTAGGAGAACTTTACATTTTAATAAATACATAATTCACAGATAATCTTGTTTTCTGTGATGTTATAGAAATGCAGGTTCCTAGTGAGAAGATTACTACACTTGGTGGTACTCTCTGTTGCATGATCCTTTTCTTGTCTCTTTTGTTTCAGTTATGATAATAGAAACTGAAGCTCATGACCTCATAGACAAAAGTAGCAGGTGAAGTTCCCAAAATATCTGTGCCTAAAAAGATATAGATGCAACTAAGTGTGTGTTCTTAACCCTATACCATCTAGGAACTCTATGTCCCAAGTGGCAGCTGTTGACCTTGGTCTCCAGTGTTTCTCATCTACTGGTCTGCATTGATAGCACCTTAAGGAATGAAATTCTTTAAGTATTTTTTTTTAAATTTTTTTCTAAATTCATGCTTTAATCTTTTTGTACAGTTCAGAATTATCCCTCTCCTGGTCCACCCTCTGACTGTTCCACATCCCACATCTCCTACCAGCCCCCTGGCTCCAAGAGGATGTCCCTACCACACTCCCCCCCCCCCCCCCACCAGACCTCCCCATTCCCTGGGAGGTTTAGGTGCATCTTCTCTGACTGAGCCCAGACCCTGAAGTCCTCTGCTGTATATGTGTTGGGAGCCTCATATCAGTTGGTGTATGCTGCCTGGTTGGTGGTTCAGTGTCTGAGAGATCCTGGGGATCCAGGTTAGTTGAGTCTGCTAGTCTTCCTATAGGGTCAACCTCCTCCTCTGCTTCTTCCAACTTTTCCCCAATTCAACCACAGGGATTACCAGCTTCTGTCCCTTAGTTGAGTGCAAATATCTGTATCTGACTCTTTAAGCTGCTTGTCAGGCTTTTCCGGGACAGTCATGATAGGCCCTTGTTTGTAAGCATACCATAGCATCAGTAATAGTGTCAGGCCCTTGGGGCTTTCCCCTGAGCTGGATCTCAATTTGTGCCTAACACTGGACCTCATTTTCCTGAGGCACTTCTTCATTTTTGTTCCTGCAGTTCTTTCAGACAGGAACAATTCTGGGTCAGAGTTTTTAACTATGGAATGGCAACCTCATCCCTCCACTTGATGCCCTGTCTTTCCACTGGAGGTAGACTCTATAAGCTCCCTCTCTACACTGTAGGGCATTTCATTTAAGGTCCCCTCTTTGAGTCCTGAGAGTCTCTCTCACCTCCAAGGTCTTTGGTACATTCTAGAGGGTCCCCCCACTTCCCACCTTCAGAATTTCCCTGTTTTGATTCTCTCTGCTAGCCCTCAGGACATCAGTCCTGCCCCTCCCCCAATATCTGATCATGTTCCTCTCTTCTCCTCCCTGTCCCTCCCTCCATCCCCCACCTCCTGGGATTGCTTTCTTCTCCCTCCCAAGTGGAATTGAGGCATCCTCATTTAGGCCCTTGGGCTTATTAGCCTTTCTGAGTTCTGTGTATTGTATCCTGCGAATTCTGTACGTTTTGGCTAATATCCACATATTACTGAGTACATATCATGCATATCCTTTTGGTCTGAGTTACTTCACTCAGGATGATATATTCCAGTTCCATATATTTGCCTGCAAAACTCATGATGTCCTCATTCTTAATAGCTGAGTACTATTCCATTGTGTAAATGAACCACATTTTCTGTATCCATTCTTCTGTTGGGGGACATCAGAGTTGTTTCCAGCTTCTGGCTATCATAAATAAGGCTGCTATGAATATAGTGGAACATGTGTCCTTGTGGTATGGTGGAGTGTCCAAGAGTAGTATAGCTGGGTCTTCAGGTAGATCCATTTCCAATTTTCTGAGGAACCTCCAGATTGATTTCCAGAGTGGTTGTACCAGTTTGCAATCCCACAAGCAATGGAGGCCTGTTCTTCTTTCTCCACATGTTCACCAACATGTGCTGCCCCCTGAGTTTTTTATCTTAGCCATTCTGATTGGTGTAAAGTGGAACCTCAGGGTCGACAAAACCAGAGCTGGTTCTTTTAATCTCTTCTTGTATTAATTTGACCAAGAAAAGGGTCCAAAATAGAATTCTCTGCTTTTCCTTTGTCTTTTATCTCTTCCTAACAAAGGACTTTGCTCTATATTGTTATTTTTAAATTTTTTTCACACAATATATTTTGATCACATTCTTTTCCATATGGCAATTTCTCTGATTATCTCCCTCTCATCCATACTTCCCCCATCCACTCACCCAACCAACCAAACTAATTGTGTTCTTTATTTAAAAAAAATAAAAACAAAATTAAAATACACACACACACACACACACACACACGCACACACACACACACACACACACACACACACACACACACACACACACACACGTGGGTTCTATTCCATGCTGTCCAACCACTGCTGATCATGGTACCTGCTCTAGGCTGTTGTTTATATAGACAGCCACATTCCATCGAATCAAACTTTTGTTTTATTTTATCTTTTTTTATTTTATTTTATTTTATCTTTTATTTTCAACAGCTATCAATTGCAAAAATAAGCTTCTTGGTTAGGGGTGTGAGTTTGTGCCTGATTCCCCTTCTTCATGCTGGGGTTGGTCTGGTGTGGACTTTTACAGGTCTTGTCTATGCTCTAACGCTATCTGTGAATGCGCATATGAGTGTGCAGCACTGCCCCCCAGCACCAGATATAAACTGATACAGCGATAAAACACTGGCCACAATCAAGAATAAGTGACTGAGGCTGCCCAGGCCCATTTTGAGACAGGGTTTCTCTGTGTAGCCCTGGCTGTCCTGGAACTCACTCTGTAGACCAGGCTGGCCTCGAACTCAGAAGTCCGCCTGTCTCTGCCTCCCAAGTGCTGGGATTAAAGGCGTGTGCCACCACTGCCCGGCTGGAAAGAAAGTTTTGTAAGAGTCAGAGATCCAGTACATGGCTCCAAGACAGTGCTTTTTATATATGATAGGGATGCAGTGCCCGTAAAATATCAATAATATGGCTGACTAAACAAAACTTGCACCATGGGAAATACCAGTCGACATACCAAAGTGGGTAAGTGAAAAAAATCTTAAGACCCCACTCCTAGATGAAAAGGTACAGTCAATTAATGGCTGATGATAAAGAATAATAAGTAAAGAATAATCTTTACCAGGGCCAACATGAAAAGAAACAAATAAAAAATAATTGCTAGTCAGCATCCTCAAGCAGGAGCATGTGAATGGAAAACACTCCCTCCTCATATCCTTCTCTAGGCCAGTACCACTGCACCCCCCCCCCCCCGTCATTATCATCACACTATACTTTAAGGCCCTCTTGGCCAGACAATTAGTTTGCTCATTACAGGAACGTCTCAAAAGACCCATCTATTCCACACTGAACAATGAACTTATGAGCAGGTGTCAAAAACAAAAAAAGGTTAATGTGAGTTCATTTAAAATTCTAATGCGATTTTGATGAGTTGACTTCTTTGAATACTTCCACCAATTCTAAATGGTTCTGTCTTGATGTGGACCTCAGTGTGAATCGAACTTTCTTTTAAAGGGCTTGACTTAAGTCTAATTTCAGATCAGTGCTTCCGGTTTGAACCTCTGTCACACTGCTGTGCATCTCTGCTCTGCACAAATCAATAAACTCAGCATTGTTTTCTCAATAGATTGTAGGAAATCTGTGAGTCTATTTTTGACAATTTCTGACCCAGTCTTTTAAAGAGGCTTATATTACCAACTGAGGAGAGTTCTTTTAATGGTATAAATTTGTTTGTGTCAAAAGCAGAGTCAACCTCTGGCTACTGCTTATCCACTAACTATAGAAAACGGTTTCTTGGTTGTTATGTTGGAAGCTATGTGACAAGTTAAGACTGGCATTATAAGAACAAGTCTTTGTGAGAAAAGGGCCAAGGGGCAAAAGAAAGCTTTTTGTTAGCAAGTACAGGTTGTTGGTGCTAGAATTTTACATATACCTGTTAAAAGTAGAGGATGCTGAAAAAGAGATATTATAGCTTTGATTTAGACAATATTTAGCTCATCTAACTATGACAGCATGAGATTGACTATAAAATATCCCCAATGATAAACTAGTTTTTCTAACTTGTTACCCAGAATATGAAAGATATTAACATTATTTCTTTAACTATTGTCTATAAAATATTCAGATTTTATGTTTGATATTATTACATATTCAGATGAATAATGGAACATTGTGTATCTACTTTTGAGACTCACTTTGCTGATTATAATATCAAATAATCTGAGTCAGTTTGGATTATAAAAACAGAGCAATATAAAACAAAATCTTATGACATTTGTTTAACTTATTACTTCTTCATGGTGTCTGAAATAATTTATTATGGACTTTCTTTTCCTACTGACATTTTACAGATCATCTGTGTCTCAAGAGAAAATATGAGAAATTATAAACTAGTATGTAAATGTACCACACCTTTTTCTGAAGATTGTATTTGCTCATGTTTCCTTAAGTTAAAATTCTTCTGAAAACTACTATTTTCTCTGATAAAAACAAAATAAACAGCAAATAAAAAAGGGTTTACTTTCCAATGTAATCTTGACACCATTTTATTTTTAACACTTTTATAGTTATTATTATTATTATTATTATTATTATTCATGTTTTTACACTCCAGATTTTATTCCCCCACATCGGCCCATCCTCCATCTGTTCCACATCCCATACCTCCTCCCCACCTCCTGTATCCACAAGGATGTCCCCACACCAACCCCCCTACCTTACCTGACTGCTAAACTCCTACATCCTATAGAGGGCTAATATCCAAAATATATAAAGAACTCAAGAAGTTAACCACCAACAAACCAAACAACCCAATCAAAAATGGAGTTTAAAACTAAGCCAAGAATTCACAACAGAGGAATCTCAAATTGCTGAGAAATACCTAAAGAAATGTTCAAAGTCCTTAATGATTAGAGAAATGCAAATCAAAACGACCCTGAGATTCCACCTTACACTAATCAGAATGGCTAAGATTAAAACCTCAGGCGATAACACGTGTTGGCAAGGATGTGGAGAAAGAGGAACACTCCATTGCTGGTGGGGTTGCAAACTGGAAATCAATCTGGAGGTTCCTCAGAAAATTGGACGTAGATTTACCTGAAGACCCAGCAATGTCACTCTTGAA
>CM052711.1:41464998-41520006 GCA_028551405.1 Uromys caudimaculatus
TGAGGTAACTCAGACCCAAAAGGACATGCATGGTATGTACTCACTAATAAGTGGATATTGGCAAAAGTACAGAATACCCAAGATATAATCCACAGAATTAAAAAAGGTCAACAAGCTGAAGGGCCCAAGTGAGGACGCCTCAGTCCCACTTGGGAAGGAGAAGAAAGCAATTAGAAAGCAGTGGGAAGGGAGGGAGGGACCGGGGAGGGAAAGTGGACTGGCGGGGGGGGGGGGGGGAACCTGATCTGGTATTGGATGACGGAAAAGGACTGAAGCCCTGAGTGCCAGCAGAAAGAATGGAGACATTTTATATTTTTAAAGTACTTCTTTTATTGAGAATTCATCACAATGTATTTTGAACATACTTAACCTCCTTATCTAAACTCCTCCATAACCACTCTATTTCCTTTTCCACTCAATCATTTTGTGTCTTCTTAAAAAAAGAAGTCTCAAGTCCAATTTGTGAAATTGACATACGTACGTGTGTGTGTGTGTGTGTGTGTGTGTGTGTGTGTGTGTATGTGTGTGTGTTTTTGTGTGTCCTTCCTGGGGCATTGCTGGCCTACCAGAGGTCATGGTCTTAAAGAAAATTGACATTACCTCCCCTTGAAGCTACCAATTGTTAAAAACTGCCTCTTGAGGCTGGACTTTGTTTCCATATTGCCTGTCCATGCTGAGATTTTTGTCTAGCTTGAAATTACACAGGCTTTGTGCATGATGTCAAAATAGTTGTTAAGTTTGTATGTGCAACATCACAACTGTATTCATTCAACACCTCTGGCTGATATTAGCTTCCTACCCCTCTTTGGCAATGATCCCTGACACTTAGGAGGGCAGAGTTTGCTACAGATGTCACATTTAAGGCTAAGTAAGTATCCCACAGTCCCTTAATCTCTTGTTTACTCTTTAGAATTCAACAATAAGACTCTATTGCTGAAAACACCATGTATTGAATTACAGAATACAGAGAAAACAAGATTATATTCACCTGGAAAATGCATCCTTGCTAGACAGACTTTAGTGCTAGAAGTTGCTATGTACACTACCCGGAGGGGGGGTGGCAGAATAATAATTTGTTTTGCTTTTCTGTAAGTGAGCCCTGAGAGGTAAACATAACCACTGGAATGACAAGCTATGTTTCTTTGTGCAATATTGGCATGACTGCTTCCTCCGTTCTGATAGGTAAGTCCTTCTCTGCAAGGGGAAGTCCTAACACTCATTTTAACCTTAACGTCTCTCCTCGCATCTATATGTATTTAGCAAGTTCATGGAAATTCTTTTGTGTGTGTAGCCTGTAGAGTTCTTATAAAGATAAAGATATGTTTATGCTTTGATAATGATTGTTTTATTCAGAAATTCACTGCTTTGTTTTTTGATTCTTTCTTTTGAGAAAAGGTCTTGCAATGTAGCTCAGGCTATCCTAAAGTTCATGTCCTTCCTTCCACTGCCTCCAAAAGCAGTCGTTGACTTGGGTCATTATCATTATACCTTGCTCACATTTATTTGTATGATACATAAAACTGGTTCACTTTTAGATGTTTGTTAAACTTAAAATATATCTTCAAGAGATTTTCCATTTGATCATTTTATGCAATCTCTAATATACATTTCTCATTTTAAAATCTTAATATTTTTATAAGATTTCTACTTATAAGTTCATGAGGTATATTAGACTGCGCTTTTTCTTTTCTTATGATGTTCTGATTTGGCCATAGTATCAGGACATTGTAGACCCCATAATTGTTGTGAAGTAATCCCTGCATTCTTTACTTTCTTAAAGTGTTTGTATAGTTATGATACTACTTTTTAAAAATGTTTGCTAGCATTTACCACTGAAGACATCTGGTTTTGGACATTTATTTATAGGTATTTTTAATTATTAATTTCTTCCTTTGGTATAGGTTTATTTTCTTGAGTATCTTTACTTACATTTTTACATTTCTTGAAAGATTCTCATTTTATGTAGTTAGGAAGTGAGCATAATACTGTCAGAACTTTGTCTTATGATACTTTTATCTTTTATAGAGATTGTTAAGAACAGTTCTCTCTTATCTTGATTTTAGTCATTTGTATTGTTTTCTTTCATAAGTCTTACTTCATTTTTCATTATGAGGCTCCTTGCTGTTGATTGGAATGAAACAAACTTTTATAACATTTGCCAGTCATTTTTGTTTATTGTTCACATAATTCGTGTGTGTCTTTGTGTATGTGTGTGTGTTCATGTAGGTGTATGTATATGTATGCATGTGGAGGTCAGGGGAAAAATTCTGATTTCTTGGTTACTGTCTTCCTGTTCTAGAGAAATAGTGTCTCACTGGCTCGAGCGCCAAGGCTAGTCTGGATGGCCACTCAACATGTGTCCTAGTAGCCCATCAGTCTCTGGCTCCCTAATACTTGTATTACAAGATTGAACCACCATGATTTTATATTAAATGTGTATTCTGGGAATTGAGTATTTAGGTTTGCAAAATAAACACTTACTAAATTAATCTTTTAAAAAATACTACTTATTTAAATCCCTTCTTCCTCTGTGTGTGTGTGTGTGTGTGTGTGTGTGTGTGTGTGTGTGTGTGTATGTGTATGTGTGTGTATGTGTTTACTATAGCAAGAATGTAGAGGTCTGAAGATAACTTTCAAGAGCTCTTTCTACCACATTAGTACCAGGTAACCAATTTGTGTAATCAGACTTGATAATTATTCTTACCAGCTGAGCCATCTTGTTAATCTGAAAATAATTCTTTTTCTTCTCAGAAATACTCTGCATAAGGTCAGCATCCAACCATTGCTTGTCTGTCCTCACTCTTCTATTGTTTTCATGGATTTCCTGTTAGGATTTCTACTTAGTTGTTTTGTCCTCAGGTACTAAATAATTGTACAGCATGTGAAATCTTCTTTCATCCAGATACTCGACATCTGTATGCCCTTTCATTATAACTGCATGACTTTGAATATGTTCCACATTAGTAATGTTAAGACTCATGGAAATGAGGCCAAGCTTAAAACAATTCGTTTCCTCTTGGTAATATAGAAAAGTATTAGAAGTAGCTTATCTAATATTATCTCCTTAGGTTTGAAACTAATAATTAGTAATACATATTAAATTCCTGTAGTTTACCCAGAACACAATTGTCTTGGGTTATAAAATAGCAAGTTATATTTTCCCACAAAGGAATAAGATCTAAACTCATACAAACTCATTTATAATGTCTCACCAACCTGCCTCATGAATATCAGATCGATGCTAAATAGAAGGCCTGCGACTTGTGCTCAACTTAGAAGGCCTCAGTATTTAAGAGCCTAATCCTATTTTTGAGGTTTATATATATTCTTTCAAGCACAAGCCAGGTAAGCATATGGCCTTAAGCCTTTGAAACAAAGTGATCATTCATGGCTCACACACAAAGACTCCGTAGGTAACAAGTATATGAATGCAACTATGATGCATGAATACAAGCTTCACCTGTGCAGACTGGCCACGTGACCTTCCTTTATTCAGCGACAACTCCTCATCAAGGTTCTGCTACATACATTATTTTCATTTAATATGTGTGTCTTAAGACTTCCAGTCTTAGTGCGCCCCATCTTAACAGTTTCTTGAATTTAAACTATTACTTTCGCAACCTTCAAACCCCTCTAGTTTTCCAAAATGGAAAATTATGCTCTTATAAATTTTACACCAAAAGAAAGAAAAGTAAAACACATGTTATCCCTTTAGGCAGGTAACCACAGAGTTGTTCTCATAAATATAAATATATAAAAGACAAGAGGCTGAATAGAATTATTAATTTATCCCTTCCTCTTTGAAGAAGAGCTATTGAGCAAAGGGAAGCAAGGAACGTTTGGCTGGTACAGCTCTCTCTATGTGGAAGAAGACACTAAAGAAAGAAAAACATCCTTTCTGACACAACACATAAGCATGAAAGTTCTCACATATTATTTGTTCCCCATGATATACTTTCATCTCTAGGTCTGGATAAATCCCCTTGTAAATATTTTCAGTTCTAGTTTCAACCTGTAAAAGTTTGCTAGAAGAAAAGTTCATATAGATATACTAATTAGTTTATAATATTTGATGTGTGTGTGTGTGTGTGTGTGTGTGTGTGTGTGTTTTAGTGTGTGTGATGTTATATTTTCTGAGAGGTGTCTAACTTGTGATTATCATTAATTGGTAACTACACTACATGTAGAGTCAGTGTAGTCCTGTTTTAACTGATTTCTTCTGTAGTACGCAATGATCATGTGACTCGTCTTTCAACATGAGTTGGTGACAAAAATCACTTGAAACTTTCTCTGTATACCTCAGGTCTGTATGTACTGAAGTTCATAGCTCAGCTGACTTTTGCTATTTCCCAGAAGACTTCATGATTATACTTCTCAAAGAAGGGAGTAAGTTATCCATTGTTTGCTTGTTTGTTTGTTACAATACCTTCTACATATAATGTATGCATCCTTTTTAAAGTTTTTTTTCAGTCCAGCTACTTCCCTTTATAGTAATTTGACTGTATTAATTTTAAAAACATACAATCATTCTTAATGCAAAATGTCCCAGTTGTGTTTTAAATTTGTGGCATATGATATTCCACTGCAGTCACACTTTTCTTTGTTCTTTGCCTTTTAGCACTGCTTGCTGTTACTGATGATTCCTCCCATATCTTGAAAATGAAGAAAAGAAAGAATGTTCAGAAGTGCCCTGAAGGTTTTCCTTTTGTTTTGTTTTTTTTTAATAACACTATGTTAGAGTAAATTTTAATATGCCCGAAATCTTGTCATAAAGTAAGAATAATCTGAGACTTACTTAGAATTCATAAAAGCAGTGGTAGCTAATCACTTAAGATGTAATAAAACCCACAGGTTATTTGTCTTTTCTTCTTTCTTGTTTCACTGTGGGTGCATTGTTCCTAAGCCTGTAAATAAGCTCGGTGTTTTTGATAATCAGTTTCAACCATCTCTCCCTGCTGCAATGGTTTGTTAAAAACATGCTTCTGGCAATCCTTAAACCTAAATCTAATGCAATTCTTCAACATAAGGGAATGTTTGGAAACGAGGCTAGTGCAGAGGAGGAAAGAGCTAAGTCGTAGAGAGTGGATGAAACAGAAAGCAAGAGCCTGGCCAGTGGGAGCCAAGGGTTCCTGCTCAATGGGATCTGTTGGGCCTGAAGTCAGATTCCTCCAATTATCTTTCAGTTCCATGAGTTAATACATTGACTCATGGCTAAAACTATTTTCGTGTTAAGTTTCTTGTACTTAAATAATCTGTTTGAAAAGCAGGGTATATGGCGATAAAAGGGAATACGTTGCAACAGAATGATCCTAAATATGTTGAGTCAAAGAGAGAAGGACAAGAGGAAGGGTATCTGTTACTCCAAAACATATTTTGATCTTTCTTTTAATGAGAAGTGGCCACATATATCAGCACCTATGCTACTGCTGAAAACAGACTCATGATAAAGTAATATTAAGAATGATAATGTAGTCGCTAATACTTGAATCTATAATAAAGCATCAAGAAAAGAAAGTCAATGCTTTCCTTTTAAGTGGTTCAACTGAAAGAAACAAAGGAAGGGGATGGCATAGTTGTGGCTACTGATCCTGTGACTGTGTGTCCTGGATGAGGGTACAGATTCTTAACTGCTGGAAGGGAGGAGTGTGACTAACCACAGTCTGCAATGCAATTAGGAAATGGAGGGACTTGACCTTAGTTTTATGGGTAAACTTTCTTGACTAAATTGATGACCAATTACTCTATATCCATCATAATAATTAATTTTCATTGTGCAGTTAACAGGCTCTAGATTCACAAGGGAACAAACTTTTTGGCCAAGTCTATAAACAGTATCCTAGGTTAGGATAGTTGATATGGAAAACCTTGTCCTGAATATAGACGTCACCATTTCATGGGCTAAGTTTCAAGGTGAACTAAAAGAAGAAATCAAGCTATGAACATGTTCGTTTTTCTGTACTTAGTGAATGCAGAAGACGTGTAACTATGTGTCTCATGACCCTACAAGCCTTGACTATCATATATTATATCTTCCATGAGTGAGAGTGATGTGGCAGTGCTTAGAGATATGAGTTACAGAAAGCCATAGTGGAAACAGAGTTTAATGGGATTGTCTGGTGCTATTTGAGAGACTACAATTTTAGGAGAAATGTGGAGTGTGGATGTCAAACTTATAAGGTTTCAGAGATGAAGGACTCTATCAGGAACTGTTCTAAAGGTCATTCATTTTATATACTGTGAAACAATTTGGCTGTATTTCATCTTGAGAACTTGAAAGAAACTGAATTCAAATCTAATGGACTATTTGGATTAGCAGACGAACTCTCAAGGCAAGATAACATTCAGGCTATGTCATCATTACTGATAACTGCTTATATCCATCTCTTTAGGAAAAACAATTGGAAAAAATACTAAAAATATAAGTCATTATATGGGAGAATATGGAAGTTTAGAGTTGCAGACAAGGCAGGTGCTAAAAAAGCAGCTTCAACTCTTAAACAAGTTAACACTTAAAACAATTATTAAAGAAGAAAACCTATGTATGATGGAATAACAAAGTATCCCCAGGTAACTGAAATCTACATCTGGTAAAGGTATAAATTCACTGAGAAGGACAGCACTAGAATTGAGATTGTTCCATAAGGGGTTCCTCAAGAAGAAACAAGTGTCTAGGAAATCATTTTCTCAGAATTATCAACCTAAGCACATGGAGGCTATAACATCTTTTGTCTGAGGGGCCAGGCTCCATTTAGAACTAGTACCAGTGTTTTACCACAGCACTGATTTTGAGTTATGAAAGGTCTAGACTGAATAAGCAGTGGTGTCTTCTATTACTGTTCCATAATTCCACTCAGAGTATTCAATATGTGGAATGGTTGGGAGGCCGTGAGAAGAGCCTGAGAAGCTGTCACATGAAGCTATGAAGATGAACTCAATGCTGCAGTGGCAGTCTCATTATTTTGCAGATGCTAGAACCATAATATGTCTGCGAAGGAAAGCAGAAGCACCAGAATGGAGATGTATCATGCTACTAGCAGCAGATCTAGAATGGAGGAAATACTCTAGTCCTTGGAGTCTAGAACATAAAAACACCAGCAACAGATAGCAGACAAGGAGCAACAGATTTTACTGTTTGTCCTGCTGTGTATCAGTTTTACTTTAGCCCAATATTTCTGATATTCATCCCCTTTATGGATTAATTGTTAAGAGAATTAGTTTTACTACTGAAGAAATGGCTCAGTACTTAAGAATACTGGCAAGTTTTCCAGAGGACCAAGGTTTGATTCCCAGCATCTACCTGGTTGTCCACAATTGTCTATAACTGGAGATATAAGACATTCAATATTCTCTTCTCACTGCTGTGAGCACTGCATAAATTCATGGCAATGTGGATGTGAGGAAGGACTGAAGCCCTGAGGGCCAACAGAAAGAATGGAAACAAGCAACCTTGGGAGGTAGGAGGTTGGGGGACCCTCCAGAATGTACCAGAGACCTGGGAAGTAAGAGATTCTCAGGACTCAAAGGGAGGGACCTTAAATGAAATGCCCAACAGTGGGGAGAGGGAACTTGTAGAGCCCAGCTCCAGCAGAAAGACAGGGCATCAAATGAGGGAGGGGGTGCTATCCCACAGTGAAAACTCTTTCCCAGAATTGTTCCTGTCTAAAAGAACTGCAGGGATGGAAATGGAGAGGAGTCTGAGGAAAAGAACGCTCAGCAACAGACCCAAAGTGGAATCCAGCTCAAGGGGAGGCCCCAAGGCCTGACACTGTTACTGAGGTTGTGGAGCACTCACAAAAAGGAGACCTATCCTGACTGCCCTCCTAAAGACCTAAAAAGCAGCTATAAGAGTCAGATGCACATATTTGCACCCAATCAATGGACAGAAGCTGCCGTCCCCTGTGGTTGAATTAGGGAACATCTGGAAAAAGCTGAGGAGGGTGATCCTGTAGGAGGACCAGCACTCTCAATTAACCTGGACCACCAAGATCTCTCAGACACTGGACTACCAACCAGGCAGCATACACCAGCTTAAATGAGGCCCCCAACACATATACAGCAGAGGACTGCAGGGTCTGAGTTCAAACAAGGAAGATGTATCTAACCCTCAAGAGACTGGAGGCCCCAGGGAGTTTAGAGGTGTGGTAGGGTGGGTGGTATGGATATCCTAATGGGGACAGGGGGGCGGCGAGGAGGTATGGGATGTGGAACAGTTGGAGGGTAGACCAGGAGGGAATAAAATCTGGAGTGTAAAAATATATAAATAAGAATAAATAAATAAATAAATAAATAAACAAACAAAAGGTTTCAAAAAACAAAACAAAAAAAAGAATTTGAAAAATCCTTCAAAAACTTGATTCCCTTTTTAAATTTTTCAAATATTATTAAAAGATGTAAGTATATTTGAACTGCTAAAGACTATACAGCATTTAAAGCTGGATTGAACTTGGTTTCCATTATAAGATGGCCATTATTTTATAGACTTTTAAATCTTTAATCTTTCTCTTAACCATGACATTCATTTTTACTGGAATGGATATGAAGAACTTGAAGTTTTCACCATGAAACCTTTTCCTTTGCAACCAGTAGAAATATAGTTTCTGCCTCACAAGGATTCTCTGTTCTAATGGCTTTGCTATAACAAGACATTTTCTATGCTGATAATGAGGTGTATGGAATTTTATTAAACATAGTTTTCTTGTTCTATGAACATGATTATAAGTAAATATATGTAGTTACATATATATCAACATGAAGAAACCATTTTGACTAAAACATAATATTTTAGCAATGCTGATTAAATTGATTTGATGGGGATAATTTATGTTGAAAGGATTATAACATCCTTTCCAGACAAGTGTGCCCCATGTCAAATTATGTGGCCAGTGTCAGTTCAGATTTTTACTGAATGGAGGGGTAGAGAGAGAAGTCATTGAAAAACTTGAAAGATATGATTTGCAGAGTGAAAGCAAGACATAGGTGTGTCAGTGAGCATGACAAAAGACCTAGAATACTGGAGACAGTGGGCAGTTGCCCACCTCATGCCCTTATGTAGAGGAATTTAAATCCAGCAATATGGCTGCTCTGGTAAGGGATCACATCCAATGACATCCTAGGTCTGTGTGATCTGTCTGGAATGCAGACACACTACACCCTTTTAATCCATAACATTGAAGGTAAAGTTAGTTTGTAGAAGGAAGAAGCTATGTTTGAAAATGACATCTAATTGAGGGGCAGATAAAGTGCTGAGCAAAGAAAGATTTGACAGAATGAGTCAGAAATAAAATATGGTTATTTCTCATGAGGACAGAAAAGAGAGGCAACTTAAGAGAGCAGGTAGAGAGAGATAAGAAAGAGTTAGAGAGGCAGGGCAGTTTTATTGGGATAGTTTTAGAGAGACACCTTGTAGCTGAAGACAGAACAAGCTAGAGAATATGGAGCCAGAAGATTAGAACAGATTGTCAGAGTTAGTTTGTGGTCAAGCAGAACAACAATTCACTCAGAAACTAAGAGAAACCAATTTGAATCAGTCATCTTGGAGAGGAGTTTGGGCCAGAACAGCTGAGTTGAACCAGCTAGCCAGTGTTCTGAAAGAACTAGAAAGGGTGAGTTTTTAGTTCTGCTGAGTAAGCTTCCAAACTAACAATTACATCTAGCAAATAAAAGTTACACTTACATCCCTAATAGTTTTTATCCTCTATACATTTTGTCATAGGTTTTCATTCCCCACAATTATGACTGCTGTGCATTTGTCTTAATACTTGCATTATGGATTCCCAAAGTCACAGGATAATCCTGCATGTGAGATGTTGAGGGTCTTTGACCCCAACTGGTTCTGTTTGGTAAATAAAGTTGCCTGCAGCCAGTAGCTCTGCTGGGAGACAGAGGCGGGACTTTAAGATTTGCGGGCAAGGGGACCAAGGACTTAGAATCACCATGTCATGAAAGGAATAAGATACAAGCTTTGAGAAGTGATGCAGAAAGAGTGAACACCTATGGGACAGACGCCAGAGTCTTGTGCAGGAGGAAACACTGAAGTAGGTACCTGAATGTTAAGAAGGAGCTATCCACAGGCTGTCTGCAGGGGGATGAGCTCAATACAGAGGAAGTTGCACACACAAAATCCCCAGGGAGGAGGCTACGAATGTAATGAGAAAGCTAAGGTAGCCCTTGAGACTGCTGTTAGTACTCCTCTGTTCTGAAGCCACTAGGAGTTCTGGTATCTGATACATGAAGACAAGTGCTTTTAGCATTTCATCATTTCTTCCCACTTGTCTTGAAATACCTGCGCCATCTTGTTTCCTACTCTGCCTCTTAAGGGAGCCCAACTGAGCATTGCTCCCTAAACGTCCTCCATGCTTTCCTACTTCTGTAACTGTCTTTGTGTTCAGAGCTCTTCTCGAAATACTATGCCATCTCAAAATCACTTCTTTATCTGTCCTGAAAGTGTAGCTAAACACAACATTTAGGCAAAATTCCTGTGAGCTTTTCAACAAATCCATCCCTATTGTGCTTTCAATTTTAGGACTTAGTGCAGTTGGGTTTTAATTCCTTGGTTTCTTCTTCATGGGGTCGTGGGGGACCTAATCATGACGCTATTTTATAGCATGCTGCATGGTGTCTCGCTCCCTAGAAACAGTCATTATAGTAGTTGAATCTTAAAACGTTTACAGACATGTGCTATTTGTGCAAAATAATGCTGAACACTAGAGAAAGTTTCTAAAATATTTATAACACAGCCAATGAGGAAGGCTTGTCAGGACATAATATATTTAATAAAGGGGTGGAGTTATAAAAATCAATGCTATGGGACTTTAAAACTCTGGCCTCCTGGGAAATAGCCAGCGCTTATCTCTTACTGTTTCTGACCTTGGCGTTATCCTTGAGATCATTCTGATTTTTGACTCTCAGCATAATTTGTGTGATCATCGAAGTACTCGGAATGACAGTATCCACTGTGAGAGCCAGGTCCCAGTTCACCCTGGGAACAGGCTTGCTTCTCCATACCAGTGAGCACCAAGAGCCCGCTGGCTGAGATAACTGCCCTGAATATGGCCGTGGTGGCTATGTAGCTCTGTTAACTCCACCCATTTTCTAAGTCATTACTCAGTAAAAGTCTAACTTTTTCTTATTTTCAATCTGTCTTTCAGATAATGGCTGACATCTAAGTATGTTTTCTAAGGCACTCCGGACTTTCTTACTCTTTCTCTGAAGCTATGCGCCTTCCATTCTATTGGTGTTTGCTGCCACATGGTTGTTTACTGACTTCCACTACGGAGCATCCCAACTTAACTCAAAAGGCAGAAACTGCTTCCTCTCTCCTTTCTCTACAGATCCTCCCCCAAGGCTCCTCAGTACGTACACTGCTACAGCAATGATTTGCAGCTTACCAACCCTTCTGTTTTCTCCCAAATTCTAATAAAAATTGTCTTTGAGATTAAAAAAAAAAAAATGATACAAGCTTTAGAGCAGCAGGAAGAGAGGCAAACTAATTATCTAAGAGGTTTCAGCCCCTGTCCCCCATTGGGTCCAGGGTAGCAAAGTAATGTAGATTTTAATAAGTAATAACACAAGAGTTCAGAGGGGAGGCATAGCAATGTGGAAGTTTGGGAGTGGCCCAACAGTTGAGCTAATTAAGGCAGATGAAATATAAGGCTGGCTCTCTCTCTCTCTCTCTCTCTCTCTCTCTCTCTCTCTCTCTCTCTGTGTGTGTGTGTGTGTGTGTGTATGTGTGTGTGTGTGTCTTTCATTTGAGAATCCAGAGTGTTGGGGCAGGTAGCAAGGAACTCACACTGCTGCTACCACTGGGGAGATTAGAGCAGTTTATTCAACTACAGCTACATAGGACAATTGAGAGAACCTATTGAGGACATTTGAAATCATCTATTTCAATGTTTATGGAAAATATTTATTAAAAATTATAAATAATAAAAAGTAGAAGGCATACTCAAAATTACTTGATACATGCATTTATAAGCCCATAGAGAAAAAAAAAAAAAAGAATAAGTACGGCGACATAGACTTTTATAACAGAAGCTTTGAAGGGAAGAGAAAAGCAATTTTAGAGAAATTATTATCATAGAGTTTATCACCATGAGACATTTCAAAACTGCAAAAATTATAGCAGAAAAAGATATTCAAGAAACAGAGAATACTGCTATGTCAACACACCATGCCCTACCTGCCCACGTTCAGTGTGACTGAGTCCAGAGGTGTGATATTAGGTCAGAAATTAGAGTGTTTTGTTTCTTTGTTTGTTTTGTTTATTTTGTTTGGTTTGCTTTTTTTCTTCCCAATGGGGAGCCTTGGAACAGCATTACTGATGGGCCAGCATTGCATATGGTATTCTTAGATGACATTCTCCACTGAGTCTTATAGCATTAGCAAAGATTTAAAGATAGGTAATCCACCTATGTAGGTTTTGTTTTAGTTATAAGCATCATTGTAAGGGCATTTTAAATATAAAGAATATTTCTTCTAGCAAGCCTTTTACGTTTACTCGAGAAATTCCATCAGAGAAGAAAATAAATGGTGTTACTGGCCTCTTTTTCTCTACAGTGTCATTCCTACATTTCCTAGGGATACTAACAAAGTGTTGGCTCACTTATTTTATTCTTTTTCACCAATAATATTTCAGAATTATTTTGAAAAAATGGTGTAAAATAAAGGTTATATTCTAGAGATTTCATATAGTTCTAAAAGCACGATATTCTGGGATAAGTTTGAAGATCTAGATAACCTGTCACATGACGACTTTCTTCAGTAAGGAAGAATAGAAAGACTCTGAACCCAGTCTCTCTGACAGAATATGTAAATATGGCTTTCCTCATTTCCTTTAGCTTGGTAAATCAGTGTTATTGACTGTTCTAGCTATAGGTATTAAGCGATTTTATAATCACTTCAGAAATCAATAATTTTCTCATATAGACAATTTTTCACTAAAAATAGATGAATGGTTTCCCATTTGCTCTGTTTTCTTTTTCCCCCCCGCCTTTTCTTTGATCAGAAAGGCTTCAAGATTTTTCTTGTATCCTTTGATTTAGAGCAACTGAACTGAATATATGAAAGAATGCCAAAGTGCCTCTTTCTTTTCTGAATGTTCATTAATAACAGAGAGCCAGCATTTTGAGCTGCCTTCTGTTTATTCTCATTGTGTGAGCATATTACCCAGAATCCTGTGCTGCTAATGGACAGCTCTCTCCTGTCAGTCAATTTCACTCTATTGCTAACTATATCATAGATTTCCCCCACCAAAGCACAGAGTGCCCAAATATGCCTGAATATAATTGCCTGTCCCTTCATTTGCCCATTTTTTGTAGCTCTGTAGGTGAAGTTGATACTCTGGGTCACTGGAAGTGTCTCCATCGTGTTCCAAGTGGAAGTAATGATGACTGGTATCTAATCATTTTTTTGCTCATTAGAATCTCTTGAGAAAAACAAGAACAAAACTCTCCCTTTAACTTCAAACCCACAATAAAAGCCTCATCCAGCTAAGCCATTTATGAGTAAATATACAACACAGCCATTCTGTGTCATGAATGTATTCATGACAAATGGAATAGATTGCTTTTCTCTTTAATTGATCACATTATGCTTTGTAAAAGATAATAAGAAATATGGAACATTTTCTCCTGAGTCTCATCTATTATAGAAACCAGAGACAGATGGGTAATATATACTATAGGCTGTCATATGGGTGAGAAAGAAAATGACGTTAGAAAGTAAATTAGGGTGCTGCAATTGGCCCAAAGGGAAAGCTTCTTAAAATCCAGAGATGAGGCGTGGATAGAAATGATGCTGTCTCATAATCTATTCCATTTATTTTATCCTTGTGTTCTTTTAGGCAACTCTTTCCCATTCTTTTAGGCATCTGTTTTGAAATAAGTAATTTTTAATTATATCCTAGGCATATCTGGATAAAACATCCAAAGATGTCCTTCCAAAATTTCAATGCAAGTCTCAGTTCTTCTCTCCATATGAACATATGTGTAAATGTATGTGAAACTATTAAGGATTTATATATATATATATATATATATATATATATATATATATATATACTGCCTATCTAAATACTTTATGAGGTGTTTATAAGATACATTAAAACCCTCTACTCTGATAAGTATGAGAAAAAAGTTGCTATTTCATTTAGTGATAACAGAACAAATATTTTTATCTTAAATCAAATGTTCTTTTATGCTTTAGCCTACATGCACTATATATCATTCTTATAAAGTGTTAAAGATTTAAAAAACAATTTATGTATAATATTGTGTTATATAATTCTTGCTAATATTCATTAAAATTTATGATAAATAAATTTGAGTTCCAATTCTTCCTCATTGCTCAATTCTTCATAAAATATTATTTACCAAGGTAAGTAATTTCGATCTTCAACCCTTTATATCCTCACATTTCCAAGTGTTAGTCAAATCTTTCTTTTTTTTATTAGCATGATTGAGGGTACCTGCAACTGGGGCAGAAGAGAACATAATTGTAACACAGTGGGCCTTTTCTTGTCATGAATATGTATGTATTTTGTCGATTTCACTGCAATTAATACAGCCTGTGACTGACCTTCTTTGCCTTTGTATAGAGTTACTGGGTTCTTCCTTTTAAAGAACTAGGCTCCAAATGACTGTTTGCCTCCACTGTATGGGATTATAAAAAGATAGACATATTGAAAAATCTGAATATAAATTCCAGAGCCATAAAAGGTGGTTGTTTTGTATACATGTATGTAGCTGAGGCATTGAAAATGAAAAAAAAATAGTTGCCTTAATAATGAATTGCTGTGAAACATGCCACTCCAAATTTAGTCAAATATACCCAGAATTTGTTATTAGTCATGATTCTGTGGTTAGGCTGTTATTACACTTGTAGTTCTCTTTTTTAACTGTTCAGGAAGTTGTAGATAGATAACGACTGGTACTGAAGTTGTCTGGAAGATAACAAGGCTGAAGAATGACACATTCTGTTTGCAGGATCAACCGCACATAGCCTTCACGTCACTCAAGGTTTCCTCTAGCGTACATTTCCAGAATTGCGACATGGATTTGATTGACTTTAAAAGTGGAGTTACAAACTTCCCGGACTCATGCACAGCACATTCATCACTGCAATAGTTTTATTTTACTACAGATTAAGCAAGCAATTAGGCCAACTGAGATACCAGGGGAGGGATAAAGAATCCACCTAATAATCAGAGGGATATAAAAGCACACATTAATTTATTATTCTCGCTACTTAAGTAATTCAAAGAGACAAGCAAAATTGACAAACTGCAATACATCATGAACATCTACTATATTTTAGATTGCTCTTAATGTTAAGACATAATAACAGTTATGTCAAATTCCATAAATTTGTATTACTTTGCTATGTACATATATAGATAGATAGATAGATAGATAACTGAGAGTGGAAGTATTAAAAAGAAGCATAACTTGTCCTTTACTCATTTTGTAAGTGAACACAGAGCCATGTCCTATCTAGACAATTATGTTTGAGTATTCATGCAATGAGAAACAGTGACTAGTGGCACATACTTGAGTCAGAGGTACATATAAATCTTCATGGTGGAGAATCTTAAACACAATGTTTGTGAGGTCATGAGATAAAGACACTAGGCAAATCTTGTTCATATTCATGATCCAAATTTCCTTGAAAATACATTGGGTAATGTGATGACTATTCTTAGTTGTCGACTTGTCTTAATCTGGAATTAATTAGACCCCTTAAAAAATGGAGGGTACACCTCTGAGCAAAAGTTGTTTAATTTTAACTAAAAGATCCATTTCTAAGCTGAGTCTTTCAGGTGGGAAGACGAACCTTTAATTCAGATCATTTGACTTGGAAAATCCACTTCTCATCTAGGCCAAACCTTCTGTTAGGAGCCGATATGTGTCCTTGAATAAAGAAAGCTTTTGCTCTTTGCCTTCTTTCTCTTGCCTTACTAGGAAGTCAATTCTTTCACTGTAATTAAGGTTCATTTCTTTGGAATTCCAGAGTATACTGAAGACCAGATGGGATATTCAGCCTTGTGACCTTAGCAGCTACTAGATTCTTGGAATTTCTCTTCAGAACCAACCATTGGTGAACTAACTGTACCAGCCTGTAAGTCACTCTACTAAATCATATATATATGTTTATATATATATATATATATATATATATATATATATATATATATATATATGAATGAGAGAGACTAACTGGACCACAGCCTATAAATCACTTTAATAAATCCCATAGATAGATAGATAGATAGATAGATAGATAGATAGATTCATTTGGTAAGTACTGTTACTCTGGAGAACCCTGATTTCTTTTTACTGTATAATTCCTATTCCTATGTATTATCTATCTTTCTTTCTATCTATCTATCTATCTATCTATCTATCTATCTATCTATCTATCTATTCATTCCTCTCCCTTTATCATATCTTTATATTTCCTAGGTATTACTATATTCCTAGATATTTTCTGGGTATTACTAATATCTTAAATAATTCATATTTATTATAAATATACTTTAGGACATTTCAAATAGCAAAGTACTAGAGAGAATATTTATCAAAAGGAAAAATAACCTTGAATCAAGGAAGAAATGAGGGGAATTATTAATAATATTCTATCGTAAGGGTTAACAGTGAATTGTGTTGGAAGGAATATTCGACTGTGGACCAAGAATTTTCACAACAGTTTTAATGGAGCCTACTTTTTTTGTAGAACAGTTTCAGAAGAGATCAAGAAAGAAGTGGAAGTCAAGCCAGTGGCATTCTAATATCTTAGCAAAATCATACAAAGAAATTACGTTTATAGCTTTTCATTATGAGAAACTAGATGATAGTAGATTAGACATGTGACATGACAAATTTGATTTGAAAAGATAAAAAAGAATAGGTGGGAAGAGACAGAAGGAGGAAATAATACACTTAAATCGAAGATGTACTACTCTTGCTTAAAGGCCAGGCAACCTCAAGTCCCAAGGACAGAAAATCCTGAAATTGTTAGGAGGTCAGATGACACAATCATTAATTCTAGGATAAGGATTTGGTTTTTTTTTCAAACACTGTATTTTTTTAAATTTACACAAACAAGTCTGAAAATAAAAATAACTGTTTTTCAACAAATATCCAGAATGCTAACTTATATAAAAAAAGAACAAGAGGAAAGAAAATATGTTTTCAAATACCTAAATTTTAAATTTAATTTTTACATTTTGAGGCTATCATACACAAATACTATATTTATACCATAATATTGAGGTAAAATCAATTGCCATTGGGTAATTCATTGTCAAAGAATATTTAATGATTGGTATTATATTCACCTTGTCTAGTGTAAAGAGCCAGTAAACTTTTGAGCGAATGTGTATAGTTTGAAATGAGCCGATTATATAAAGGACCAAGAAATTGGACCCATGGGAATTTGGCAAAGCCTTTTCCTCAGATCAGATTTGGAAAGGCAAAGCATTCCTCTTTATGAATTATTAACTAGTGTGTACACAAACTAGCAAGCACAGTTTCTTTCTCCTGGAATTTTAAAGTGTGGGATTGCTCACTAATAGACACATCCTAAGGAGACCAGCTAGCTAATCCTCCTTTATCATGTTATTTGGAATAATAATAAAGAAACTGAGGGAATTAACTGTTATGGTGATTGATGCCACTCCATCAGCATGGGCCTAATTACTGACCTAAGCTTTTCTGCGCATGTGTCTGTCCTTCTTGCTTCATTCCCTCATTGTCCTGGTCAGATGTTCAGATCCAAGCCTCACAGTAGTCAGTGGTCTACAAAGTTAGTTACTATAAGATGGTCTTTGAAAGGTCATTTCATGGGACATCACAAGTTCTTGTAAGGGAAGGGTGGCCCTTGGTCCTGTGAAGGCTTGAAGCCCCAGCGTAGGGAAATGCTAGGGTGGTGGGGCAGGAGTGGGCGTGTGCGTGGGGAACCACCCTAGTGGAGGCAACGAGGAGGGGATTGAGATGGGGGCGGGTTCTCGGAGCAGAAACTGGGAAGTGGGATAACATTTGAAATGTAAATTAACAAAATAACCAATAAAACATTAAAAAAAAAAAAAGAACTAGTTTTATAAGTTCAACTTAACAGGATGAGTCTTTGTTTGTTTGCTTGTTTGTATAGTTTTCAGTGTATCTGATACCAGACTCTTCACATTCTTTTCAGAGTGAAGATAGGCTAATTGCCGGAGAAGATTATTTTCATGTTATTAAGCATTTTGGGCAATATGCTGTCATGTGGAATTCAGTTCTTTACAGTAAAATATGTTCTGTGAATGAATATGACTAGAAATAGAAAAACAATAACTTTTTATGTGGACCTGAACATGCCACAGATGAAATAGCTTAAAAGCTCTTTGAAGAGAGAGAGCAAATACACACCTCTAATAGCCCTACAAGGTTATTTCCTGTTCTGTGAGGAAACGTTCCCAGTCAGTCTAAATTAGCTCTTCCAATCAGGCAACTGATGAGGCAATTTTTACCACACTTGAATTTCCTGCACAGCTATAAAGAAGGAATAAAACATAATTAGAAAGCTTAAGAGAAAATTTGCAGCCATTTCTACTTTCCTTTTATTTCTCTTCTCTTGGCTTAGCTGCAGAAGATGATAATACTTTGATGGTGAATTTGTAGATTCTCTATTTAAAATACAGATGCACATCTCTACAAATAATTTTAATTTTTATGTAAATATCTCTAATATTAACTATTTTAATCAGTAGAATTGTTATCTTGCAAGAATTTTATTAGAGTTTGGGATTTCTTATAATTTTGCCCATGCAACTGCTGATTGCAAATAGCCTATCAGAAATTCTGATTAGCAATTACGAATATATTTAGTTAATAAAAGTGATAAATCATTATTAAGGAAATATAATTTATTTCATAGAAAAAAGATATTCAATAATTTTTGAGTCTTGGAGTACAGGAACTCTGTTCATTGAATTACAAAAATATTAATGCCTCATGAGCTCAAGTTGGTTATATGTATCAGTTGTCTATTATGAGCTGTAGTCTGAAGTAATTAATTTGTTTTTCTTTCAAGGTTTTGAAATATCTGGCTTGATCTTCTGTCCGTCTGATTAATCAGTTAATTAAAAACTTATGTCAGTAGTCTGACCTAGTTAATTCACTAGAAGCATACATTAATGCAGAGTAGCAGACAAGTCCCCTTCTGACCCATTTGGACAAATCACTGCTCATCATCTGTCTCTCCTAGGAGAAGAAGCATAGTATTGGAAGCCTAGGTTCCTTCCTGGGCATAGCAGCCACACTGGAAGCAAACAAATGAAAACAACAACAATGATAATTACAAATCAACAAAAAACAAACAAGCGGTACATCACACTTAAAACAGGAAGGCTATAAAAGAGGTTGCAAAATTTGGTGACTAGAAAAAGTAACTGTGCCTAGACTGGCATGCAAAGGTGCCATGGTGGAGAAGCACTTAAATGTTCCCAAGAGGCAAAGAAAGAATCACCTGATAAATAACTTATAGTATTTTCCTCTATGTGAGAATTCTGCTTGATCATTTTTCTTAAAATTATACTACTATTTTTAGTCACTGATCTTTTGGCTTTGTCATGCTTGTCTTTAAATTCCATTTTCTATATGATTACAGTTTGATATGGACATTGGACTTCATTAATCAGATCAAGAGAGTCACATACCTGAGAAAGTGACTGAAACATAAAACAGAGGCAGGGATAGAAACTAAAAATAATTCAAAATAGTCTCGATGCCAGGCCAACATTTTGGAAGAGCTGATTACTGTCATTATAACCCTGTCTATCAGCTCCCTTTCCCATCTTGCTTCTGTCTCTCTCTCTGTGTCTCTCTCTGTCTCTCTCTCTCCTCTCTCTTCCCTCCTGTTTCTCCTACTTAAACATTGAGATTTTTATTTCCCAGGCTGCAAACTCAGACAAAAATTACTTATTCTAAACTTCCAATATATCACAGCTGAATATAGCCCAGGGAGTTCAGACTCTAATCATAACAGTTTCCCTGGGAAATGTTGCTTAGTTACAGCCTTTTTCATTTTAGCACCATCATCAACAAAATCCTTAAGTTGGGGATGCTTGAATTTCACAGATCTCTGGACTACCTACCTGCTCTGGTTTTCCTCCTCATTCAAATAAAAGTTGAATTAGCTTACTAAATTTCCTACGCTTATTAGCCCAGTGATAGCTGTGCTCTCAAATACCTGTGGAGAAAATTAATGAGCTTTTGCAGTATACTAAAACTACACACATCTTTGGAAACTAATGTGTTCAGCCCAAGGCATGATGGATTGATCAAGTGTACTGTTAAACTTTGTTGTTTCAGAAAAAAAATGCTTATACGAAAATAAGCAGGCATCATTTATTTGTGATTTATAGGTTTTGAACTTTAATTCTGATTTTTTATACCATTCCTTGTGAGAAAGAGTTATAATGAGATTAGTACAATGGTATTTCCAGTATTTTCACACATATAATTCTGTTTTTAATCATATTTTGTGCATGGGTTTTATATGGAGACTGTAATCATGATGGATGCCATGATCCTTAATTCTGATACAACTTCTCAAATCTTTGTATTTGCCAAATTGCAAATGCATTCAGGTATATATGTGTATAGATGTGAAAATCAATTTAAGTGTTAAGTGAAGACTGGAATGAAGAAATCACTTTTTCAATGAAATCCGACTGGATACAAATATTCTGCATAGAAAATAAGTTCCTTGTAATATGTGAAGTTATTTACATTTTATTAAATGGAGGTATTTCCAGGGATTTATTGACCTAATTTTGAGAGAATTGACTTTGTCTTGGCCAGATCCCAAATAAATAGTACTTTCTTTTTATGAATGAGAGAGTAAAATGCAGAATTTCATAGAGACATGAGAAATATTTTATTATGTTTATAGTTTTATCTCCAGATAACATTGAATAATTATGAAATACCACTGAGATACAGTTTTAGCCTCCTTACAGTGCTCTTTCTCTTTGAACAGTTTCAAGGGTTCAAGTCTACCTTGTAGTACCACTTTAGGGGTCTAGAATGCAGCTCAGTATATGATGAGGTCTGTGGAAAGCACTGGGTCACTATGTCTCTCTGTGAGGTGACTGGTCTTCCATTCTACAGTCAAAGTGTTGAGAAGGTGTCAAGGGCTTTACTAGAGCAGCACAATTACAGCAGTACTAGGTAGTGCCTTTATCACTTGTGGGAACTTGCCAGGCAGTTGAGGCTAGGCTGGAACATCTTGGCTTCATGCACTGTTGTTATAAAATAAATAACATTAGATTATTTGGTTGAATATAATAAAATAGGTTGCTAGCAAAAATATTAGATGTTTTGTTGGTAGGGACCACTTGAAAATAACTGCCCAAGTACTCTCTTATCTAGCATTATCTAGATGACTTCCCATTCTTAGACTGTTTTATAGTAGAGTACACACACACACACACACACACACACACATATATATATGTATATATATATATATAATATAAATATATATATAACTGTTGATTAAATATTTGTTGATTAATAACAGAGTGTGCATAATGAACCTTTGAAACATTAAAATAATAAACCATGACAGTACTACTAATAATGGCCCAGCTCTGCTTCTTGGTTCTAGTTTCATACACGCCAACAATCTTTAGTAGTTTTAAGTTCAAAGCTATATAACAATGATTAAAATAAGGTTATAAATTATAAAAAATAGATCTATTTTCATAAATGGACACAATTTACAGGTTCCTCATACAAGCTTCAAGAGATTGGTTTTGGTTTAGAGGGAGGAAAAATACCATTAGCACTCACCCATGACATATGGGAATATAATTAATTCTTTTTTCGCTAGTAAGCACCCCTTGTATAAACACGGCAAACTATTAATCACAACTGAGGGAGGTGTCACAGGAGGTGTTTTCTTAACCGAGCTGGTAGTATTCTAATTGATCAGCAATTTGACTTCAGCATCATTTTAAAATTTCTTTTTCTTTGGAATATATAAAAGTCAAACCAGAGAAAAAATTTTATTTTCAGAAAACTTGCTGAATTATTTTCATTTTGTAAACTAAAGTAGATTTGTTCTAATATTTTTCATGACCATAATTTTGGTTGCTAATGCTTGAATCTTACTTCACTTCTTGTTGGTGATCGAAGTGGTGATTTTGTGGATAAATGTCACTATGAGTTGTTATTTAGTGCTTGAAAATGTTTCTGAAGTTGAGTGTCAGATCACTTTCGGTATCTTACTGAGGAGCTGATATATGTGCTGCTTTATGGTCTTAGTCCTTTCCTCTTTTCCATGAGATTGTGTTATAGAAAGTGTGCTACCTTCACACTGAGTGAAACTAGGCAGATCAATGGGATAGGACAGTCTAGTTCCACAGATTCTTAATAAATTATACTTACTGCATTGCTTTCTTGTGCCTTCCAAAAGTAGTTGGAAAAATGTGATTTTGGTAATTATATGCTTTTGAGATGCAGACATTGAAGAAACTACTTAAAAATCAAAACAAAATAACAGAAACATTGGTAGAGAAGCCAAGCTATCATTAGGCTGCAATAAACACAGCACAATAGAATGAATAAAAGAGGGTCTGGCTCATGCTCTTAATTTTCAGTTTTTAACATGAAAAGAATCAGCAAAGGGACCTGAAGGAGCAGCAATGAAATAACAGGAAAACTAGAAAAAATGTGTCATGGGAAAGAAGTAAATAAAAACATTGTATATTTAATAGAAAAAATGGTCATTCACAAAAACATTGCTTAAAGATCGGGAATAATGTTTGTAGCAGTATATAACTTTCTAAATAACTACACCATGTGCTATGTGCTGCCAGTGACTGAGACTGAATGCTGGGTTAGCTTGTGTGGAGACTACTTGTTTCTCAGAAAGGTGGCAGATTCTAGAGATCTACCAGCCGAGTGATAGTGTCTTGAGTTCAGTATTATCCTCAGCAGTAGGATGCAGAGTAGGACCTAAAGGTTATTTCCTTAGTTGCTCTGGCTTTTCCTGAGACCTCACTTGCTGCTGACAGGTCTTATTTTCTGGGATACCAGAGCTAGCTGGCAATGGCCCAGCATGCCACTGTGACCTACATATATCTGAAACGTGTGTCTGCTAATTACAGAAACCCTTACAATGGCAGTTATGGTGCTATGGTTCTATCTTTTAATATTGACTCCCTCCCTCCCTTCCTGTTTTTAAAATTTTTTTGACAATGATGACAATTGGCAGGCCTCTTGTATGTTATAAACAAGGTGTCTAAGACTGATTTATAACCCCAGGGTTAAGTTTGGATATTTTTCTTGCTCTATTTACTCTGCTGCTTCTTGAAATAACCAAATAAACTTTGTGTGCTTATCTGAGGCTCTGCTTTTAGGAAGGTCAATTAATAATGACTGCTAGTTAAAGAGATTTAAGAGTTTTAAGTGTTTTGCTCTAACTGTTTTATGGTGAGATAAATTAAAACATGAATACTTTCCAACCAGAAAGAACCAAAGGTGAATTTAGGATTGATTGTAAGTACAACAAAGGTATAGTTAATTTCCTCATAGGTAGACAGTAATAGAAAACGCCAAGAGTTTTTAATCACTTTAGAGAAGAAAGACACATACACACATACAAACATGCACATGCACACACACACACACACTCACACAGATTGTTATTGTTGTTCTATTTCTCCTTCTTCTTCTTCTTCTTCTTCTTCTTCTTCTTCTTCTTCTTCTTCTTCTTCTTCTTCTTCTTCTTCTTCTTCTTCTTCTTCTTCTTCCTTTTCTTCTTCTCTCCTCCTCCTCTTCCTCCTCTTCCTTCTCTTCCTCTTCCTCCTCTTCCTTCTCTTCCTCCTCCTCCTCCTCCTCCTCCTCCTCCTCCTCCTCCTCCTCTCCTCCTCCTCCTCCTCCTCCTCCTCCTCCTCCTCGCCTTTCTGTTTTGTAGATTTTGATGTGTTCTATACTATCCACTTTTCTATTCAATCTATGGCTTCTGTAATGACTATTCCTGATTGTCAACTTGACTATATCTAGAGTGAACTACAATCCAGAATTAGAGGCTCACCTGTGATCCAGATCGTGAATCTGGAAGACACAAGTTTCTGACCTGGATCTTGGCATGGAGATCTTGAGGAATAGTGGCCATAAAAAACTTAGGCCCAGGCAAAGTAGTACTCGCCCTTAATCCCAGGAGAATGAGGCAAGGAGAACTCTGAGTTCAAGGTCAGCCTGGGACAAAGCAAGTCCCAGATCCAGGCATGGTGGTATACACCTTTAATCTGGGCCACACCTTCTGCTGGAGACCTACATGAGGACATTGGAAGAAGGAAGATTCACTCTTCTTCACCTGTGTGCCTTGTGGGACTGAGCAACTGCTAGATCCTTAGACTTTCAGTCACAGCTGCTGCTGACCATTGCTGGGGAAGTGGACTACAGACTGTAAGTCATCAACAAATTCCCTTACTATATAGAGACTATCCGTAAATTCTGTGACTCTAGAGAACCATGACTAAGACACCTACTGAATGCTAATTATGCTAATGGGTTGATCTAGGAAGCAAGATGGCTACCATTCTCTGGGGAAGCCTAACAGTCCTTAGGTACAACAATCCATGCGCTCAAGGCACAGACTGATCATATGCTACAGCATATGACAAAAAACAAGTACCATACCGAAACTCATAGCCAGAGTGAAATAGAGCCTGATAAATTGACTTGGAAGAGGAAATAATATGGAAACTGATACATCAAAAAATGGAAATTTATGTCTGTGGAAAAGGTAGGCACTATCTCTCAAGGAGTAGAACAGGAGATCAGAGGAGAGAGTATTTCTGAAGATCTAGATGAACCTGAGTCATGAAGAGTAATCAATATCGTTCTATAAGCTGGAAAAAACAACAACAACAAAACAAAAAACAAAAAGGAAAGCAACTTAGTGGTACCCAGCACACAGAACCCAATGTGCTGTGTTTACAGCTTTGGATATTCTGAAAGACACTAGAAAAACAATGTGTTTAAGAGATAATTGCATACACCAGCTGATATGAGCCCCCACCCCCATACACAGCAGAGGACTGCCTGGTCTGGCCTCAGTGAGAGAGGATGCACCTAAACCCTCAAGAAACTTGAGGCCCCAGGGAGGGGGGAGGTCTGGTGGGGTGACATGGGGTGTGGGAACATCCTCTTGGAGACTGGGGGGAGGAGTTATGGGATGGGGAGCAGTTGGGAGGGCAGACCAGAAGGGGGATGAAGATTGCACTCTAAAAGAGGATTAAAGAAGAGAGAGAGAGAGGAGAGACAGAGAGAGAGAGAGAGAGAGAGAGAGAGAGAGAGAGAGAGAGAGAGAGAGAGAGAGATTATTGCACTCTACAGGCTGATGCATTGAAAACTGTACCCCTTCTTGGTGGTACTTACAGGGTTTGAAAGTTTTATTACCTTAAGCAGTTGGAACTTTGCTAGAAACAGTAGGTCTCTTGGGAGTGGGCTTGAAGATTTTAGATCCGAATACAGCTTTGTACACTCTCTGGTCCATGGGGTTGTGAGAAAATAACTTCATACCCTGCCTGCCACATGATTTTCCCTCCATCGTGAACTCTTCACACAAACTAAGAGCCCCAATTCACTTTGCCTTTCTTAAGTTCCTTCTTTCAGTTTCTTCTTTTCAGGTATTATGTTCAAACAGTAAATAAGTCACAAATGCACCGGAAAACTCCTTTATGGGAGTCATTGTTCTCCTACCTTTACGTGAGTCCTAGAAATTGAACTCAGGTTACCAGGCTGGCACAGTGACAATTTTCAACCTCAGAGTCATCTTATCTTCCTCCTGTGCATCTTTTTTTCATCTGTAATTTATCATTTTGCTTTTGTTTTCACGTAATTTTTTTTGCTTTATTTCATTAGAAAAATACCGATTCATAAATTGATGCTGTAAATTATCATGATGCCTGGGAAATGGCTTCATTTATGAACATAAATGTTATATATTTGGATGCTAATACAGGTTCAGGCAAGTGGCCAGGATAAAAATTTATTTGTGAGTTAGAATCAACAGTTTTTTGGGTTAAAGGATTTTAGAGGTTCATAGCAAACATTCCCTTCACAATTCTCACTTATGCAGCTGTGTAGCAGACTATGTAACTTCTCGCCTAAAGAACACCAGACAGGGAGCTTATCTGACTTGATTTCAGCCTGTCTATTGGTTGGTGCTGTGTATGAGGTATCCTAGTGCTCTTTTGAGCAGGTAGTTACACATATACATAGGAGATCAGGAAAGTCAAGAATATCATTTGGGAATTTTCATCCTGATTACAGATGTTGTGCTCAGGGAGACAGATACCACAATCTAAGCAGTTGTGTTTTATGACAGAACGGTCTATCACATGCCATTTAATTTTGTACCATTTTAAGTTTAGACAGAAGGAGTTGGATGATTGACAACTGAAAAGGTCCAGACACCCGTGAGAGATATCATAAAAGTGACAGCATGGAACTTGTATGAAATCCACATCTTAACAAGAAGTAAGCAAGTGAAAAATGCTGAAAATTCATGGGACTTGGAGATATTTTGTTGATCATTGAGCATAACCATGGTGGAAATAGTGAAGGAATATCAGATTTGAATGTGTCTAGAGACAAGCAGGAGATTAAAAGTAAGGGTATATTACATAGATGATACTTTAGAATTTTTTTCTGTGAAGAAAGACAATGGCAATAATTGAAAGAGAAATGTTCTTTATTTTAAAATTTTCATTTCATAATTTTAAGAAAACATATTCATAAAAGTACTGATTATTTCCTTAAGGTTTATTTAACAGAGATTCAAAAAGTAAACTGGAATTCAAATGTTCCTCTGGGAAATTTTCTGTATAGAAACTCCATATCATTTTTATAGAAAAAAATATCTAGAAAAGTAAAATTCCAGAAATGTTCATTAATAATTTCACTAAGAAATAATAATTACTTATATTTCATTCATTTTCTGCTTTCATATGAACACATTTCAATGTAGTTATAATGATAATATTCACATATATAGTTATTTTTATATACTTGAATATTCTCATAAACATTTCTGTGTTTTTGAATGCACAGAACAATTTTACTTATTAAATACTTCCAATATCAATATAGTATACATTAACTAGTCCTTCTTTCTAACATCTAGATTTCTATGTGCCTTTTTAAAGCATAATTTGAATGTAATCTTTGAGTAGTACCTGTAGGAGCTAGGTTATCATAATTCAAAATGTATAAGATTTGTAAGGCAAAATTTTAAAAGGCTTCTTCCTTGGATACAAGCCACAACCTTCCTGCTATCTAAATCAGACTCAGCCCTTGGCACTGGACTATAGGGTGGTCGTATTCCTCATTTTCAATCCATCCCTTCCATGGCTCAGGCATTCATTCATCAGAGACCTAAAGAGAGCTTTTAGTCTCGTATTTCATTCTGCTTTCTTCTAGGCTTTGAATGCTTTAACAATTTCCCATATTCCTCCAGGCACCACTGATAACAGGATGATGGTTTCAGCTGCTACACTAGCACTGCTACCCAACCCTGAGTACTCTAATGGCTATCATCTCTGTTCTAATAAAGAAGCTGGGAATATTCACACAACATCATTCAGTGTAGATATTAAGCTGAGCCACACTGGGTGATATTGATGCTTAAAACAGAAAAAAAAAAAAAAAAGGGTATAAACTGCTGGAATAAACCAGCATTTGTGGTTAACTGAATTAAAATAGGAAACTGCTCCATTAATACTGTATTTATTTGCTTGACAACCATCTCCTCTCAAAAGGATATTTTTTAAAAGTACCTCTGATTGAATGGAAGGAAATCAGAGGTCACACAAAGCTCTGGATCCACCCAAGCCAGTCAGTAACACCAGCAAGGATAGATGGCTGAGGCTCAGACTTAGTGACTGTGACTTGTGCTTGCTACTTTATGCCAAAAGTTCAGTTTGTGTTCTGTTGTGGTATGGCTGTCAGATGGTCTCTCTACCCTTCTTGCTTGCCTCTAAGAAGTCTACTATGTTTGCAGAAAGGAAAGCTGGGACAGTTGTCAGTGTCTTTTTATATAATTATTAAGTTTCCATGATATGTCAACACACACACACACACACACACACACACAACATACAAGGGAAGACATTGCAGTAGACACTTTGGTCATATATTGTAACTGTCCATTTTGTAGTTTCGGTTTCTGGTTAAGGGTCACACATGGAAGAAATGTTACTTGAGAAGATTGCAATATAGGAAAGGCAACAAAAGTTAAAATGAACATGATGAGTTAAATAGTACTATACTGAGTAGGTTTTTGAGACCCATGGATTTAATTAATATACTTAACCCTTTCAGTCTTTATTGTGTGGCTATATATAATTTACAGAAGTTGCTTGAAATAATTTTTAAGGTACTACTTGACTTGATTCAGACATCAAAAAGACTCTGTTCAAAAGACACCAATCACTAAATTCAAATATTTTAAGAATCTGAGAAGTTAAATTGGACATGGGATGGGCAGGCTTGTCTTCAGCTTCACAAGGATGCCTAAGCACTGGATCCTTTAATGTAGAATTATTTCACTTTAATCTCCAGAGTTCTCAGATTAGGCAGCCGACCATATCTAAATGTTACAATCAATCCATAAATGAACTAATAAAGAAAATGAATGGTCCCAAATTCCATAAAGATTGATGGTGTCTCTGAAAGAACGGCATACATTCTGTGACAGAATGAGATTTCTTATCTGTCCTGGGAGCCATTGACTGCAGTCACATTGCTACACAAGTAGTGGTAGTTAATGATTTAATCTTTATTAATAGGAGAAAAGATTCCATTTGTTTAATATGCAGGGTATTTGTGATGCTAAATGCACTGTAATTGATGTAATTTAAAAGTTGCAAGGATAATGTCATGATTAATTCATCTGTAAACAATCTGGCACCTTTCATTTTATTGAGGCAGGCCAAATTTTTTACTAGCTGAAATGTGGGTAAGAACATTTATGACAACAATTATCATTTAAAAATATAATGCAGAATGAAAGATAAATGTCCTGTAGGGCATTTTGCATTTGCTGGAAGGTCTTCAGCACTGCAATTCAGAATGATCCATTGTCTCTGTATGAAAAGAAACACCGGGGCAGCATAAGTAGCTTTGTGTCTTTGGGCTAAATACATTTTAGTATTTTGTGAAGACAGGTTCTCAGTATACTGCAAGGGTCAATTTCTTGAGAGCTTTTCTGCCCTTATGTAACTATTCATTCATTGAAATGTGTATTCACCAATTCAGTAAATACCATGGAGTGCCTTTCAAAGGATGGAGTCTAAGCAGCAAGTGAAGAAATATATATATATATATATATATATATTTCTCTGAATCAAAATAATCATGAAAAGTATTAAGGAATATGTTATGTACAATGTAGTTAAATGTCATGACATATTAAAAAAAAGAGAGAAAGATACTTGAAACAATAGAGGGGTGACATTTGAGCAGAATGATAAATTTAAGCCCCAACGAGATACTGTAGGATATTGCTAGTGTTTTTTGTTCATATGTCCTCATTATTATCTTTTAATAAACGTGTGGGGATTCATTGAGCACCTGTTGTACAAAGAACTACAAAATCGTGGTGCAGAGCTCGCTAACAAAGCTAAAGTTTTCGTCAAATGAGATACTAAACATTTCAAGTGCAGGTTTGTTTATAAAACCAGTGGGGTCAGAGAGTGGTGAAAGGATTCCTGTGGGGGGCTACGTACGTGACGAGATATTGAAAGTGGAATGTCATCATGTAGAGGAGGCATGGTAGGTGGGCTATATATTTTTTTTTTCATCTTTCTTTCTTTTTGTTTTTTTAGAAGCTAGGACAAGAAATAGTTATTTTAAATGAAAAATTTGTTTTTAAGGTGTTTACAATGATAGACATTGTCTGGAAAGCAAGAGTTATTTTTCCACGTAAGATTAGTTAGGCCTATAACCTCAACAGTCAGAAAGAAGGATTGTTCTCATCTTTATATCAGCCTAGACTACAAGGTGAGCTCCTAGTCAACCTTGGCTACAGTGTGGGATCTTGCCTCAATATAAACGAATAAAACAAACAGGAAGATATTTCTTAAATGAGTAACTATAAACACAAAAACTGTAACCAAATTGCCAAAGATGATTCAGTTGTGTTTGAAGAGCAAGAATTAGCACTCAAGCTGTTCTGCGTAGTGTTCCTGACATTCTATGCTGTGAGTGCAGTATATTGCAGTTTTTAGGGTTTACTAAAAAGCATACAGAACAATGAAATACCACAAGTATTTCTTGCCAGGTCTATTGGATCCATTATTGCTTAATAATAACTATTAACCTATAATAAAGAATTTAGGAAATAGAAATAGTTTAATTTTAAAACACTGAACTTGCATCATACAAGATATCATATTTAATTTATCTATAATGTTAACAACTTCCCACAGGACTTAAATTCCTGTGCTCCCCTTAGCTGTCAGTTTCTAAAGTGGGCTGTCTACCTTTAAGCATAAGACACCCAGAACTAGGAGATAATGTAAACATTTGAAATGGAGATTTAAGAAAAAGTGAATTTTTATGGATACTCAAATAGTGAATACTAAATAATTTGTTAATCAACTCAAAATATAACTGTGTATAATGAGTGGGCCAAATGGTATGACTCTATGTCTAGACTCTCAGTATTAACAATCAAGAGCACAAGAACAAATCTTTTTCTCCCCCTCTCCCTCTCCCTCTTCCCTCTTTCTCATGAAACTATCTCTCTCTCTCTCTCTCTCTCTCTCTCTCTGTGTGTGTGTGTGTGTGTGTGTGTGTGTGTGGTGTGTGTTTGTGTGCACATGCATTTGGATGTCAGTGGATAAGAAGGCAAATGAGCCAGTCTCCTAAGGGTTACTGAAGGGGAAGGCTATAAAGCAGATGGATAACAAAGCAATTGAAATTTTAGGAATACATATTTACATAGTTTTGTACAGTTCAGTAATAATCCAGATAAATTGCCAGACCAGATGGTTGGTTTATCCAGCCACGCGGTGTTCCTTTTTGTATGCAAATGAAATGTCTACAGATCACAAGAGCTTTGGGGAGAATCCAAAAATGAAATAGCCAATTCAACTTAAAAGCTGATAAATCTGTGAGCCAGAGACAAAGTATCAGTAGTTGACAATATTGTCTCAGACATTTAACTTTAATAAATGGATATGAACTCACTGGTCACCTAACTACTCTATAATACATGTGGTTTTGTTTATTATTCTTTTACAAAATTAATTTGTAGATATGGTCAATAAAACTGTATTTTCATTAGATTTTATGTTATTTGAACCATTTCAATTTTAATTTCTCAAAAGTTCATACACTGAGAAATTACGAAGGCCTAATTCATGTCCTATCATAGCTTCAGAGAAATGCCAAGCCATTAAAGAGGAAGAAAGAAGAGCTGACTACCAGCAAGCCAAGGAGTCTTAGAGGTTGTGATCTGTAAACACCATGACAATCACAGAGCTAGGGGTTCAATTAGTAGCTTGGCCATCATGAACTTTATGGGTAAAGTATTGTTCAGGACACCTTAGTACTAGGAACATGGCTTACCAAGCCCACTGAGATTAGGGTCTAAGCAACATTTGAAAGAACATGAGAGACACAACAATATGGCATAAATTACATGTAAAGGAAGAATTTCTTCAAGGAATGGATGCAGTCACAGTCCCATGAATGTGACTCTACGAAGTCTTTAATGATGAGATGGGTGATTTAGGCAGGTGGGGGCAATTGTCCAATGACTTTGGTTAACTCTGTCATTATCTTACTTCAAATACGTCCACAAGGCAAATATATGATCCATTCTGGCTTATTGCATAATTTCATATCTCTGATAACAATTATCAGTTCAATATGCAAGCATCTGACTCAAGCAAAGATCATTCGATTTGTCCTGTGTGTTCTCATTTGAACATAGACAGGAAGAAGTTAGTTAGAGCTGTGTGTGTTGATAAACAGAAATGTTATTACTTACCCTAGTCTTGTAGAGAAAGCCTATTGGAATAAGAGACAAACATCTATTCCTTAATGAAAAATAAAAGAAAGCAACAATCAGAAACCAATAGAGGATCTTCATTTTGATCTAGCAAGCTTGAACACATAGTATCAAGTCAATAAACATGTGAAATCACATGTTTATGAAGAATAGACAGCAAAACAAAACAAAAAACCAACCAAACAAATATTAATCAGTTTGCCATGAACAGTCTACCCCCACCAGATGTTTAATCATTCAATAGTGTGTTTGTGTGTATATGTGTTTGTGTGTGTGTGTGTGTGTGTGTGTGTGTGTGTGTGTATTATGGTGGAAAAGCAAGCATTGATAGAGAACAAGGCCTTAGCTTGGCATAATATCATGTGGTGGTTTGCTTTCTATTGATGTAATACACACCACAACAGAAATCAACTTCAGGGAGAAAATAATTTATTTCAGCTTATACTTCCAAGTAATACTCCATCACCAAAGGAAATAAGAATGGGAATTTAAGGGAGAAAATAAGGAGAGTGAAGGCTGCTTGCTAGCATGTTCTCTGGGTGGTTCAACTGGGTTCCTTTTATAGCTTAGGTTACCTACATAGAGATGGTATTGCCCACAGTGGGCTTAGCTTCTGATGGTGTTTAGCAATGAAGACAATATCTTACAGACATGTTCATAGGCAATTCTAACTCAGGCAATTCTTTAGTTGAGGTTCCCTCTTCCCAAGTGATGTGAGATTATGTCATATCAACAATAAACACTTACTAGAATAAATTGTCCTCTATGTATAATCTCAGCACTTGGGAGCTACAGGTAGGTGGCCCAGAATTTAAAGACACCCTAAGGCATACAGTGGGTTTGAAGCCAGAATGGGAAACATGAGACACTTTCACAAATACCTTTTCTCCCCAATGCAATAAAAATAAAAATGGTCATTGATAAACCAAGTCATAGAAAGCTGTGGGCAGAAAGGGAAACTGAGAATTCAACAATTTCAAAATGCATTCTTTCTGAACGATGGTGATAAGTGACCAGGGAAAGACTGATGTCACCAGAATGTGCCTTTCAGTGAATGTTTTGTAAGAGAGCTTGAGAGCAGTCTGTCAAAGATATAAATACAGAGAGCCTTGCAGCTCTGTTTAGAAAACTATGTAAAGAGAAACTAGAACAGAGGTCGGGAGGTCTTAGCAATAAAACCATCCAGAGGTGGTATATAGACAGAGGAAACTCAGAAAGAAAATCAGGGAGTAGCCATGGTGGAGAACAAAATAGCACATGAATCAGAAGCCCTGTAATGAAGTCTACTGAATTCATTAGGTATCAAGGTAATACAGAATGGATATTTTACCTTTCTAGACTTTCTGGTTCAAGCGGAAGTTGGTTATGTTGATATTTTTGCTATTTGGGGTTAGTAAGGAAACCATTAGGATTGTAAACAATAGGAAGAATAATATCCAAAATATCCAAAATATCACAGTTTATGTCTAAAGAGACCTTTGTAGGAATTGCATAGCTAATGAGGTATGTTATCTGTGGGTCATCACTTTGATTTCTCTAGGAACTGAAAGGAACATTGCAGTGCCACAGGCCTAGGCTGGTATAAAGCAAACCATCTTTTAATTGTTCATGTCCACTAGGGGGCAGCATGACATGATTTTTCTTTTTAATCAAGAATTTTGTATATTGAATTGCATCTGAAAATTTCAAATTTTGCTATGCAAATAGATATTTTCGAGATTTAATTTCCTCAGGGGATAATTTTCTGTTGCTTTTTATCTTATGGATGAATTTGTATCACAGACCACCAGGTAATGAATTCTGTTCAGAAGGTCTTGTCTACTCCACATGCTTGAGCATTGCAGAGAGAGGATGCATTTTCGACATTGATACTTCAAAAGAATATTTATTCATGACATTCTTCCATGATATACACAGGCAGAGCAACCTCTTCTATCTTGTATCTTAGGTATAGTTAAAATGGTAGGCAGTAATTTTCCACGTCACTGTGCTAACTCAAATATCTCACTTTTGCCATAAAGTCATTCGATATTTGATTGATCGCTGTCCCCCACATAGATCATTCATCACGTAATGCCAGGGGCCGTGTGTTCTCTTCCAATTGTATAGGTCATAATTAGAACAGGTCTTGACAAGTCACAGGTGCTACATCAACACTTTTAAGTGAATGCATGAACACAAATTACCTTGGGTAGTTGCATAGCCAGAAATCATGCAGGCAAACTAACATGTTCTCTGATCTCTGAGCTTCAAGAAAATGTCAGGAAACATTTATCAAAAAGAGGAACCCAAGACAAAATGAAAGAAAATGCTAAGGTATAATCTTAAATATACTGAAAATGAAATACACAGGGATTTCAGCCAGTCAGAAGTTGTGCTAACTGGTTTCCCGAGTGGGTAAGAACCCCATGCTAATAACACATTGTATCTTAGAGGGTGAAACAGTAGATTTTAAACGTCTCTCCTCCTCAGTACAAATGCAATTTGCATTTCAATGATGGCACACTCTAAAGAATACTTCTACTAAGTCTGTTAGATAAGCCACAAGTGCTCCTACTCAAATCACATAGTAATAAAAGTGATAGAGTTCTTTGCTAGATTTGCATAATTCTCTAACTGGCCCAGTGATTCCCCTTAAGAAAAGTGTACTGACTGTTTATGAAAAATAGTATTTCTCAAACCCAGCCTCCTGTGTGGATTGTGTTATTATTTTATAGGAGAACAATTTCTAGTTGCTTCCTGTTGATCCCAGGAGTCTTCGTGATTCCTTTATATTCCTGTCCTAGACTGTTCAATATTCTCGGGCCCCTGAAAATCATTCACACTTTTTTACTCATTTTCACTTGTTAATCTTGACCTAGTTTTCTCTTGGTCTCATTTTTACCATTCTGCTTACATTCTATCTCTCTTCCTGCTCTGACTTCTCTAAATAAATTGTGTTTTCAGCTCTTCATATCTCTACTTATTCTTCTAACCAAACAGCTTTTCTAAGAAGCCTGGGTAAAGCAGCATCAGATTGTAGAAGACATTTATTTTCTTTAAGATGCAGCCCATATTATTTTGTGTATGATACGAAATAACTGATTCATTATATTTTTATTTGTAATGTTCAGTGTGTGATTGATAACCTTGGGATGTATGAATGCTCAGCTTTCCTGACTTATTTACCTGTCACTTTGTCACACAGAGGCTGTCCATTTCCTTTAAACCAGACAATTTCCCCTGGTGGCTCTGTGGCATCTATCTATAAATGTGAATAGATCAGGGTTGCTATGAATGTGAAAGGGGAAAAGTCAATAATTATTTTGCAGGAGTTAAAGTGTACTAGATTTCCTCTAGAATATCAAGTCAAAATTGGGGTTCAGGGACTGTCCCTGCCACAGGTTGGGCATGGCCACATTAAAGTGAGAAGATGGCACAAAGAGTTGACTAAGAGGATTGCTTAACACACAATTGCTACTTTTCTTCCCATACCACATATTAATTTGTTCTAAAGGAAGCTTTGAGCCTACCCGAGGAGAGGCCCAGCAGATTGGCCATGTGGCCCACCTTGTGGGTGATTCTACAGTTAGCTGCCTAGACAGAAGCTGGATGCAAGATGCTTCACAGAGGCACAGGTTCGCTAAGGCATAAATCAGGACTAGATTATGACCAAGTTGCTGAAGACTGCTCTGTGCATTAAATGTTTCTCCAGTTCAATTACATCAAGAGAAAGAAGCCATTAAGTAAGAATCAAATGAAAGCGAGCTATTTTGTAGCTCTCACAATGACTCCTCTCTGTGCCTACACTATTATTCTGACTGTGGGTGAGGTGAGACATGTCACAGGTCTTAGCAACCATGTATCTCTTTCAAATGACTTTTAAATTAAATAATTCCCTCAACTTTCAGGTCCCATTGGAGAAAATGTAGATCTGTGTGTGACAGGGTACAGAAGTCTAGAAAACGATTGAATCAGTTATCCCGAAGGATGGCTCTCACTGAGTTTTATAAAATTCTGCTCCTGCATGTTTACATTTGTTGTTACACACATCCTGTCACAGGGGTAAAAGTCATCTCACTACTGAGAGTACAGATTACATTTGTAGTTATAAAATAAAGGAAGTCAGATAGAATAATCCTAAAGTTTCTTTCCAGGTCCATTTCAAAGTAGAGTCTACCTTCCTTACATAGAGAACACTAGTGCTATGTTGCTTTAATTACTTTTTCTGACAAAATTTCAGTGAGTATTCAGCTGTCTTCCTTAAGCTGTTCTGTTGAGCAGAAGCATTACTTTAAAAAACTTAATTTTTTATGTTTTTAAAATCTGCATGTGTGTATCTGTATGTGATGGGTATGTATAAATACATACACATATAGCTGTCCACAGAGCTCAGAGGCTAGACATGATGTGATGCTGGGAACTGAACTCAGATCTGCTGAACAACACCGAACTCGCTGAACTGCTGAGACAGCTCTCCATGTCCCAGGAGGAATCAAGTTTATTTTTAAAAATTTAATTTTTTTCTGTTATTTTTGTGATTATAGTATGATTGTATCATTTCCTCTCCCATCTCCTTTCTTCAAACTTACTTATTACACCATTCCTTGCTCTTTTTTTCGACCCGTGGCCTCTTTTTCCCCTTAACTGTTGTGAATGCATTTGTGGTGTGTGTGTGTGTGTGTGTGTGTGTGTGTGTGTGTGTGTGTGTGTGTGTGTGTGTATGTAATTCTAAATATAATGTGTTTGGTCTGTACATTGTTGCTTATATGTATTTTATTCATGACTGACCATTTGGTATTAGATAACCAATTGTTGTGCTCTTTTCTGGGTCAAACTATTTCTCTTACCTTCAGCAATTCTTAGTTGCTATTAGTTCTTTATGTGCAGTTAAAGTTCTGTGGGTTTTTCTCTATCCACCCTCCCATGTCTCTTGGTGCTGTCCTTGATCAGTTCACATTTGGACAGTCATGTTGGTGATATTTCATGGGTGTAGCTTCTAACATTACCACGATACACAATCTCACAGCAAACTCTTTCTCAATGATCCCCAAGCCTTGGGTGGGAGAGTTAATTTATAGATATTCACTGGGACTAGGCTTCATAGTTCTGCAGTTAAAGTAGTTATCCAATCAAATACTGTTCATTTATAGCTGTAAAACACAACCAAGATGATCAGCCTACCAAACCTACCATAAGCCACCAACCAGTAAGTTGTTCAATCTGTTGGTGTTACTTCCTGACTCCATATCTCTCCATGGTGCCCACCAAGGATGGCTCAGCAAAGGCTGTTTTCTGAATGTGCCATTTCTCTGTTTAAATCACTACCTTTGTACCTATTATACAACAAATTTATTTTGATTATCTCCAAGTGCCTTATTCTGTTGCTCAAACTACATTCTGATAATTTCAAAGTCTTCCTATTTGGATTTATCTTGAAACTGTCATAATGTATTACTATAATGTTTAGTGGTAATTGTCAGTGAGACAAAATTCTAGGATCACCTGGGAAATGAAACTCAGAGCATGCCTTTTGGGGGGAGTTATCTTGATTTTTATTGATTGAACTGGTTGAAACACCATTGACTGGTATTCTAGACTGTACAAATGGAGAGAGGAGAGAGCAGAGATATGTATTCAATGCTTCTTTTGACATTGGATGTCATGTGACCAGCTGCTTTAGGCTTATGCTGCCTAGATTTTCCCATCAAATTAACCCTTTCTCCCCTAAATTGCTTTTCCATTAAGGATTACACCACAGAAACAGTTAATGAATGTGAAATAATGACTTTTATAGATTCTCCTGACCTAGTAGCAATATGCCTAGGTAAGATTCCTCCTATGACGCAATGGCCTCTTCGCTCATATTTTATCACAACAGATATGGTCTACGGACTCATGGATACCTTCCTTATCTTATAGCCCAAAAATCCTGAACCATTATGTAGCAGTCTATTGTGTTTTCACCAGAGTAAATGCTGCCTTCAGTTTGACTGCAAACACTGGCATGTCTGCATGTTCCTTTAGGTCGCAATGACTCCTTGGATATTTTTATGAATATCCAAGTTCCTCAGAGCACAGATTGAAGGTGTACAGTCAGATTGCTCTCACTCAATGCTGAGACTTCCTGTTGTTACAGTTTGTTTTATTTGGTCTTCTTCTTTCTTGACACTTCTACTTTCTTTAATTTACCTGTGAACTCTAATTTAGCTTGTTCACTGTCCATTGGTTATAAATAGATTTTTGGACAGTTTTCAAATGTAGTCAATTATTTGGGTCATTTTATAATTACAAGGTGAGGTTTGAAAATTTTATCTTTAATTACCTTGCCACCAACTTTGTTTTTTTTTTATTTTTAGATACATCTAAATGTAACATTTTCATATTCAAAACAGCAAAGCATAAACATTTTATCATGTCCACAAGTATGGCTTCCTGCAACTTTAAATTTAGAAAGCAACAAACAAGTAGAGATATACAAATTTCAATCGTGCAGAACTTTTCTCTGTAACCAAACCAGGGATAGAACATAAGTCAGTTTTATTCCTCACCTGGGAAAGCTAATATAACTTTCTCTGAATCCACTTCTGTTGCATTCAGTAGAATAAATAATAAGAAAGTGACTCTATTTGTAAAAGAGAATGGTCTAGAAAACCTTGAAGAGAAATTCCAAATAACATGCTAGTTACAAGCTGACTGACTTATTTGTCATGGAATCAATAAAGCTCTGTGTGAGGGTTGAGGGCAGAAAACTATACAAAAATCGTATAAGACTACAATGGAAATGCACCTGGAAGTGCTAAGAAATGAATTTGAAACCTATTTCACTGCTTGAATGGAGTCTGTGTTCTGAATGATAAGAGAAGTCATTGTGAGTTTTCTACCCGAATGATCTTAAGCCATAAGAATATCATATGAAACTACTTTGTAGAGATCAGTCTTGTTCACCCTGCATTCTGAAACAGGTATGGGCTTAGAGATATTAGAGTAATTGATAATTATAAAGTTTCAGTGTAGTAAGCAATTTAATTTTCAAATGTTAAAACAGGAACCCAGCACTTCAGAAGTGTGTTGTTCTATTAACCAGCATCCCTTCTTACACTGAAGTGCAATTGTGGATAGGTGATTATTTTCTTCCAAATTAAATAACTTTGTGACCCTGTTTTCTGAAACAAGCTGTTTCCTGACAAAGTCACTTTGTGAGTGGCCACTTTAGAAACAGGCACTGTGATTGTGTCTTGAATCTTGTAGACAGTTGATTTCCTTTCCAATTTATTTAGAGCAATAGTTTTGTATTCATTCTCTGTTCTAAAGTTTGGATTTTTTATGTGAAGAGCCAGGAAGCTTGTAATGAGTAAAGACACTGGAAAATTGTGACAAGTCAGACCGGACAGAGGTCACCCCTTCATATTATAACTTCCCCAGCTAACTTTTATCAGATGCAAATCAGAAAGTCTGTCTCCAACCACATTGAATTTTTGTTGTTGTTGTTAAAGAAATATAAGCTCTGACAGCATTTTCTTTCCCTATCTGCTCGGGAGAATGATGACGTTTTCTTTCTAAAACACAGCATATATGTAATACATATATTTTATCAAAGTTCCAACACAACCATAATAGCCAAAGTTAATATTTACAGGGGAAAAAGCCACAAATACATTATTAAAACACACTGCTTTACACTCTGCCATTTCTATTGACTAAATGAACATGACATACATGGAAGCCAGCCATGACTAGGCAGCAGTAGTCCAGTGAAGCTAATTATAACTTAGCTCAGTTCCCTCATTAATATAATTAATAGTACTGAGAAATAGGAGAAAGAGACAGGAAGAAGAGAAAGAACAAATGCTTAGGAGCAAAGATACTAGGAAAGGAAGAGCTTATCGTGCTACTTCCAGATTGTAAAAGAATGTGTAAATGTAAAACACCCACTCCTTATATTTTTAAAAGCTTTGTTAGTTAACAATATCAAGATGCATCTTACCTTATGAAAAAGCAATAGATAGAATATGCCCTTACTGGAGTCTTTTTCTGTAGGAGAGTTGATCCTGTGGTTCCACCTTCTGCTCTGAAAAGAGTGAACCTCTCCATTCTCTAACACTGCTGACACCAGATATTTTTCTTTGTTCAGATCATTTATGAGAACTATGGATATCACTTTCATGGTGGTTTGACCAGGAAATGTCCCTCGTAGAGCTCACATAGTTGAACAATTGGCGATTCTGTTCAGAGAAGTTAGTTGGTAGAGCCTTACTAGAGATAATAGTTCACTAGAGAAGAGATTTGAGAATTTATAGCCTCATACAACTTCCAGTTGCTTTTTGTTTCTTGTTTGTTGTTGGACATCTGATCTCTGAACTTCTTGTTCCATATGCCTGCTGCCATAATTTCCCTACTGTTATGGGATTCCCCACAGAAATCATAATCCCAAATACATTCTTTGTTCTCTAAGTTGCCTTGGTCATGACAGCTTCCTATTGTTTTCTGGTTTTCCTTTGTTGTTTTTATATTACTAATAGAATACTTTTTCTAAACTGCAAATTAGAGATGTGGCATCCTTGATCTTGTAAAGAACAGTCAGTGTTTGACACTTCCAAAAAGCTATCCTCGTAGCACTCTAGACTAAGCATGTACAAAATTCTTATCTTCGCCATCATCATCAAAGGATTCTAGTTGTGTATTTCGTGTCAATGTTATTAAAAACACAATTTTGCAAATGGCCTTTGGAAGACAACTTCAGTGATATTGATGATTTCTTTTATATCTCCTTTCTACAGTCAACAAATAAATCATTATATTGGAAGGAAATGTGAAATGTCTTAGATTTTATCATTTAATACTAATAAGTGTGTTGTTTAGATCACAGAAGACATAAGAATCCATGGTCACTTCAGAGATTTTCACTCCTGGTATAGTAAACAGAATGAACTTCACACACGCATATGCTGCCTGTCTCCTTGGTGTCTTTTGTGCTGTTGAAAAAACAAACAAACAAACAAAAATACTTCTTGGGTTCTATAAAACATAGAAAGTATATTTTATAGCTGAGGAATGGTAATCTTAGAAATTTTTAAAAAATTAGAGAAATATTCAAAAGTAAAATTACCAAAGTTGACTTGAAAGGAGGTACTATATTTATCTTACAAAGTAGTAGGAGATAACATCCCATAAGATAGAAAACAGACTAAGCAGTTATCTCTCCTCTTAAATCATGCAAGATCAAGGAAAACTTGATTTCCAATACATTTTATGTTCTGTTATCTTTCCATCTTATCTTAACAATGTAAACATGAACAGGTTCCTTAAGTAGTTATGAAATTTTTTTCTTGTAAATCAATAGATAATACCTCAAACGTACCGTTGATGTGAAGTTTCAGTAAGGTTGGTTGTGTATGTGTGTGTGCATGTGTGTGTGTGCATGCGCATGTGTGTGTGTGCATGCGCATGTGTGTGTGTGTGTATGTGTGTGTTTGTGTGTGTGTGTGTGTGTGTGTGTGTATTTTGGACAACAGGCAACCTGGGATATCTCCCTTAGTCTTCTTTCACAATCTTTTATTTTGGTACAGGGTCTCTCACTGAACCTGCATTTCATTAATTCAGTTGGACTGGCTAGTCAGCAAGCCCTGGTGCTCCTTCTTGCCCTGCCTTTCCAGTGCTGAGGTTGCAGGTAAGCACCTCCAACATTTATGTTTGTGTTCCTCTGCTCCTTAGACAGATGACTCTCCTTTTCTAATCTTTACCTTTAATTTGAACTGACGTTGCTTCTTTTTAACATTTTTGTAAACCAAAGTTCTGTCTCTTTTAGTCAATGTTCATATCCATAGTTGTATGATCCTAAAGTTGATCTTTCACCTTTGTCTTTATAATTCTTTTTCTTAAACTTTCTAAATTGATTTTAGTATTCCAGTACTTCTTATGAATTGACAGTTCACTATCCTTACATAAATGGCCATACCTCCTTGATTCTTGGGTCCAGGGCTTAGAGTACTGGTTTCATCCTTCTATCCTACAGTGATGTCTGTCTGTGATGATTAGTTATACTTTTTGCTTGTAGCAGAACAATAGGACTTTGGTTTTTTTTTTCTAATAAATTCTTTTTGTCTATGCACTTTTATTATTTGAAACCATTAATATTGAAAGGTTTTAATAAACAGTGTTTACTAATCTCTGTTATTTTGTTACTGTGCTGTGAGTATCTTCTTATTGTTCCACTTCTTTGACTAACTATTCTAAGATTATTATTTCTTGTGTCCTCTTTTATGATACTTAAATTTTTCTTCAGAATAAAATTTTCCTTTGGTGCCTTCTGTAGCACTGCATCAGCAGATGGAAATTGTTTGACTTCGTTTTTATTATGAAACATTTTTCTTTTTATTTTAATCTCTGATGATAGTGATTGATAGTTTTGCTGGGGATAGTAGGATGTGCTCTCTTAGAGGTTATAGAACATGTGTCCAGGTACTTCTGGCTTTCAGAGTCTCCATTAAAAAGTCAGATGTTGAATGAACCCTCCATGAGGACTAGCTTTCATGGTATCAGAAGACATCATGCAAGTTTCAAATATGAGGTAATCACAGTCCCACCCAGTTGTGAACCATACCAGTGACTAGCATATTACAATAACTCTATGAGTGCAGAAATGCAGATAGACTTTGACAGTTATCAATGGCTGTCTTATTAGGTTTAATATCCACTCAGTAAAAGGGATACCATACCTATTCTAGAAATCTAGCTAACTGATCAGTGTTCATAAAATTATGGTTATTGGAAGCTACAAGTACTAATTTGCTAAACCAACTCAATTTCTAACAACATTTTCTAAGTATTTGTATTTCCATAAACAGATAAGTGTAGTCTTCATCCTACATCAAGAAAACGTCTGTTTGCAACAGATGGAGGCTACTATCAAAAGCCACAACCATTTATATGCAGAGTTGTGGAACCCAGTTCGAACAGATACATTACAAAACACCCCCATACCTAAGGCTCAGGGAACAGTGACAAAGAAGGGAGAGAAAGATTCTAAGAGCCAGAGGATTTGGAAGATTCCTGTGAGATTGGATCTCCAAGTAATACCAGAATTTATTCCTGTAAAATATCATCAACATGACCACCAAAGTATGAGTCTGAGTAGAACAAGGAGCATATCAATGAGCATTTCAAACTGCAATGGGGAAATCACATGAGCCTTCAGTTCTGAATGTGCATATGTGTGTGTATATGTATATATAGAGATAGATAGATAGATAGATAGATAGATAGATAGATAGATAGATAGATAATTGACGACAAAAGAGGCCATGATTTAGAAGGAGAGTAGGAAGAGTATTTTGTAGTGAGGGAAGGGAAGGGAGAAATATAGCAATTAAAATACAATCACAATACACACACTCAGATACAATAAACAAACAAACAAACAAAAAGCAAACTTGGGTGGACCTGCCTTACCTATGACTTGGACTTTGTTTTGCTTTGCAGCCTTTGATATCCTTTCTTCATTTCGTACATTCAGTGTTTTGGTTATTATGTGTTATGGGGCCTCTTCTAACTTAATAGGCATCTTTCTTTAGAATGGAGAAATTTTTTTTATAATTTTGTTAAAAATATCTTTGCCTGCCTTTTGCCTTTTGTATGAGTCTCTTCTTCTCTACACCCAGTATTTATGTTTGATCTTTTGATAGTGCTTCATATTTCCTAAGACATTTTATGCTTGACTGAGCTATCCATTTCTTTAATTTTATCTTTGAGACCTGAAATTTCATCTTCCATGGCTTTTACTCTGTTGTTGAAGTTTAAATCTGATAATTTTGTTTGACATCCTGAGTTTTTTTATTTCCAGTTTTATTGCAGTTTCAGGTTGTCTTTAGTGAGATTATTTCAGATTAAATTCAATATTTATGTTTCTGTGAGTTCCTATGAGACTCGGTTGATTCGGTCAGCCTTGTTTGCCTTATATACTAAATTCACTCTGGCTCTGTGATGATTTGTATATGCATGGGCCGAAGAGTGGCACTGTTAGGAGGCCTTGTTTGAGTAAGAGTGTCACTGTAGGCATCAGCTTAGGACCCTCATCCTATTTACCTGGAAGCCAGACTTTCACTAGCAGCCTTCAGAAGAAGATGTAGAACTGCCAGCCCTGCCTGCACTGTGCCTGTCAGATGCTCCTACCTTGATGATAATGAATTGAACCACTGAACCTGAATTCCAGCCCCAATTAAATGTTCTTTATAAGACTTGACTTGGTCATGGTGTCCAAAGCACCAAATCCCCAAATAAGACAGGCTTTTATGATCTTTCTGCTTCTTCTGTGGGGATCCCTGAGCTCTAACGGGAGAAATTTCATGGACACATCTCATTTAGACATGTGTATTCCAAAGACCCTCTATGTCTCTATCTCTCTGTCTCTCTGTCTCTCTCTGTGTGTATCGGCCTCTCTCTCTCTTTTTTACATTGTGCTTTTTTATTGGAAGCTTCATTTTAAAATCACCAGACACTGTATGAGAGAAACCTCAAAGGCTATATGCAATGCAGACATCCATTACTATTAAGCTCCTTAGTAAAATAAAAAAAACAAATAGCACTGTTAAAATTTTTACCAAAGCATATTTAATACCGTTCAATGTGCCTGTTCTATTGAAGGTACTATAAAATAATGAATAACATCCTTGGTTCCAAGAAGTAGTTATTCAATGATATATTTTGAAAATTCTGATATACAGGTTTAGTGCTTAGCTGTGAAACACAGAAAAAAAAGTAGGCCAGACAACTACCTTGCTTTCAGAAGTCCACAGTACATAGGATGAGTTAAGCCTGAGACAAATGATTGTGCAAACTGTTATTTAATGACAATTATAATAAGCACAGCATGCTTTGTGAGGAAACATATGGACCCCATGCTGGTCTATGAGTTCTGAAATAGTCCCTGAGAAATGGACATTTAACCTGAACTGGAGCTGAAGGAGTGAAACCTACCACATACTCTGGTGACCAGATCACCTGGTGTTAAATCAAGGCTAATTTTATGTTATTGATCATGCATATTTGTAAAGAAAGCTTCAAAAATTAGCTACTTTGAATCATCTGAAAATGCAGAATGGCACATAAATAAAGACCAGATGGTGAAGCCATATAGTGAGGGAAGCTGGAATAATGAGGATTTGTGCTGATGCCAAAGAACTAGTAGTTCTGGGATAGACAGGCTATAGATATAAAATATTTTCATATATGCTTCACATATATATGCATATGAAAACATACTGAAACTTTAACATACATAATTTTTGTTCTGAATGACAAATTACCTAATGGAACTTTAAAATCATTTTAATAATCAAATTTTAAATAAAAGTGCATTGTATGCATTGGTACTTTCTAGAGCTCAATAATTAGCTCATTCGAATTTTCTGTCAGCATTCAAGTAGAAATAACTCTTGAGCAATGCCAACAAATGTAAAAATGGAGGCACACAGAACAAACATCTTTCTCACAAATTCATATAAACAATGAATGACTTCTATGTTTTGCTCTTGACCACAAGACTGCATATTTAACACAAAAAGTGTTTGCAAGAGAAGCAGGACATGTTTTGCTGACATTCTTAAGATCTCAAAGGAAAGGTACCATTTCCAAAGATCAACAAGTTCCAGGAGTTATCTCTTAGCTCTCCATAGGCTTTGGAATTTGGTACGAATTATCCACACTGAGATATTTGATCTAGAAATAAACAAATACCAATTGATTACACTATTTTAGTTTACATTGTAGTATTAAAACACATTTTAGAGAAGATTTTGGCATCATGAAAAATGCCGTTTGAATGTTGTCCCTATCACCTTGAAACTGCTTGGCTTTATCAAGTTTCCTGAGGCTTCATTTTCTTTATGTTTTAAATGACAACATCGATAATGCACAAAATCTTGTTATGTATAAAGTGTGTGTGTGTATGTGTGTGTGTGTGTGTGTATGTGTGTGTGTGTGTGTGCACGTGCGCTCATGTGTGCATTTGTGTGTTTAAAGCAGCTTCAAAATGTGCCTTGGTCATATAGAGAAACTTGTATTATAATGACATGTATTACAGCTACTACAATTGAAATATAGCAGGCAAGACATTAGTTAGGACAGATTTTCTTCTGGAAGTTGTAGGAAATGAATGGCCACTGTTGGCCTGTTTTCCCATTTCCTTGGGGTTAGTACAAGCTCAGTTTTCCAGGTGAGAAGATAGATATTTGTTACTTGCATTATGACTTTGGTAGTGAGTCACTGTTTTATTAGGTGTGTGAATTCATATGGTCCAGTGACAGCTTGATCAAATTGAGAATTGGCCTGGCTTATACATGTGAGTTGAATTATCTCCTTTGCCCAATTCTTTGTTCCATTCTTACTTCATTGTTTATGGATGTTTACATGTAGAGGAAGAATTAATAACGTCACTAAGGATTTAATTTTTGGTGGTTGGTTCCACAACAACCTAGTTTCCAAGATAATTGTAGCAGATGACACAATGAGCTAAGTTTTAGGAGAACTGACTTTGTTGAGTTTTTCTCAACATTTTGTATCAAAATATATGAGAATAATATGCTACCCATCAAAGGTAGAATTGTGCTGAAATAGTACTAAAATACTTTTTAAATATTTCCTTCCTACCTGCTTGTGTGTGTGTGTGTGTGTGTGTGTGTGTGTGTGTGTGTGTGTGTACACATCACATGTACGTAAGCATGGAGACTGGAAGAGAGTATCCAGCCATGGGTGTGTTGGCATGAGGTGTCTTTCATGGTAGAGCTGTTGTTTTCTGCAGTGGTATAGCCACTGATAAGCGTTCCACATTTCAGTAAACAACTTCCCACATGGCTTACTCACGCAACTCTAAATAAACTCTCTGGGTAATGTACATATAAAGGTTCAAAAGAGGAGGTGATCTCTGGAAGAAGAAATGTTTCTGTGGGACAGAGAGAGTGGAATGAGCAAAGAAATTGGTGGGTGAAATGAACAAAAATCCATTATATACATGTCTGAAACTGTCAAAACATTAAAAATGTGAAAATAAGATGTGAAAGTATAATGGAAGATTGCTGGGAAAAATAAAATAAGCAGCACTTTAGGGCAGAGAAGAGAAGGTAGTGAGGAGGTGAAATGACAAAATACATTGTGTACATGTAGGAAATTATTTAAAAAGTAAAAAGAATTATTAGTGCATAATGAAGGCAAATGTTCCAATAGCATGTTCTCAGGGTCCATTTTACTTCTGGCACATGCTCCTGGTCCGTCATGCTAATGGAGGTCTTCTATCCTCTCAGTATTCCTTCTCCTTCCTCGTTTTTCCTCCTTCTCCTCATGGTAGTACCTACAGGCAAACCCTAGTAGAGCAACTAAAACTGTGCCTCTTTCAATTTTCCCCCAATAATTGGCTATAGTCACTTTATTTAACCAATAATTTTTAACTAGGTAGCAATGTTTACATAACATCCCTTGGATCTGCTCATCCGGGGCAACCAAATTCTAGTGTCCAATATTTAACATTTGAATATAGCACTAGACCAACTCCCAACAGGTAACCTTAATGTTATGAATTTTAAGACTGAGAGTCACATTACATTTGAGTTACAAAGAAGGACCCTTTCTGAGGATATCTTTGGTTCATTCTGCTGTTCAAAACCATGTGGAAATTCATGTGTTGGCCCCGGCTGCTATGGGGAAGGAAACTTCTTTTACTGTGGTATTTATTATAATTGAGAATGAAATACACTCAAGGATTCTTTAAAAACCTCTCCTCTGTCCAAAGAAAGAAAGAAAGAAAGAAAGAAAGAAAGAAAGAAAAAAGAAGAAAAGAAAAAAGAAAGAAACAGCCCATACAGGAAGCTACAGAAGAGCATCATTTAAAAATTGTGATAAAGAGCTGAAGTATAGCTTTTCACAATTAATGTCTTCTGCAGGGAGGGGAACATGGATGGACAGACTTGGAACACAGACTCAACGTTCTTTAAGAGGGTGAGAGTTAATACATGGACAACCCAAGTTGGAGTTACTGAACTTTGCTTTTTCAGGGGTAAGGGGGAATAGGCACAAGGGTATAAAGGAAGAGCTAGGAGGAATGGGAAGTGAATGAGATGACATGCAATGTATGAAATTCTCCAAATAATTGATGAAAATATTATGTTGAAAAATAAATTTTATAAAGGGCTCTTAAATAAATTTGAATTTGATGGCACTTTACTTCTGTTCATAACAAATATAGTTGAATTTTACATTGTGAGCAAATTCTGAATGCCTTTAAAGCTTGCAAATAAATGACACCTTAAGAATAGCTATCAGTGCAGTATTCTTACTCATAGTGGAAAATTATTTTAGTGAATTCAGAAAAACAGTGAGATTGCATAATAATTAATGAGTATATTTGTAGAGTTAGGTCCTGTAGAAAAGTCCTAGAAAAGTTTAAAAGTCTTTCTTCATTTATTCATGATAACAGATTTCAGGGCTGGGCCATCCAAAACACTCTGCTACATCTGGGAAAGCACATTCAATCTCCATTTGCATAATATTTGAAGTAATCTTTTGTACACAATAAAATGGAAAATTCTTCATGAAAGTTTTTATTATTCAAAACTGCCTTCCTTGCAGAATATGTCATCTGGATGTTTACATAAAGGCTCGAATTTTCTATTTTATTTCTTCTTCTTGGGTTCAGCATGAGCTGATGGAGAAACAACCAGGTCAGCAGTTTTGGCACCATAGAGCTGTGTAAGAGCATTCAGATCGCACTTAACCCCTCCAAGATGAAGCTGATGGTTGCGAGGAAGATGCTTTTCACTTAAAAACTGGACGCAATTAACCAGCTATGGGTTTCATCACATCAGCAAATAGTATGTTTGAGTGATCTAAGTGACTCGCTGACACAAACTTAGCTAGGAAACAAGAAGTAATTTATCAAAAGGTACACGCCAATGGCATTCAAGTTGGAGAAACGAACACAGATTGTAGAAGCTCCTAATAAATTAGTTGAGACTGCATAACAAATAGCTTTAATGTATATCAATCAGAGGAGTAGAAAGAAGGTATTTTTTCAACCTACTAGGATAGATTTGATTCCTTGCAAATATAAGTTCATACCAATAGTTTTCTTATGTATGTAGTGTTTTTGTTACCCCTTTGTCTATTTACAGGGTGACATAATAGAAGTGGATTTCTTTTTGTGGTTGTGTGAATATGTGAATATATATATATAAACATACATCAAGTAAACTACTTTCATTTGGTCTTTAAGACAGTTGCTTATTTTTCTAAGTCCCAAATTCCTTAGGAAAACCACAGAGATAAGAGAAAATCCCCTGTGACATTGTTGAATTAAATAAAAGTTGAATGCTTAAAGGCACAGAGTCATAATTATTACTGAGCACGCATGAGTGCTCACTGTACCTGTAAGTGTTTCACTTCTGTAATGTTTCATAATCCTCACAATAAGAATGCTAGGCGGAGCCCTAATTATCTGGTTAGAAAGTAACATACTTACAAATCTTTATTTTATTTCTCTCAGCTTTATAAATGAATTCTTAATGTTTTATTGAATTTCCAAAGTGTCCTTTTGCTCTATTTTTCAATTCTGCAAAATACATTATGAAACCTGAGTAGGATATGATATAAAACATATTCCCAATAACTTCCAATTCCTATTCAATACTGGATATCAATAATCCCTGAATCAGTCAGCTTGCTTATTCAAAACTAATTATCATTTCTGATTTATAGATTGAACTCATTCATTCAGTGGTGTTTTATTATATGTAAGATATATTTTCAAATGAGGAACAGGTAGCAGTTGTGGCCTCTGCTATCAAGTAGCTTTGATTCTGACATATCTGATGTATAAAGTAGTCTTAAATAAGCAGAAACATAGAGTTGCAGGAAGTGGCTAAAAGGACTTGTAAAACCTAAATATGATTGCTAAGAAAAGCAATATAATAGCACATCCTGAGGTTGTCACTGTTCATCTCTATTCTCTGCATCAGATACCTATGGCTCTCTTATTATTCCAAAGTAGCTGTTTAGACTCTCCTAAGATAAATTCTAGCTAAATGTTACTGAAGATCTAATAGAAAGTGGCTCTGTGAAGGGACATTAATCACAACACATGTCAAGGAGTTGAGTGATATTTAATTTAGTTTTGATTAGTTAAGTGACCCAATGGAGTTACTCAGGTGTTAGATTCCTTTCGTTCTTTTGATCTGTGGTCCTGACCTACTGTTTCAAGCCAATGCTCCTCTTGTCTCTAAGAATTTCTCAAATCTCCAGTTTTACTTAGCCTAGGAAAACCCAGGGTTCAATGTATTTTAATACCAATAACTAACTGAAGGCAGAGGCATTTACCGCCTTACACTAGAAATGGGAGCAGTGATGTGTCCCTGCTTAGTATATTTTATGTACTACATCCTTTAATCACAAAGCAATCCTAATCATTAGAAATTCTATCATCACATCCTTTCAGATAGGAAAATGAGACTGAGTACTTTGCTTTTTGTCACTCAACTACATCCTAGGGCCATGCTGTTCTGAAACCAGTACTCTTTCTACTGATTCACATTGCCTTCCCCTTTAAAATACTGTGACATTCTGAGTATTAGAAAAGCAGACTTGAATTGAAACACGTGATTGATCCTGCATGCTTGGCTTACCATGCACACTTGGAAATAATAAATAAAATTATTGCCACCTGTTGTGGATTGCTGTTTGTACTTTGATGCTAATTCTGCTCCCTCAAGAGGGGTGCCTGGACAAGGAGTAGATCATGTACTCAAGTGATTTCAGGTGAAATCTTAAATGGTCTGGAGTCTGTGATTATGCCTTGGAAGGAAAAATCAGGGCTAGAAGTTTTAGAGAGGGACAGATGGACAAAGAGGAGGAGGATGAAACAAAGGATGGAGGGAAAAGAAGATGGAGGAAGAAGAGGTAAGAAATGGAACAGACCCTATGTGGCCTGGAGGAGCCACAATTAGCTAGGGATTTCATAGCTGGGCAATAGAGTAGTGTAGTGGTGTATCTGCCCAACCTAGGTGTGCAGCTTGTAAATATATTAACTGAGCTATGTGTTTTTGCATGGACATATTGGGGTTAGAGATTTACTGATATAAATCTGGCTGGTAAAAATATAAGTCATGTTTTTCTTTCATGGGACTAGAGCTGAGTGAGACCAGAGTGGTTATTGGCATTCTATAGACCAGCCAGAGGTGGATGGCCTGAGCATGCAGCTAGCTCTAGCCATTTTCAGGAAAAACTGATTTGATCAGCTTAGCAAGCCAAGCACAGGAACCAGGGCCAGAAGGCCGCTTAGAGCTAGTCATGGGAACTGGGTGAGACCACAGATGCTAGCACCTACTCTGAACAAGCGTGTTTTATGTTTTGTTTTTGTTGTTGTTGTTGTTGTTTTAAAAAAATTATATGCTACAGCCACCAGTTTGAAATTTCAGAATCATGAGTGAAGTCTAATTGATAGCAAACACATTTTGTTTTCCTACAAACTGAACAAAACAAATATACTCAAATAACTTATTTTTAATTTGGTTTCTAAATAACTACTTATGTATGCTCTTACTGTCTTGGCAGAAAGTCTCATAAAAGAAGACTACTCCTTTCTTACAAGCTCTTGTGACAGAGTTTTAAGTGGATCTGCTTTTGCATTTTATTGGGACAAACACTAAGCTCATTGTAAGCTATGGAGTTCTGCTCCAGCTCCTATCTTGTTACTGAAAAGTTTTTTTATGAAGTCAAAGGGCAGGACCACCCACTGATATGTCAAATTCTATTTTGTATCTTTAATAACCCTTAACCCTGTCCTGTTGGTGGGAAAAATTGGTATATAGTTTGTATATTTTGCATCTTTTTGTATTTTTTATTAATAAATTTAATTATTTAAAAACATATGCCTATTAGGCACAAAATAATAATAATAAATAAAAAGTCAAATCCCAAGAATGAGTTAACTGCTTCTTTTGGAGTTGTTGACCATTTAGTCCCAAAGACACCCAAACTTTATAGCCTATTGACTATAGCTTCCTTTAAAACATTTTGATAAGACCCTATTGCAGGAAATATCACATACTTAAGTTTTAGGACATGCATAAACAAAATTTGATTAACCCAGTGAATTCATTCCTACTGGCTAGCTTTCATATTGCTTAAAGGTGCTATGTATACTTCCAGAGGAGAAAAGGAATCATCAGTCTTATCCAGGTATAAACTCCGTGAGCTACAGTAACAAGAGACCTACTTAGCATCACCTACTGTTACAAGAGTGGTTTAAATGTGGAAATAACCAATCACTTTCGGGTTCAGTTTAACCTGGCACCACTAAAAGATCAAGATTATAGATAGACAGATCACAGACCTAGGAGAGAATCTATTACTACTAGTCTCCTAACAGAATATTGAATTAAACCAGGTGCTAACAGCCTATTGTTATACTGCTAAGTGAAGGCATCTCTCCACTTCATCAGAGAAGATTCTAAGTTTAGTAGATGATGATCAACATAGAGACCCACAGGTTGCCTAAGTGCAGAAAATAGGAAACTACAGAATGTTTATCCTAAAATATAAAATATATACCAAGCCCACTCCTCCAAGACTCTGGCCTCATTGAAGAAGAGAGGGAAAAAAGTGTAATAAGTAGTAGATGACTACAAAGGAACAGTATGTCCTAGACACAGCAGGGACACTGCACATCTGAACTCACTCTTGTGACAGTATATGCAAAACATATGCAAGCCCTAGGCAGACCAATGCCAGCATAGAATGACTGGGAACATTTAGCTGCCGGAAAGGGAAGGGTTAGTTTTCTCTAAAATTATAGGTACTGATATTTTGACCAATATCCAGTGAAAGGTCACTGTGCAAGTATATTCGAACAGCATAAATTGACCTTGCTGGAGAAAGAAAGATGCAAAGTTGGGTGTAAAGGAAGGGTGGTGTTGGGGTGGGGAGTGAATATGGTTAGAACATGCTGTATAAGTGAGTATCTTGTATTTATTGAGGAACTACTAAAATACAAAAATAAATAAATAGAAAAACCTGTATCTAATACATTGTAGCTATTGTAACTGGCCTCTCTTATATTCCACCAACACCTGTCTGCCTCATTTTTCCTTAAAAATATCTTTCTCCTATTCCTGACTTTTTGGTATCCGACCAAGTTTAATCAGGGTCTCTGTTAAGATCCTAAGATTACCTATTAGAGCTTGGTGGGCAAACCAGTGGGAAAACAACTGGCTACTAAGCACACCAGCTGTAGTAAGTTTCCCCTAGGACCAAAAGCTTCCTCAGTACTTTGTTTTCTTTCTTTCACGTTTTTACAGTAATATGTATGGATTCTGTCTTATGATGCAGGTTCCAATTTAGTCAGTTATAGTTACTCCCATGGCTATTGTGCCACTATTATACCTGTGAGCAGATCTTGGCTGACACATTGGCATACCACTTGTCTGGCAAATAGTCCATAGTGTTTACAGTTTGGTAAGACCAGCGGTGCTTTTACTCTCCCATCATCCAGACTTGGCCGTCTTGCAGAATGAAAGCTATTCAAAAAAAAAAAAAAAAAAAAAAAAAAAAGGACTCTTCCAGCTCAATCCTAATTTGAGTACATCCAAGGTGTATGGTATCTTTATCACCAGGATCTTCCCAAATAGCATAGGTGGAAAAGTAAATTATGAACCAAAGCTTTTACTGTTTTGGAGGCCTGAGAGCCTCCATGACCAACATCTCTCACAGACGCACACCACTCTCAGCACTGGGGCTGTTGTTTAATGTTTATGGGACCATCATTACCTAGCTCTGTGGGTATCTACATTCAACCTCATTTCTCTGTGTTTTAGCTGGATAACCATTTAGTTTGTTTTCCCGCTACATTTTCATGACCACTTAATTCTGATGAGCTCTGCCCTCTCCAATGCACAACTTCACAATACCACAGTGCCACTTCCCTCCCTGTTTTACCCTTTCTACTTCTGGTATTTTTCTTCAACAGTATTGTGTTTCCCTCTGGTGGCCAATGGTTCTCCTTCCTTTAAGTCAATTCCACCCCGACTGTTTCCTTCCTTGTTTCTTGTCTTTTAGATAAACTCCAAGTTAAACACAGAAAACTGAAGCATCAAGGCTAGACTATACATGAGAGAGAATATGCACCGTTTTTCGTTTGTGTACTCTGTTTTTGTTTGTTTGTTTGTTTCCAATTTCAACTACTCATCCTCAAACTTTACAATTTCATTTTTCTCTACAATTAGCACAATCAATCATGCAGTTGTGGTACATTTTCATTATCCTCTAATCTGTAGAGATTGTAGTGGTATGAATAAAAAAACTTTCACATAGACTTAAATATTTGAAAACTTGGTTGCTGCTTTCTGGTGCTGTTTATGCAGTATGATGGTTTGCAAAAGAATGTCCTCCATTGGCTTATATGTTTGAATGCTTATCCTCCAGTTAATGATACTGTTTGGGAGCTATGGCTTTATTTGGTTAGATATGGCCTTTTGAAAGAAGATGTTTAGAAGGTGGAAAGATCTGCCATGCTCATGGATTGGAAGGATTAATATAGTAAAAATGGCCATCCTGCCAAAAGCAATCTACAAATTCAACGCAATCCCCATCAAAATTCCAACTCAATTCTTCATAGACTTAGAAAGAGCAATTCTCAAATTCATTTGGAACAACAAAAAACCCAGGATAGCAAAAACTATCCTTAACAACAAAAGAACTTCTGGGGGAATCAGCATCCCTGATCTCAAGCTGTACTACAGAGCAGTTGTGATAAAAACTGCATGGTATTGGTACAGTGACAGGCAGGTAGATCAATGGAATAGAATTGAGGACCCAGAAATGAACCCACACACATATGGTCACTTGATTTTCAACAAAGAAGCTAAAACCACTCAGTGGAAAAAAGACAGCATTTTCAACAAATGGTGCTGGTTCAACTGG
>CM052711.1:41520506-41535592 GCA_028551405.1 Uromys caudimaculatus
AAAAAAAAAAGAAAGATGTTTTATTACATCTCTTCCTTCAAAACTCAAGAAACTATGAGCATGAAAGATTTTGAGAGGCACAATGATGGTTGACCCACTGACAGAGTCTCCAATACACAACATGGATTAATACGAAATCACAGACACTGTGGTAAACATTTAGAAGATCTATACAAGTCCACGAGAATCAAGGGCCATCATGGACAAGGGAAAAGAAGCACAAAGTACCATCCTGAATCAGGACACTATTTGCATTAGACGGCATGAGGGAGGATGAAAACAAGTTTTGTTTTGTTTTATTTTGTTTTGGATTGGTTTGGTTTCCATTGAGTGACACCAGCTTTATAAATCCCATTCCAGGGTAAGCCTCATGTGCAGGAGTAGTGAAGTAACACAAAATGGACTCCATTTTTGTGTATGTTTGTATGTTTTTTTCTTTTTTTAATATAAAGAAAGACCAAAAAAAAAAATGGGGGGACCTAGGAGGGACTATGGGAGCTGAAGTAAAATGATTAATATATGTTGTATGAAAAATTTATAGAAAATGAAAAAGACTAACTATACATTTTTAGCTTAAATAGGAAAGACCAGTCTAAAAATAAAGTATGAATATTATTCACATTGCCATGATTAAAATAACTTTTCCTTCTCATTTTTCTTTTTACTTACAACTTACACTATCATTGAAATGAAATAACATTAAATTAAAATCAATTTAAAAATCATTATAACATTATTTTTAGTTTTTCCAGTTCAAAGTCTAAAATGGGTTTCAACTTCAACAGTTCAAAGGAAGAATGAAAGGACAGCATCACAATAAAACTGAGAAACAATGCAATAGAGAAAATATCTTTCAAGATCTATATATAATTAGCCTTTTCTTATGAATTAAATAATATTCTGGATAGTTATTCAACTAAAGCAATATAACGATTTTTAAATTAACCTTGGCTGAATATATAGGTCTTGAGGAAGATTGCTAACCTAGAATCTTGGAAGCCCTTCGTTTATATACCTAATGTCATAGGAGTTATGGTACATGCCTGTTATCTCAGACCTTAGAATGTGAAAACAGAAGGCTTCCAGAAGTTGTATAGTAAAATTTAGGTCAGCTGGGGCTACATAAAACTGTCTAAAAATAAAAACACATCTTAAACCTAAGCCCATTTTTTGTATCCTGTAATTATGTTTTATTTTTATGTAATCTATTTCTTCTAAAGACATTTTAAAATTATTTATAAATTTGATAATTATAAATAATGGATTCCCTTAACTGGAACTTTGTTTGGTTATCATCATCATTTATATACTGAGAACAGAACACTGGATCTCTTCAAGGACAGTCATTTCTTTTAATCTTGAGCTATCTTTCCAGTTCCCCTAGCTAACTTTAAGCCAGGTATATTGATAACCAAGAACCATCACCAGTCTCTCCTTCCTGGAAGAGTGTGATATTAATCAGAATGTTAAAATCTATCACACCTTATACATCAGAACTCCTCTTGGTTGATATGTGTACTTATTCATTCATGTTCTTTTAATACTAGAACTATTATGTGTGTTCTGCCTTCAGTTTTTTATGAACTGAACCTAAAGGTGACAAATAATAAGTGATATCCAAGCATAATTTAAAAATAATTTATTTTCAAAATGTACCTATCTCATTATTGTATCACTGCATAGAGTAAATGTGATTTAGAAATAATCTAAGACTACCAGGGGATAAAAATTAACATGGAGGGTGGAAGCCCATAAAATGTTTTAGTCTTCTAATTGATGAAAGCATTTTAAAATTATATTATTTGTGTTATAGACAGAGTAGTGGGTGTCATCCTCAATAATTATTATATGTAATAATTATACTTTTATTAATACATCCTGTCACACTTATTTTTTTTAATTCAGCTTCATTTGATTTTAACCCAACTGGAATATGCAATTCTAGTCAAATTAAAATAATATATAGTAGACCTTTAAACAATTAAATCTAATGTTTCCTTCTGCTCTTAATTTTTGTTCATTTGTCTAAAACATAATAATTTTAAAATAACATGTGGATCTATATTTTGCAATCCCCTAGTTCTCAGTAAATTACATTTAAATTAAGGAAATATTCACTGAGTGCCTACTTTATATCTATTGCTAAAGTTTTCCATAACAACCATCTGATAGTTTTTTAAATGCAGCTTCAGATTCAGTAACTCAGAGAGTGATCTGCTATGTCTAAATTAATGTTAGTGGAAATGTAAGCTGGTATGGCTATTATAGAAGATAAATCTGTTTCCTCAAAATAAAAGGCAAAACTATTACATTATCTAGAAATCCTTCTTCGGAGAGAAATGAACAGTGAAAATGAAATCAACATCTCAAAGACATATATGATCTCATATGTTTGTAGCTGCATTAGTCATAATAGTTAAGATATGGAATCCCCCTATGCATCCAGTGTAAGATGAATAAATGAACCAAAGGTGGTACACATTATCACATATACACAGGGAACTATATTCAGCCTTAGAAAATGCATGGAATACTGAAATGTTTATAAATAAACCAAACAAAGACAAATGTGCATTTCTCACTTACACATGGAACTTAAAATCAAGTCGCATTAGTGGTAAAATAGAATAGAAGAGTGGTTACCAGAAGATGGGGAGATGTTAGTACAGGGACAAAGTGCTTTCTTTGGCTTTTAGATACAAATTCTGAGTACCTAATACACAAAGAAGTGACTATAGCTCCTACCAATATATTATCTGCATGACTTTTGCTAAGAGAAGATCACAAATGCTCTCACTATGAATACACGACCTGTATCCATACACTCACAAATACCCAGTCACAGAAAAACGACTGCCCCTCTACTGGGCAACTGACTAAGGTGGTCAAGGTATTACCTTGATTGTTGTAATAATTCAGAATTCATATATCAAAGCCTCTGTTATTTACCTTATTCATATACAGACTTACTTGTCAAACATACATCATCAAAGTGAAAAATATAATAATTTCAAACAAAATTATACTTGAAAATTGGGGGTAATATTATGATTAAGTACTTTCAAAACACTTAATTGGCTCTAAGAACCACTTAGATATCTACAAACTTGTAGATGAGTAGGGTATTATTCATAACATCTAAGTAATGGTATTAACTCAATAGTCATAAAAATAATATCACTTCAAAATTCCTTCAATGGAAGAATGGGTAAATAAAGCTAAGTATAGGAATTTAAATGAATAATTATTCAGTAGGTAAGAAATAATCTATACTATAGTAGTGATGGACCTTGAAAACATCATATTAATTATAAAAAATCAGGCATAAAAGTATGTTTGATTTTATGAAATATCCAAAATGGGGGAATCCACAGAAACAAAATTGGTTGCTATTTCCCAGCAGTGAGCAGTTTGGAGGAAGTGCAAAGGGGTTTAAGGGCTATGGTTTTCCTTTCAGGATAATGAAGATGTTCTAAAATCACTAAGAAGACAAGTTCCCAGCTCCATAAATGCATAACAAATCAGTACATTTTTATTTTGAAGTTCTGATTTGTCAAGTAAGAAAATCCTATCTTCCTAAAGCTTTTACTAGGATGGTGTTCAAGCAAACACGTCTAAGATATTTTGATACTATTTTCCCTGGGAACAGGTTGAAATTGTCAAGGGCGATGTTTCTAAGAAAGCATGTTACATGATTGAACACCTGTAGAATGTTCTTTATATAATATCTCTCAAACACCATTCTATGTTCATCAGGAAAGCATATATAAAATGTCCCCATGGGTCTTTCATTATCTTGGGGTATAGCACATATACTACTGTATTTTAAGGTACTAAGCGAATCAGTCAGAAAATGGGAAGATGGACTTTGCATTTTTAAATGTATGAGTAGTTTTCAGGGTTTTTTTTTTTTTCTTAAATTTTATTTCTTTGCTTTATGTTGTGGAGTGAGTTTCATGGACAGAGTTGAGGTTCAAGCAAATATGTAGAGGTCAGAAAAGAACATGTAGGAATTGGTTCTTTCCTTCTACGTTGTGGGTCCTGGGGTCAAACTCAGGTCTTCAGGCTTGAAAGCAGGCAACTTTACCTGCTGAGGTATCTCTCTGTTTTCATAATTTTAATAATAATATCAATGAAAATCTTGAAGTAAAAGATATTGCCTAATGAAATTGGCACCCATAAAAATATCTGGGCAATTATGGGAGAAACAGAGAGAAAAAGCTCATAAGAGATTATATTTTTAAAGCTAGGAACAATTCTTTTTCAAGTACAGGAAAAATACATCGATTTGGTAATATATTATGTAAGATTCAGGAGCCTGGCAGAACTGTACAAGTTGAACACTTGAGAAACAAGTGTTGATATGTCAAACTTGATAGCGTCAGACAGAAACATCCAAAGGAAAACATTTCTAAAGTAAGGTGCCATGTTGGAAATACTCCTAGTTCTCTTCTCTAAAGAATTCTTGAGGCATTCCCAAGAGCCTCATTCCTTAATGACATTACCACAACAAGAAAAGAGGTATCTCTATCTCCTGATTGTGGAACACCAAAATAAAAATAAAACAAACCTATGACTCCAAGAGAACACAGACCTCCTCCAATAACATTGAGATATATGTGTACCTGTGTTAAGAGTCAAAGGTATGTGTGTCAAGTCAAAAGCATATGCTTGTCAGAAATGTTCTGTTCACGAAAAGGGTTAGCTTTCTGATCTGCTGTCAGAGCTCTGGCTTGGGAAGATGAGTTTAAATACGGCTGACTTCCTGCAGGCGTTTCCGAGGGGCAGCACATAGATCAGAAGACAGCTCTTTGTTTGTGTGACCCTAGAGATGATTCATTAGAACAGCAGTCTCCGCACTTGATACATTTTCCCCCTATTTTCTACCTCTAATGTCCCTCTGTAGAGGATATTCAACTGTGTAATGAATTGTAATTACTTATGCTACTAAAACACACACACACACACACACACACACACACACACACACACACACCATTTTTTAGGAGTTCAACAGCTCCCAATTCAACATCTTTATACAACAGTACTATTAAAATTATATCTCCTTTTCACTGAGAATTCCAGGGGAAATTTTGTCAGTTATATCTGTTAGTTTATTACACTAAAACTCTATCCTATAATATTTTTCTATAAATTTGCACAATAAGACATTGGTAACAAACTCAGCTATTTTAAGATCACTTCTTTGGAAGATAAATGCACTTGAAATTCACATATTGATAAATCTAGGCAGTAATAGCTACAATTTGAACATTTTTAACTACGTGCCAGTATGACAATAAATTCTATTTGTACTGTATGGTATTATTGGTATTTAGAGATTTAGAAAAAAACTTTAAAGGAATTTCAAATCCAAGAAAGTTGCTTTTAAAGTTAACACACTCTCTTTAATTTTGTGTCAACTCTGATAAATTAAGGGGGACGTATGCCTTGGGATTATATTACTTTGAGTTGAGAGTGTGTTGACAGATAAATTCATCTTTAAATCACCAAGCTGAGTAAAATGGTCACTCTCATCAATGTAGGAATATATCATGTAGCATGAGGGAGCTCCCTCCAATAGAACCAAAGACACAGGAAAAATATGCTTTCCTTTTGAATTGGACAAACAACTTATCCTGCTATTGGGCACAGCCTCAGTTCTCCTAGTTCTGGACCTTTGGATAAGATGGAGATCTGTACCATCAGCTGCTACCACGCCAGGTAGCCGGTAAAAAAAGTATTTGGGTAAAATTGAAGATTCTCTATTGTGCACATATCTGATTGTGTGATTTCACAGACATTCATATAGTAATTCCTGATCAATATACAAAATCACTTTTGTAAATGACTTTAGAAGAGTACTTACCAGTGCACACCAGTACATCAGATATGGTATCTTCTTCAAACCTCCAAATTCTAAAAGTCAAATAAAACACTGTAGGAAAAAAACAAATCAAATAACATTATTGGTATGGTGGGGTAGGGAGCACATGTACCAAAGGGCAGTAAGAAATATGAATTAAAGTGTTAAACCCAAACTCACATATTTATTTTGAAAGAACTCTGAAGATTTTTATTAGATAAGCCGTTATTATATTTTAAAACTTCTCCCCCCCCCCTTTTTTTTTTTGTATATTGGTGCTTTTTAGAGAACTAAGCAATCGCCAGGCAGTGGTGGCACACACCTTTAATCCCAGCACTTGGGAGGCAGAGGCAGGTGGATTTCTGAGTTCGAGGCCAGCCTGGTCTACAGAGGGAGTTCCAGGACAGCCAGGGCTAGACAGAGAAACCCTGTCTCGAGAACCCCCCCCCCCAAAAAAAAAAAAAGAGAGAGAGAGAGAGAGAACTAAGCAATGTTTAATTCTCTCCAGATTGCGTGCTCTGTGTATAATTAGCATAATAAAACTGCATACAACATGCTATGGCAGTTTCCTGAAACTAATGCAATCAATAATCTACATAGAAGATAGGTGTCTGAGCTCCTTTCTTTTTACCAAGAAGATGAAGTGTCAATGGCTTTGAAGGATTTGTTTCTCTCTAGAGTTCAAATTACAACTATAATCAGAGATGAGGCAATTCTTTTTTGAATGAAAGAAGAATTTGAATTCAATATAAAAATAACAGATAGCAGGACTCTGTTCTAAATTTGAAGGTTTTTTTCTATAAAAGTGAATAACTAACAATATTTAAGGAGCCATTAGCAATTAGACTTGGATTTCAAAATTAATATAACTCATAGGAGGACACAAACATATCAATGAAAAGTAAAAAAAAAAAAAAAATGGAATATTGTAAGAGGAATAAGAAGCCAAGGTTATTGAAACTAAAGTTCATTCTCCAAACGTTCTTCAGATTTTAGTATTTACATAAGAAAAAAACTTAATATTTATTCCCCAAAATAAATTTAAATGACAGATGAGACCACGTAGCAATCTTTTTTTGTTTTTGTTTTTGTTTTTGTTTTTGTTTTTGTTTTTTAGGTTTTTCGAGACAGGGTTTCGCTGTGTAGCCCTGGCTGTCCTGGAACTCACTCTGTAGACCAGGCTGGCCTCGAACTCAGAAATCCACCTGCCTCTGCCTCCCGAGTGCTGGGATTAAAGGCGTGCGCCACCACTGCCCGGCCCACGTAGCAATCTTATATGCAATCAATATTATAAATATTACCTATAATATAATTTAAGATTATTAAATATCCACAACTTTATTTCTCATGGGAGATCTTTACTTTCGTATGAATTCCAGGCTCATCTATATTCTGCATACTTAAAATGATAATTTTACTGTCTGATAAATCTCAAAGATACTATCCCCAAACAGAATCTCTGATTTTCTAAACTCCCAAATACTGTCTCTTCCAAAAGTCTAATCATCTCTGCAGAGAAGAACCACATTCTTTCATTTGCACAGATGAAAAATTTTGGAACTGTGGTGACATGGCTCTTTCTCACATCTTCTAGAACCAGATTATTCAATTTTATTTTTTTTCTTTTCTTTTATTGGATGTTTTCTTTACTTACATTTCAATGTTATCCCCTTTCTCAATTTCTCATCTGAAAAGCCCCTATCCTATGCCCCCCTGCTTCTATGAGGGTGCCCTTCCCCCACCCACTTCCTACTCCCCACACTGGCATTCCCCTACACTGGGGCATCGAGCCTTCACTGGACCAAGGGCATCTCCTCCCATTGATGCCTGATAAGGCCATCCTCTGCTACATATGCAGCTGGAGCCATGGGGCTCTCCATGTGTGCTCTTTGGTTGGTGGTTTAGACCGCCAAACCAAAGGTGCTGGGAAGTCTATGATGATCTGATTGGTTGACATTGTTGTTTTTCCTATGGGGCTGCAAACCCCTTCAGCTCCTTCAGTCCATTCTCTAACTCCTTCATTGGGGACCCCATGCTAGTGGTTCACTGCAAGTATCTGCCTCTGTATTTGTCAGGCTCTGCCTGAGCCTCTCAGGAGACAGCTATATCAGGCTCCGGTCAGCAAGCACTTCTTGGCATCCACAATAGTGTCTGGGTTTATTGACAGTATATGAGATGGATCCTCAAGTGGAGCAGTCACTGGATGGCCTGTCCTTCAGTCTCTGCTCCACATTTTGTCACTCTATTTCTTCCTGTGAGTATACTGTTGCTCCTTCTAAGAAGAACTGAAGCATCCACACTTTGGTCTTCCTTCTTGAGCTTCATGCGGTCTGTGAATTATATCTTGGGTATTCTGATTGGGTATAATATCCATTTATCAGTGAGTGCATACTGTGTGTGTTCTTTTGTGATTAAGTTACTTCACTCAGTATGATTTTCTAGTTTCATCCATTTGCCTAAGAATTTCATGAATTCATTGTTTTAATAGTTGAGTAGTACTCCATTGTGTAAATGTACTACATTTTCTGTATCCATTCCTCAGCTGAAGGACATCTGGGTTCTTTCCAGCTTCTGGCTTTTATGAATAAGGCTGCTATGAACATAGTGGGACATGTGTCCTTGGTATATGTTAGTGCATGTTTTGGCTATAAGTCTAGGAGTGGTAGAGCTGGGTCCTCATAAAAATATGTCCAATTTTCTGAGGAACTGCCGGACTGATTTCCAGAGTGGTTTTACCATCTTGCAATCCCACCAGCAATGGAGAAGTGTTCCTCTTTCTCCACATCCTCACCAGCATCTGCTGTCACCTGAGTTTTTGATCTTAGCCATTCTGACTGGTGTGAGGTTGAATCTCAAGGTTGTTTTGATTTACATTTCCCTGATGACCAAGGATATTGAACATTTCTTTAGGTGCTGCTCAGCCATTTGATATTTCTCAGTTGAGAATTCTTTGTTTAGCTCTGTACTCCATTTTTTAATAGGATTATTTGATCTCTGGAGTCTAACTTCCTGAGTTCTTTGTATATATTTGATATTAGTCTTCTATTGGAGTAGGATTGGAGCAATCTGTTGGTTGCCGTTTTGTCCTATTGACAGTGTCCTTTGCCTTGAACCTTTGCAATTTTATGAGGTCCCATTTGTCGATTCTTGATCTTAGAGCATAAGCCATTGGTGTTCTGTTCAGGAAATTTTCGGCTGTGCCCATGTGCTCAAGGCTCTTCTCTACTTTCTCCTCTATAAGTTTCTGTACATCTGGTTTTATGTAGAGGTCCTTGATCCACTTGGACTTTAGCTTTGTACAAGGAGATAAGAATGGGTCAACTTGCATTCTTCTACATGGGGCTGCCACTTGAACCAACACCTTTGTTAAAATTGCTGTCTTTTTCCACTGGATGGTTTTCGCTTCTTTGTCAAATACCAAGTGACCGTAGGTGTGTGGGTTCATTTCTGGGTCTTTAATTCTATTCCATTGATCTTCCTGCCTGTCTCTCTACTACTACCATGCAGCTTTTGTCACTATTGCTCTGTAATACAGCTTGATGTCAGGGATGCTGATTCCCCCAGAAGTTCTTTAATTGTTGAGAATATTTTTTACTATCTGGGTTTTTTTGTTATTCCAAAGGAATTTGAGAATATATATATATATATATATATATATATATATATATATTCATTCCTCAAAATTTATTCATTGAACATTGACTGTATGGTGATATGAAACATTCATTTTATTCTCTCTTTTTTTTGATATTTACTTTATATACATTACAAATGTTTTCCGCATTGGAAATTCCCTATTCCATTTCCCCTCCCCCTGCTTCTATGAGGGTGCTCCCCCACCCACCCACCAACTCCTGTCTTCCCTCCCTAGCATTCCCCTATAGTGGGGCATCAAACACTCTCAAGCCCAAGAGCCTCTTCTCCCACTGATGGCCAACAAGGTCCTCCTTTGCCACATATGTAGCCAGCACCATGGGTCCCTCCATGTGTATTCTTTGGTTGTTGATCCAGTCTCCAGGAGCTCTGGGGGTCAGGCCAGTTGACACTGTTGCTTCCTCCATGGGGCTGCAAATACCCTCAGCCACTCTTTGGCATATACCCAGAAGACGCTCCAACATGTAATAAGGATACATGCTCTACTATGTTCAGAGCAGCCATATTTATAATAGCCAGAACCTGGAAAAAATCCAGATGTCCTTCAACAGAAGAATCGATATAGAAAATGTGGTACATTTACACAATGGAATACTTCTCAGCTATTAAAACAATGACTTCATGAAATTTGCAGACAAATGGATGGAACTTAAATATATCGTCCTGAGTGAGGTAACTCAGTCACAAAAGAACAAACATGGTATGTACTCACTGATCAGTGGATATTAACCCAAAAGTTCAGAATAGCCAAGATTCAATTCACAGACCTTATGAAGCCTAAAAAGAAGGAAGACCAAAATGTGGATGCTTCAGTGTTTCTTAGAAGGGTGAACAAAATACTCACAGGGGTAACTGTTGAGACAAAGTGTGGAGCAGAGACTCAAGGAAAGGCCATCCAGAGACTGCCCCACCTGGGGATCCATCCCATATATAGCCACCAAACCTGGACATTTTTGTGGATGCTGGGAAGTGCTGGCTGATGGGAGCACGATAAGTTGTGTCCAGAGAGGCTCAGGCAGAGCCTGACAAATACCGAGACAGATGCTCGAAACCAACTGCTGGACTGAGCTTGGGGTCCTGGATGGAGGAGGTGGAGAAGAGAATTGCTCTTTCTAATTCTATGAAGAATTGATTTGAAATTTTCATCATGATTGAACTGAATCTGTAGGTTGCTTTCAGCAATATGGTCATTTTTACTATAGTAATTCTGTCAATCCATGAGCATGGGAGATCTTTCCACCTTCTGAGATTTTCTTCTATTTCTTTCTTCAGAGACATGAAGTTCTTGTCATACAGATCTTTCACTTGCTTGGTTGGAGTCACACCAAGGTATTTTATATTATTTGTGACTATTGTGGAGGGTGTAGTTTCTCTAATTTCTTTCTCAGCCTGTTTATCCTTTGAGTAGAGGGAGGCTAATGATTTGTCTGAAGAGATTTTATATACAGCCACTTTGCTGAAGTTGTTTATCAGGCTTAGGAGATCTCTGGTGGAATTTTTGGGGTCATTTAAGTATGTTATCATATCATCTGCAAATAGTGATATTTTAACTTCTTCTTTTCCAATTTGTATTCCTTTGACCTACTTTTATTTGTCTAATTGCTCTGGCTAGGATTCCAGTACTATATTGAGTAGGTAGGAAGTGAATGGGCAGCCTTGTCTAATCCCTGATTTTAGTGAGATTGCTTCAAGTTTCTCTCCATTTAGGTTGATGTTGGCTACTGGTTTACTGTAAATTGCTTTTACTATGTTTAGAAATGGGCCCTGAGTTCCTGATCTTTCCAAGACTTACCATGAAGGGGTGTTGTATTTTGTCAAATGCTTTCCCAGCATCTAATGAGATGATCGTGTGTTTTTTTTTCCCCTTAGAATTTGTTTAATGTAGTGGATTATGTCGATGGATTTCCATATACTGAAACATCCCTGCATCCCTGGGATGAAGCCAACTTGAACATGATGGATGATGGTTTTGATGTGTTCTTGGATTCAGTTTGAGAGAGTTTTATTAAGTATTTTTGCATCAATTTTCATAAGTGAAATTGGTCTGAAATTCTCTTCAACCCTTCAATTGTTACTACCATGATCTAAGACCTTAGTATTTACTAATCACATTATTATAATATCTCTCTAATGGACTATACAATATTGCCTCTCATATATCAGTAGTCTCTCTCAATTTAATATTCACTGCAATAATTAATCTATTTATATTATATATGGTAATACTTATATAATTATGAAATAAATGTTTATTATATTAACCAAGTAATATTTTTCATTTTATTCAAGATTTTCCTCTCTCTCTCTGTCTGTCTCTCTAACTCTTTCTCTGTCTGTCTGTCTGTCTCTGTTTCTCCATCAATAGGTTTTACAGTTTCCTTCAGAGATGTAGGTGTTACTCTGTTGTGACCTCTTTGAACTCATGTATTTTCTCTAATACTCTTCATTCAAATACTTTTAAGACATTCTCTTACTTCTTCCATTTGTTGATATTACCTAATCAATCAAATTTTGTCCTTACCACTATACTTAGAATATATTAGAATATGTGCTGGGAATGTTATTAACTAATCAAGAATAGAAAAAGAAAAAAAAGGAGTACAAACATATTCATAAAATTAGCATATAGTGAATAGCTAAGGAGCATAATAATCAATGAAATCATGTATAAAGAGATCAAATATTTATGAGGCAATGTGGCTTTATCTCCTTTCAATCTATCACATGTGCCTGTCAGATACCTACCTGTAGGACTAAAGTTAATCCTTGACAAAACTTGCAGTTTACCATACCAATCATTGTGATTTCAAATTCATTACTTCCTTGATTTGTGAATTTTCATTTATTTTTATTTTCTTCAGTTATGAATATCTGACTGTGCTTATGTGAGCATGTAGATGTGTATTGCAGTGGAGGCCATCAAATACTCTTAAACTATAATAACTGGCAACTGGCACTTGTGAGCCATTGGATATGGGTGCTAATGAACAAACTTGGGTCACTGGAAAACACAGCACATGCTGTTAATTTTTGATCCATGTCTATAGCTCCACTCCTTTGAATTTTAGTATAATTTTATTGATTCTGTTTATTTCAAAACTATAGTCTTATAAAATATAATTATTTTATTTCTGTTTGTTTTTATACAAAAGGAGTCACAGAGACCAGCAAGATAACTCTGTGGGTAAAAAAGCTGGCTGTATTAGTATGATAACCTGAGTTCTATCCATGAATCCTAAATATTTAAATACCTAACTATTGAAAATTGTCCTCTAAACTCCACATGTATTATGATACAAACACATCTTCCCAATATTAAAAAATCAAAATAGAAAAGACCCAAAGCTATCATAAAACATGGGTTTTAGACTTGCTGAAATTTTGTACTAATTTCTGGAATGTTTTATATATTACCGCTGTTTATTGTTTCAACCATGTTTGATGTTGTCTGAATTTTTTGTTTTAGATAACCACATGTCTATGATGTAAATTCTACACTTATTCTCTTATGAGAAATGCTACTTCTGTTTAACTATCTTTTTTTTAATTATTTATTTATTTTTTGATACTTTATTTATATTTCCAATGTTCCCCTTTTCCAGGTCTCCTTTTTGGAAACCCCCTATCCCTTCCCCCTCCCCCGCCACTATGAGGATATAACACCTCCCACCCACACGCCTACCCACTCCCTTATTCCCACCTTGATATTCCCCTTTACTGAAGCCTCTAACACCCTCAGGCCCAAGGGCCTCTCCTCCCCCTGATGGCCAACAAGGCCCTCTGCCACATATGTGGTCCTAGCCATGGTTCCCTCCATGTGTATTCTTTGGTTGGTGGTCCAGTCTCCAGAAGGATCTTGGGGATCATGCCAGTTGACACTGTTGCTCCCTCCATGGGACTGCAAACTCCCTCAGCTCCTTCAGTCCGTTTTCCAACTCTTCCATCTGGGACCTCACACTCAGTCCAACAACGGCTGTGAATTGACTCTTGATTATTCTGAACTTGTGGGATAATATCCACTTATCAGTTAGTACATACCATGTTTGTTCTTTTGTGACTGAGTTACCTTCCTCAGGATGATATTTTCAAGTTCCATCCATTTGCTTGCAAATTTCATTAAATCATTGTTTTTAATAGCTGAGTTGTACTCCATTGTGTAGATGTACCACATTTTCTGTATCCATTGCCCTGATGAGGAACATCTGGGTTGTTTCCAGCTTCTGGCTATTATAAATATGGCTGCTATGAACATAGTGGAGCATGTGTCTTTATTATATGTTGGAACATCTTTTGGGTATATGCCTAGGAGAGGTATAGCTGGGTCCTCAGGTAGTATTATGTCCATTTTTCTGAGGGTCTGCCAAACTGATTTCCAGAGTGGTTGTACCAGCTTGCAATCCCACTAGCAATGGAGGAGTATTCCTCTTTCTCTGCATCCTCGCCAGCATCTGCTGTCACCTGAGTTTTTGATCTTACCCATTCTGACTGGTAGGAGGTAGAAACTCAGACTTGTTTTGATTTGCATTTCCCTGATGACTAAGGTTGTTGAACATTTCTTTAGGTGCTTCTCAGCCCTATGAATTTCCTCAGCTGAGACTTCTCTGTTTAGCTTTGTTCCCCATTTTTTCATAGGGTTATTTGTTTTTCTGGAATCTAACTTCTTGAGTTCTTTGTATATATTGGATATTAGCCCTCTATCGGACGTAGGATTGGTTAAGATCTTTTCCCAATCTGTTGGTTGCCATTTTGTCCTATTGACAGTGTCCTTTGCCTTACAGAAGCTTTGCAATTTCATGAGGTTCCATTTGTCGATTCTTGATCTTAGAGCATAAGCCATTGGTGTTCTGGTCAGGAACTTTCCCCCTGTACCCAGGTGTTCTAGATTTTACCCCACTTTTTCTTCTATTAGATTCAGTGTATCTGCTTTTATGTGGAGGTCCTTGATCCACTTGAACTTGAGCTTCGTACAGGGAGATAGGAATGGATCAATTCTCATTCTTCTACATGTTGACCACCAGTTGAACCAGCACAATTTGTTGAAAATGCTGTCTTTTTTCCACTGGGTGGTTTTAGCTCCTTTGTCAAAAATCAAGTGACCATAAGTGTGTGGGTTCATTTCTGGGTCTTCAGTTCTATTCCATTGATCTACCTGCTTGTCACTGTACCAATACCATGCAGTTTTTATCACTATTGCTCTGTAGTACAGCTTGAGGTCAGAGATGCTGATTCCCTCAGAAGTTCTCTTGTTGTTGAGAATAGCTTTTGCTATCTTGGGTTTTTTGTTGTTCCAAATGAATTTGAGAATTGCTCTTTCTAAGTCTATGAAGAATTGAATTGGAATTTTGATGGGGATTGCATTGAATCTACAGATTGCTTTTGGCAGGATGGCCATTTTTACTATATTAATCCTTCCAATCCATGAGCATGGCAGATCTTTCCACCTTCTGAGGTCTTCTTCGATTTCTTTCTTCAGAGACTTGAAGTTCTTGTCATACAGATCTTTCACTTGCTTGGTTAGAGTCACACCAAGATACTTTATATTGTTTGTGACAATTGTGAAGGGTGT
>CM052711.1:41536092-41555673 GCA_028551405.1 Uromys caudimaculatus
ATTTTGTTGAAGATATTTACTGGTCCCTTAATTTGGAAATCTTCACTTTCTTCTATACCTATTATCCTTAGGTTCTGTCTTCTCATTGTGTCCTGGATTTCATGGATGTTTTGGGTGAGGAGATTTTTGCATTTTGTATGTTCTTTCACTGTTGTGTCAATGTTGTCTATGGTATCTTCTGCTCCTGAGATTCTCTCTTCTATCTCTTGTATTCTGTTAGTTATGCTTGCATCTATGTCTCCTGATCTCTTTCCTAGGTTTTCTAACTCCAGGGTTGTCTCTCTTTGTGATTTCTTTATTGTTTCCATTTCTATTTTTAATTCCTGGATGGTTTTGTTCATTTTCTTTGTCTGTTTGATTGTGTTTTCCTGTAATTCTTTAATGGATTTTTGTGTTTCCTCTTTAAGGGCTTCTAGTTCCTTACCTCTGTTCTCTTGTGTTTCTTTAAGGGTGTTAATTTTTTTCTTAAAGTCTTCTATCATCATCATGAGAACTGATTTTAAATCTGAGTCTTGCTTTTCTGGTGTGTTGGGATATCCAGTGCTTGCTGTGGTGGGAGAGCTGTGTTCTGGTGATGCCAAGTAGCCTTGGTTTCTGTTCCTTATGTTCTTGCCCTTGCCTTTTGCCATCTTGTTAACTCTGATGTTAGCTGATCTTTCTCTGTCTGGATATGACTTGTCCCTCCTGCAGGCCTCTGTATCAATACACCTTGAAGACCAGCTCTCCCTGAGAGGTATTTGGGTTTGGAGTGCTATGGCACAGGGTCAGCTCTGGGGTGCAGACAGAAACCAGAAGGATCTTGTCCCCAGTGGTCCCTTGGTTCCTGTGTCCTGATGGCTCTGCATGGGTCCCTCTTGATCCAGTGAGTTTGAACAGAAGTGGTGGTTTTGCCTATGTTCGAAGGTGTGTCAGCACTCCTGGGATACCAGCTCTCTCCTGGAGCCCTGTGGCCCAGGCTGAGGTCTCCAGGTTCAGGTGAGCAGTGGTGCTTGTCTTATCCCCACTCACGGTTTTTCTACGCTCCTGAGAGGGTGACTTTCTCCTGGCATGCTGCTTGGCTATGGAACCCTGGTGGCCCAGGCAGAGGTCTACTGCCACAGATGGAAACCAGAAGGTTCCTATGGCTGACTTTACCTCAGTCCCTGTGTCCGCAGGTTCTGGGCGGGTCCTGGTGAGCAGTGGTGCTCGTCTTCTTTCACTCATGGCTTTTCCATTCTCCTGGGAGGGTAGCTTTCTACTGGCACTACTTGGCTATGGCCTGTTTAACTATCTTTTTACACATACTACCTGTTTCTGTTATCTCATAAACTCAGGACTATTAGTCCTGCAATTTATATGAAATTTGATGTATTCTGCATTTTAAGCTGGTGCCACCCAGTCTTATCACTTGTGATTGGTTACCTAAGGTATATTCCATTCTCTCTTCCAAAGGAGTCTCCTAAAGGTTGGTTGCCATAGAATCTATTATATCTTTCTATCAGGCACACACCTTTACTACTGAGCAACTGTGGAATCTGTCCCCATTTCCTGTCACATCCATATTTGGTTTGTAGCTTCCAGATTCTTGGCTTGAGACTAAATGGATAGGAAAAAGCCTATCTGTGACAAAGTTTCTGGACATAACTACTTGAAATCTGCAAAGTGGTTTTTCAAGCCAAATGGTATAACATTTGTTTCTTTTTAAATTACTAAATATTGTTTACACTATAAATCAGTTATATTACTTCCTAGGAAATTTATTGAGAGTATAAAATAACCTATTTACCAATGACCTTTGGAATATAACCTGTTTATGAGTTGAGGATTCTAGATGGTGCATCTCAAAGCTAAATGCAAATAGTTTTTCATTATCTGCTGTTATGGATCATCTGCCTCATTGCTTCTCTTCATTAGCACACATAATAGAGACCTAACTGAATTACTGCTTTCAAGCGTGCCCACTAGTTTGTTTTTTCCTGTGCAATACAAGTTACAAGTTTCCTTGGGTTTCTAAACATCATCTTCAATTTGCTATTTAGTTCCTGTCTTTGAATTTCTTTAAAAGGGCTTAATGTTACCGGAGACCTTTATAATATGCCAGTAAACAGTGAAGCTAGGTAGGTAAAAGTTTGCTCTTTTACTGAGAAGATATTTACTAAAATCTAAGTGTGTCATCGGGGGAGTACATAGTAATAGACTGTGATTATAAGAAGAGTATTAAATATATGCTGACGAACCATCACATAGAAAGCACTCATGAAGGTATCAGAATCACGTGCATAAATGGGTCATTCACCAATGAACTTTACATTCTCTAAGGAGGATGGCAATAAATATTTTAGAGAGCAGAACATACAAGGTAGTATATAAACCTGTTCATAACATAGTGGGTAGATTAATCATGGCGAGAGTTTCATTTAGTCACAGTGACTGGGAAGTCTTGAGTGAGAAAGAGATACTTAGAATGACATAGCACCAGCCATGGCGAGAGTTAGATAAAAATTCTCCAGTGTACTGGCTGGTTTTGTGTATCCACTTGACACAAACTGGGCTTATCACAGAGAAAGTATCCTCCCTTGAGGAAATGCCTCCATGAGATCCAGCTGTAAGGCATTTTCCCAATTAGTGATCAAGGAGGGAGGTCCCCTTGTGGGTGGTGCCATCACTGGCCTGGTAGTCCTAGGTTCTAAAATAAAGCAAGATGAGAAAGTCAGGGGAAGCAAGCATAAGTAACATCCCTCCATGGTCTCTGCATCATCTCCTGCTTCCTGACCTGCTTTAGTTCCAGTCTTGACTTTGGTTATGAACAGCAATTTAGAAGTGTAAGCTGAATAAACCCTTTCCTCCCCAACTTGCTTCTAGGTCATGTTGTTTGGTGCAGGAATAGAAACACTGACTAAGACATCCAGTCAAAGAATAACAAGCAGGGATGATCCGGGGACAGAGTTTCTATTCTGGAAGAAGAAAAAAATAAGGAAAAATGAGTTTTAACGGAGGAAGCACCTTTTTTCTTGTCCCCCATATTTAACTATAAATGATCACAATAATTTATAGTAAAATGATGTTGCATAGCAGTTTTCTCCAAGTTAAATTTTTCCACTTTGGATAGAAGCTCAATGAAGTCCAGGATGTTTACAGAGTGTATAGCAAGGTATTCTACGGGAGGTGAAATCTCCATCTGTAGATAGTGCAAGACATATCTCAAACTAGCTTCAGAAATTCCCTGAAACAGACAAGTTTCACTATATTCCTCTCTTGTGAGAGCATATAAGCAGTAAAAACTGCTGAGGGACATTAAAAAAGAATTGCCTAGAAGACTCTCAGACAATCGCAGCAGTCTACACCAAAGTCTCTCAAACTAGTTGAGCTGCTTAGAAAAGGCACAAACAATATGAGCTAACTGGAAAGGACACTCTCGGACCTGCTGAACTGCCTACAGGTTGTGCAGCATACTGTAGGTTTCCGCTTTTGTGAGCCACCACCCACGGAGGCTTCGGTGAGATACCTACCTGTCTCTGAGTCAGTTTTGCTTATGTAAATAACCCCTCATTCATATTCCGATTTGTACCCTCAATAAAACCAGTCCTTCTAAAAGTTAGACTTTGGTCTTATTATTACTTTGGTCTGTGTACTGGCTGGTTTTGTGTCAACTTGACACAGCTGGAGTTATCCCAAGGAGTTTCAGTTGAGAAAATGCCTCCATGAGATCCAGCGGTAAGGCATTTTCTCAATTAGTGATCAAGGGGGAGGGCCCCTTGTGGGTGGTACCATCTGTGGGCTGGTAGTCTTGGGCTCTGTAAGAAAGCAAGCTGAGCAAGCCAGGGGAACCAACCCAGTAAGTAACATCCCTCCATGGCCTCTGCATCAGCTCCTGCCTCCTGACCTGCATAGTTCCAGTCCTGACTTCCTTTGGTGATGAATAGCAGCGTGGAGGTGTAAGCTGGAATAAACCCTTTCCTCCCCAACTTGCTCCTTGGTGATGATGTTTGTGCAGGAATAGAAACCCTGACTAAGACAGTCTGTTATAAGTTCTCTATCTAGGGTGAATACATATTTACTCATGTCACCCCAGAAAGAGCACTACATAACAAATGAATATGAAAAAAAATTAAATGGTGAGGAAAAGGGAAAATCCCAGATAAGATCTAATGTTGTGTGTATTTAGCAAGGAACAGACTGTGTGAATAGAAAAATATATTTTTGCCTTTAAAGATGAGACAACTTAGACATTTTTATTGGTAGCATAATAATAGCTAGCCTTATTGTGCCAAAAATCCTTCAATGAATTATTTAAGATGGAGTTTAATCTTTAAACCTTCCCTATAGGAAGATATCATAAAAAATATATTTAATTAATTAAGTAATCAGTACAAAAGAATTAGGAGCTTGTCTAGGTCAAGTGAATACTGTGAGAATGCACCAAACTCCAAGTCCATGCAATCTGCTCCCTGTAGATCCTGAAGCAGAATATGAGTTACAGGAAATGGCAAGATGACAAAGTTCACACGTCTTTTTATGTTTTAATTGTTTTTATTTATTTACATTCCAAATGTTACCCCCTTCCTGGTCCCCCATCCAAGAGTTCTTTAACCTATCTACCCTTCCATTTGCCTCTAAGAGGTTGCTCCCCCCCTCCCCCCCTCGTCACCAACCCCTATTCCCCCTTACCTTCCTTGCATCCCCTTTACCTGGGGCATCAAGTCTATACAAGATTAGGTACATCATTTCCCACTGAGGCCAGACAAGCAGTCCTCTACTACATATGTGCCAGGTGCCAGAGACCAGCCCATATGTGTTCTTTGGTTGGTCTCTGGGAGCTCTCTCAGAGGTCTGGATTTGTTGATACTGTTGGTCTTCCTATGGGGTTGTCATCCCCTTCAGCTCCTTCAACCCTTCTCCTAACTCTTCCATAGGGTCCTCAACCTCAGTCAAATGCTTGGCTGTATCTGCATCTGTCTTAGCAGGGATACCTTTCAGTGTGCCTTAGAGCTAATTGCATTAGCAGACAGTAGAGGGTCTTCATCCTTTATATAAAATAAGATTTCACCATATGATTTGCTTTGGCGAATGCAATATGACATAAGGATGGTAGGTAGGGAACATTGGTTCTCAGTGGAAATGCCTCTCATTTGTTCCCTATGAGAACATTGTGATCAAGGTGAACAAGCAGGCTATGATGAATGGGTTATGCCCACCTAACTCTCTTAGCCCTGGAAACAACCATTCAACCACTGAACATATCAGCAATAGAATGGCCAATTATCCTTTCTTGTATTGGTTCCTGACCACAAATGTAAAAGTGAACTGAGCCAGCACAGGATAGAACACAATGAGGTCACCCCAGTTGAAATCAGCCAAATAGCCATGGAAGTGATAGCAAATCATGTTGCCATAGCAGAGCAATGTGTTAGAACAGATTGCTACATGATGAAAATGAACTAATATGCAGGCCAAAATGTAAAATACCTCCTGTGGTTAAAGGCATAATTGAGGCATTCTGTCATCTTTGTTTTCTTCAAAGTGTCTATGCCTTTCTGTATCCAGGTTAAAGTAAGAAGCTGACTCAAGTGTGTGACTCTCAGTATTGTCATTCTGTAGGTCAATCTTTTCTCTATGAAGCTTACTTCCTAAATACAAGACATAGAGAAAATCATGGTTAATGAGCATGGATTGTTGTCCAATGAAATCAGTTAATTTCTTCCAAAATTGAAATTACAATGTAAAAAACAAAACCAAAAACAAAACAGAAAACAATGTATGACTATTGATGTTAGCATTAATGTTTGGCTGATTTTATGAGTGCTTTACAAAGGAACATTCATTATATGATCTTTGACCAAAGAAAATATGTTATTAATAATGTCCAAGGAAATATGGTAGTAAGTAGAATCAAGTCAGCCATCTCTGACAGAAAGAGAATACTAGCCTGTTGGTCAGAGCATGAAATAAGTATGTTTTGGTGAATTGAGAAAATCAGATATTGAATTCTTCAGAATGTTCAAGTCTATCAATTTGTTTTGACAGTCATACAAATGTCGATATCACAGATTTTAGAACACAGTCAACATGCAGAATAACTAATATCAATCAAAATTTGTTAGAATGAGGTTCGGATTCATTATCAATGCATATCTCCTGGTGTCACAATGCTTAAGTGATAATGTGCCATAGTCCTAAGATCCATGGACAAATGATAGTTGCTTTTGCATTGCATATTCATCAGGAATTATGAATAACAAAGACAGAGTAAGACCCCACAGATGCCAATCTCATAAGATCTGAGGAAGCATTGTTGTGAGGTTAACTATGAACATTTTTCAGACTTCCCATTGGCATAAATTAAGGCACACTAGCCTGAAGTCCAAAACTCAAGTGAAGAGGAATGGAGAAGCTGAACTCTAACAAAGTGGTCATTTCTTAACCACTGGCCAAGGGCTACATGGAGATTATAAAACATTTAACCTTCGTTATGTTCAAATGAGGTTGGAAAGATAAGAACCAAGAAATTTCATTATATGAAACACATAGTCACATTGTTTGTGTTCATAATCCATCTAAATACTTCTGGGGCATTATTTATGAAGACTCAAGTAGACTAAAGTTGGATGCTTTAACAATATTCTATTTAATGCTAAAGGTCATAATGACATGTTACATCAATCTGTTCCATGAAAGCATTTCTATATTCTTCACAAAGTATTCCTACATGAGGCAGAAAATGCAAAATGAAAATGTTAATTCCTTCAAGGAATAAGCATTCAAAGCAATATCAACATTAACAGTTAAGGTTTTTCCTTTACAGCCTTATTACCCGAACAATGACTACATCAAATTTTATATTTTTTAATTAATTGGTTATTTTATTTATTTAGATTCCAAATATTGTCCCCATTCCCAGTCTCCCCTTTGCAAACCCCTCATCCCATCCCCCACCCTGTTACCTCTAAGAGGGTGCTCCCCCATCCACCCACCCACTCTCACCTCACCCCTCTAGCATCCCTCTGTGCTGGAGCAACAAGCCTTCACAGGACCAAGGGATCATTGCTACACATGCTGCTGGAGCCATGGACTCATACTCTTTGGTTGGTGGTTTAGTCCCTGGGAGCTCTGGGTTGTCCAGTTAGTTGATACTGTTGTTCTTCCTATGGGGTTGCAATCCCTTCAGCTCCTTCAGTCATTCCCCTAACTCTTCCATTGGGGACCCCATGCTCCGTCCGATGGTTGACAATGAATATCTGCATCTGTCTTAGTCAGACACTGGCAGTTTTGTCTGAGGAAATAAATTATTTTAGAAAAACAAATGAGCCTATTTCAAATGTATGGGGTTTTTGTTTGTTTGTTTGTTTGTTTTTTGTTTTTTTTTTCTGCATAGTCACACATCCTTGTTCAATTTTAGGGCTACCTAAGACAAACAAATTTCTAAGTGATATATAAATCAGTACATTTTTCAGAGATGTGTTCAGACAAGTCTTACAAGGGTGTTTTAGATGTATGACAGCAACCTCACTACGCTAACACTGCTCTTGTGCTATATTTGAAGAATTAAACAGAGCCATCAAACATAGTTATTTATTTATTTGGTTTTTGTGGTTCACAAAATTTTAAATGTAGCAATACAAATTTAGAAGCATAATTTAATCAAGTTGCTTAGTACACACACTTGATAACATTTCTTACTCTCTAAAACCTGTGTGCTTAGGCAGTCCAGCTTACAAGCCCAGCACCGTTTTTCCAATCTTGCTACCTATCCTCTGATATTATCCTATATTATCTATTTGTGAGTCCTAGGAAGAACCTCAGGCCTTAGGAAGGTTAAACAAGAGCTAAATCACTAAACTACATCCCAAGCCCACAAAACAACACCTTATTTTGTATGCCAGAGAGAAGACTGAAATGCATCAACTGCTACAGTATCTTTGGTATAGCCAAAACCTCAGACCAGGATTTCAAACAAAAGAGATCAAATGCATAGATTTTGGAGATTGCTTAAATTTAAAAGTTTATTTTCACATATTTTACATATTTAGGTTTAATATGACTGTATCTTGTTGATAAGTAATAGAATAATGCTATACTTTTCTTTAAAATATACAAAATAATGAAATTACTATATGCTACAATATAGCATATGCTGCCTCCACTCCTAGTTAGTATTTTATTCTCGATGATAAGTATTTTAATGCAGATGAAGGTGAGACATAGGAATATAAATGAATGTTTTCTGTGTTTCAGGTTGATATGACTGAAATAAAATTTAAAATATTAAAATTAATTCTGATATAATTAATCTAGTATATCAGTAATAAATGACTTATGTTTATTTTATTACATGATTAGATTTTTAAGAAAATGTTGGAACTATCCAATCTAAGAACTTGCTCAAAATGTAAGAACAGAGACTATGTTAAAGTATACATGTATTCATCAATACTCAGGTTTATGTATGCATATGGTATATATAAGCTATTTATACATTTATACATATGGCATATATGAGCTGGTTATACATTTCCGAAGTGATGGAGATATTAGAGTCTATAAAATGTGTATAGTGTTAGAATGGTTTTAGAATAGTCTATTTCATTTTTATTTCTTTTATTTTTATTTTTCTTCATTTTTATTCTTTTATTCATTTTTATTTCTTTCTCAAGTTTCACAAGTTTCACATTTTTATTTCTTTCTCAAGTGGAAATCCAGGGCCTATATTTTGCTTCTGACTCTGGATTCCCTTGCTCATTGGAACTCTCAGACTGATTGGTTTGCTTTAACTCTTTTGTGTCCTTTTTCAGACAGAAAGTAAAGGTCTATGCATTTTATTTTGGTCATAGCAACCAAATCCCACCCCTGTAGCTGCTAGTGTGAAATGTTATTTATATATGGGCGATTCTGCATTTGCTCTCGGCTACCCCTTGTGTACACTCTGCTGTGTTAATCACTTGTATATGTTTTCATGGGGGAGGAATCGAAGCATTAGCCAGCCGCCATATGTGACCACAACACTCTTGCCATTTCCTTCCTCCCGAATGAATATATGTGATGACTCCTAACTGCGCATTTTATTTCGCCTGTGAGGTCATATGCAAGTGATCCTAGTCCCAGTTTTAGCTACCAGCCGGGGATTAGGCTTCAGAAAGAAATGCTAACAAGTTGTCAACTGAATTCCACCAGTTAGGGCCTTACTCCACTCTTCGCTGTTCACACTTGTCCTTATATCCATCTTAATGAGGTACGGTGCTTGGTGCTTCAGCAATTCAATCTGCATGTGCTTATGATGTAAAGGTTTCAGAGAGGTAAGATGAGTTAGTAAAATTTATCAACACTCCAGGAAATCTCTGACATGTGGTCCCTGACAAGGCTGTCAGAAGCCTGAGTCACATTAACCCATTTGTGTTAATGAACTAGCTCTCCTGTTGGCACTTGTATATGTTAGGCTATGAGGAAGGAAACAAAGAGCTGGGCCGCATGATGAGCACAGTTCCTAAAACCTTTGCCTTTCAGAATGCTCCTATCATGAAAATGTGTTAAAGGGACTTAACAGGAAGATTAATTATGGCTTTGTTATTCTCTGTTTGCTCATAGCATTCTAAATTCTGAAAATACTCGTTAAAGAAATAATTTGCTGTTACTGGCTATCTGGCAAACATGTATAATTCTGTTTTTGGAGATTTGCTATGATTTGGTTGAATGACCATTAAAACATCCACATCTGTGATAAGCAAAATTGCAACCATGTGTGGAGAGATACTATTAAGAACATAGGCACACACACACACACACACACACACACACACACACACACACACACACATACACAGACACACACACACGCATCAGAGCACACACATACACACCATGAATATTGTTTCAAAAGCACTATAATACTATGAACTAAAACATGACATTTTCTCACCTGGAAAGTCTTCTGAATGGACAAGAGGGTATGCAGTTAACAGGAATTATCCTGTGTGGAGAATGGAACTTTCTGTTTTTGAATTTCTTTTCTCCTTCACTTACCTCATTCTTCCCCTAAAAATCCACAAATTATTTTAGGTTAGTTTTTCTGCATTTGCTTGTTCTAAAACATTATTAAATATGCTTTTAATTTTTATTGATTAACACTGTAATTCACTTATGTATTGAATGACAGTAATTTCCACTCTTATTTGCCCCTTCTCATCATCTTTTGTTGGCGCCATTCATCTCACCAAGTCCCCCTTTTACTTTCAGTGTGTGTGTGAGTGTGTGTGTGTGTGCTCGTGCGCATGAGACAGATAGATAGATAGATAGATAGATAGAGAGAGAGAGAGAGAGAGAGATACCAAGAACTATGGAGTTTAGTTAGATTTTCTTGCCTGACTCTGGATCAGAGATTTTTACTGGTATAAAGGACACTTAGTGGTCACTACACTGAAGAAAATGATACTTTCCTTTCTAATAACCAATAACTGCTAATAGTCCCCCTGTGTATAGGGGGAGGGACCTCATGGTGTGGTTCCTTTTATGTGTTGATGGGTCTAATTTGTGCAGATCTTGTACTGGTAACCAGCGCATTTTCCATGAACCCTGAGTTACAACAGGTATGTCTTGTTCAGAAGAAATCAGTCATGCTGCACACCTTCCTGTCCACTGGCTCTTACTCTTTCTGCTCCCTCTTCTTTGATGTTCTACAAGTCTTGTAGAGGGCGATGTATCCAACCATTTAGAGCCACACATGCCATCATGTATTCTCTACTTTAACTTTAGAGGTAGTAAATATACTTAGACACTTACAATTTCTGAGCATTTTTATTAGTTTGTTCAGAAGGATACTAAAAGTATCCAATTTTTTTCTCAATAACTATAGAGGTTTTAACTATTAAATAATATAAATTATTTTATATTATTAATTTACTAATCAGTTTTATTCTTTCACAAATTAAATATTATAGCTGATTTTGATTCCAAACCGACTATCAAGTTCAGTAGTATAGACTTCAGAATATATGATTCTGAGGATTTACTGACAAGGTCGTAGATGGGACTTTTGCCCACTTTCCTGTATTCAAATAAAATGCCCTCTTTTTTCATGGTTCATACTGATGTGGCATTTCTTATTACCTTATGCCAATTTAATACTCATGTTTGCTATGATTTGAATTTTATATAGAAATTTTTACCTGTTTTTAGAGATGATATTTATAACAGATAAACAAGATCAAATAACAAAGTTTAAATCAATTTTACAAGAATTATCATCAAATTTGTCTAAAAATTAAAATATAATAATATTTTATGTGTTTCATATTCATTGGAATCTCATAAATAAATAATATTTTTCTTTATTAATAAATTGCTTTAAGAAGTTATAAAACATCCCTTTAGTTTTCAACAACACTTAAGTTTTCATCCAACTCCCCCCTCCTAGAACTATGATCAAAACAGTGCTCTAAAAGTTCCACTTACTGAGCTATAAGAATAGAAAATCAATGTCTTAGAAACAGCATCTCTCCAGAATCTCCTTAATAACCACTGAATAACAACCTACAGGGAAATATTTTTCCTATTCTCCACAGGATGTACTGAATCAAAGTATTTTCATTAAAACTAATAGGAAATGACAGAGAGTAGAGAAGAGGAGAATGTTCCTTGTTTATTTTACTTATATTCGCCACATATCATTTATTGATAAAGCAATTCTAAGAGGCACATGTGTGATATAATTCAGTGAGATTGGCTTTTCTTCTTCATAACCACATGCACATTTTGACATCTGCAGCAATATTCTTTTTGAATAGCTACCTGCGGTTAATTTCAACTTCCTATTGATCTTAGTGTCCTAGACACGTTAAAGTGATGATAAAGCAGATACCCTGAGTTATCAGCATACCAAATAGGATATGAAAACCCAGTCACATACTGGCATTCATTTCTGACAATGTACATCAACAGACAACAAATTTAAAACCCACTGCATCTTTTTTTTTTGGATCAGAACAACCTGAAATTTGAAAAAAAATATTTCCTACTTTTATGAGGTTATATTTGCTTAAAATAAAAATCCATGAAAAATGTTAGGAAGATGTCTGATAAAGTTAGTAAAAAACTAACTTCACGTACACTATTGATACTTCTTATTCAGCCCACATTTCAGTCTTTGATTCTGAGCAAACATATAGGTGGAATTATTTATATATATATAATTCAATGTGAATCCAAGGTATTTATAAATTCTACAGAGAACCTCTGAAAGAGATTTAGTTAGGAATGATTGAAACTGTGTCATGTTACACAGAATAAATACCATCTTCTTTCACTGATAATAAACATAATATGAATCTACTCTTTCAAAACTGAAAACTACTCCCAGATAGTGAAGTCCCTTGTGTTTTTCCTGGAAGAGGTGGGGAGTGGAGCAGTATGAAATGGGCTTTTTGTCAAATATTCTCTATGATCATTCTAACAAAGTATTAAGTAAAATCCTCAGCCTTGGGTTCCACAAATTTTCTGGTAATGGACTCATTTATAGTACTCTTAATGATAAACAGTGACAATTTGCAACTCTATGGTCAAATAGAAATAAAAGTAAGAAGTCTACTTTATGGGGAGAAGATTTAACGTAGGGAATAAAAGCCTCCAAAGTTACAGCAAGTTGGAGATATCCTAAAATTATTAGAGAATATGTAACTTATGCAAAGAACAGTAGAATTCTCATGATTACTTTTCAAAGTTAGACATAAAAAATAAACACATCTTCTTTTGAAATGCACAATTATTTGTCCTGGATCTGTCATTCATCATGAGTTGCCTCCTAGAGATTTCACGTTTTTTTTTTTTTTTCTTGTCCATTTCTTATCTATCCTCACGTGCTGTCATCATTCTGAAGGTGTTTTCATTGTTTCTTTGCTCAACTGCATCCAAAAGAATGGGCTTTGTTGTGCTGTTCACTTTCATGCATGTCTATTATCCATTTTGCTCAGTTTATCTCCCAGCATTGTGTTGTTCAGAACCATGCAATGAACTGTTATTCAAGAGCTGAAATTGAGCAGATCTCTTAAAAACAGCATTACATGAATTTAAGAGTAATAGCATGAAATCAATCATATGCATAGTGTTCGCAGAAATTCAAATAATATTGTCAACACATTAAAAGCAGAATCTTTTCCCTAGAATATCTTTTGAACCTTGTCTCATACAATTGAATATGCCTCTAGTGTATTTAGTAAAATATACTGATTAATATGTGGGACAACGTAAAAAGTTACAGTTAATTTAGCAGATACTTAGTATAGCATATTATTTTTCGTTTTGTTTTTAAGGTTGCAACATCCTTAGTCATTTTATTCTTTGTTTGGCATAAATAGTATTTGTAAACACAAGTCAATTTTTAGTGTGGAAGTAAATTAAACTATATTAATGAATTGGTTAATTTTGAACAAAATTTGAGTCTTTATTATATATTGTTTAAACTGTTTTATATGGCTTTATATCAACAATCTCTTTAAAAATTACTTTGAAACTAGTATATTTTACTTAGCGTGAAAAGCACCATTGTGGGACTTCAGGCAGGTTTCCAGCGTGAATATCAAGGGATTCCCTATCTTTGAAATTTGAGCTCATATTCACTGCTCTAAAAATATGGGTTACCATCTTTTTTCCACTGGATGGCTTTAGCTCCTTTGTCGAAAATCAAGTGACCATAAGTGTGTGGGTTCATTTCTGGGTCTTCAATTCTATTCTATTGATCTGCCTGCCTGTCACTGTGGACATAATACTACCTGAGGACCTAGCTATACCACTCCTGGGCATAAACCCAGAAGATGCTCCAACATTTAATAAAGACACATACTCCACTATGTTCATAGCAGCCATATTTATAATAGACAGAAGCTGGAAAACAACCCAGATGTTTCTCATCAGAGGAATGGATACAGAAAATGTGGTACATCTACACAATGGAGTACTACTCAGCTATTAAAAACAATGACTTAATGAAATTTGCAGGCAAATGGATGGAACTTGAAAATATCATCCTGAGCAAGGTAACTTAGTCACTGATAAGTGGATATTAGCCCAAAAGTCTGGAATACCCAAGTTTTACTTTACAGTAACCAGTGGACTGAGAGTGAGGTCCCAGATGGAGGAGTGGGAGAAGGGACTGAAGGAGCTGAGGGAGTTTGCAGTCCCATGGAGGGATCAACAGTGTCAACTGGCCTGACCCCCCCCCCCCAGCCACGGTGCTTCTGGAGGCTGGACCACCAGCCAAAGAATACACATCGAGGATACCCATGGCTCGGACCACATATGTGGCAGAGGAGGGCTTTGTTGGCCATCAGGGGGGAGGAGAGGCCCTTGGGCCTGAGGGTGTTAGAGGCCCCAGTAAAGGAGAATGTCAAGGTGGGAATAAGGGAGTGGGTGGGCAGGTGGTTGTGAAGTGGAATGCCCTCATAGAGGTGGGGGAGGAGGAGGGTATAGGTGGTTTCCAAAGAGGAGACCTAGAAAGGGGGAAACATTGGAAATGTAAATAAAATATCAAAAAATGAAAAAAAAAATATGGGTTGCCAGCTCATACAAAAACTCTGATCCAGAATTTTTCCTCTCTAAACGAACCGCAGGGACAAAAATGGAGAAGAGACTGAGGGAAAGGAGGTCCAGTGACCAGCCCTGTCAGCCGTGATTGGAAGTCTGTGTTTCTGGTCAAGCTAAGGTTTGAGCATTGCAAGCCTAATCGGCTGTCCTCAGCCTACAAGGGATGGCAACTGTTTGCCTAAGCTTCTAGAATACAGCTTCTAACATGTGGCTATATCTCTCCATAGGTCTGTGACATTTGGTCACATAAAAAAGAGTCACAGCCCCAGCCCCTCCACAGGTAGAGGCGTGGCCACGCAGCTCCAAGCCATCCCCAGGTTAATGAAACACCTAGAGACTTAGCCACACCCCTTCCCAGTTACTATATTTGGCTTGCCCATCACAGAACTTGGGGGGTACAATTCCATCCACGCCACTCTCCACAATGAAAATAAAGGTCTTAGAATTGTGGACTGTCTCTTCATCTGGACCCGCCATGGGAAGCAAGGGATCCAGCCCTCGATTAAGGAGCCACATCTAATCTTTTGCCCAAGACACCAAAACATGGTCTTGGGGGGGGGGACCCTAGCTGCTCTACCAGCTAGTCCGTCGACACCCTGTAGCTACTGCAGTGCCCCGGGCTAGAGAACCCAGGAAGATGGTGGCCGTGCTTTCCTGGAATGGCCACCTCCTCCACCCATGGGCAGGGCCTGCAAAGGCTTCCCACAGCCCCCACTTGCCTATCAGACTGTGTGGGAAGACACGTGGCCACTTCCCGATTGTCTCCTGTCCCACCCACAGCTGCAGTGCCCGGGACAGACACATTGTGTTTCTTTCCACTGTGCCAGTCTTGTTCCAACACAGCCCCACTTGGGATTTATCTAAAGGGGAGGCCTCAAGGCCTGAAACTATCAGTGATGGTATGGTGTGCTTACAGATAGGAGCCTAGCATGGCTGCCCTCTGAGAAGCCAAACAAGCAGCTGAATGAGACAGACATGGATATTTACAATCAGGCATTAGATTGAAGTCAGGGGACCCCTGTGGTTGAATTAGGGAATGGCTGGACCAAGCTGAGGAGGAGAGCAACCCCACAGAAAGATCATCAGTAGCAACTAACCTGGAACACAGAAATCTCTCAGTGAACTACCAACTAGGCAGCATACAGGAGCTGGTTTGAAGCACCTGACACATATATATATAGCAGAGGACTGCCTGGTTTGACCTCAGAGGGAGAAGAGCCAGGCCCCAGGGAGAGAAGAGGCCTGGCATGGGGTGTTGGTGGGGGCATCATATTGGAGAGAGAGAGGGAGGAACAGTGGGATGAGGAACTGGGCTGTGGGAAGGCAGACTGGGAGCTGGGTAATGACTGGACTTTAAAAGCTAGTTATTATTGTTATTATTATTATTAACCAATCAAACAAAAAAACAAACAAAAAATTCCCCGGAAACTAAGAAGTCGAGGCGTCACTATTTGCAGATGATATAATAGTAGACATAGGCGACCCCAAAAATTCTACCAGAGAATTCCCCAACTGATAAAACAACTTTAGCAAAGTAGCTGGACACAAAATTAACTCAAACAAATCAGTAGCCTTCCTCTTCACAAAGGACAAACTGGCTGAGAAAGAAATTAGGGAAATGACACCCTTCAAAATAGTCACAAATAATATAAAGTATCTTGGTGTAGCTCTAACCAAGCAAGTGAAGGATCTGTATGACAAGAATTTCAAGCCTCTGAAGAAAGAAATCGAAGAAGAACTCAGAAGATGGAAAGATCTCCCATGCTCACTGTCTTAGTCACGGTTTCTATTCCTGCACAAACATCATGGCCAAGATGCAAGCTGGGAAGGAAAGGGTTTGTTGAGCTTACCCTTCCATCACAAAAGGAAGTCAGGACTGGAACTCAAGCAGATCAAGGAGCAGGAGCTGATGCAGAGGCCATGGAGGGATGTAACTTACTGGCTTGCTTGCTCTCCTGGCTTGCTCAGCTGCATTTCTCAGAGAGCCCAAGACTACCAGCCCACAGATAGTACCACCCACAAGGGGCCCTCCCCCCTTGATCACTAATTGAGAAAATGCCTTACAGCTGGATCTCATGGAGGCATTTTCTCAACTGAAACTCCTTCCTCTGTAATAACTCCAGCTTGTGTCAAGTTGACACACAAAACTAGCCAGTACACTCACAGATCAGTGGGAGTAACATAGTGAAAATGGCCATCTTGTGGAAAGCAATCTACAGATTCAATGCAATCCCCAACAAAATTCCAACTCAACTTTTCACGGAGATATAAAGAGCACTTCTCAACTTCATCTGGAATAATAAAAACCAAGTATAATGAGAATTCTCAACAATAAAAGAATTTCGGGGGAATCACTATCCCTGACCTAAAGCTATACTACAGAGTCATAGTGGTAAAAACTGCATGGTATTGGTACAGAGACTGGCAAGTAGATCAATGAAATAGAATTGAGTCCCAGAAATAAACCCATACACCTATTGTCATTTGATCTTAGACAATGAAGCCAAAATCATTCATTGGGGAAAAGAAACTATTTTCAACAAATGGTGTTAGTCTAACTGAAGGTCTGCTTGTAGAAGAATGTAAATTGATCCATTTTTTATCTCCTTGTACAAAGCTGGGAATCCAAGTGTCTCAAAGATCTCCACATAAAACCAGATATGCTGAATCTAATAGAAGAGAAAGGGTGAAAGGGCCTCAAATACATTGGCCCATGGGAAAATTTCCTGAACAGAACATCAACGGTTCAGACTCTAACATCAACAATTGATAAATGGGACCTTATGAAACTGAAAAGCTTTTGTAAGGCAAAGGACATAATCAATAGGACAAATTGGCAGCTTACAGTGGGAAAAGATCTTTACAAACCCTACATCCTATAGAGGACTAATATCCAAAATATACAAAGAACTCAAGAGGTTAGACCACAGAAAACCAAAATTGCAATTTAAATAATGGAGTACAAAGCTAAACAAAAAATTCTCTCTGGAATGAAGAGGACTGAAGCCCTGAGGGCCAGCAGAAGGAATTGAAACAGGCAATCTCAGGAGATAGGAGATGGGAGGCCTCCAGAATATACCAGAGATATGGGAGGTGATGAAATTTCAGGACTCAAAGGGAGGGACCTTGGATGAAATGCCCTACAGTGGAGAGAGTGAAATTGTAGAGTCCACCTCTAGTAGAAAGACAGGGCTTTATGTGGAGAGATGGGGTTGCCATCCCACAGTCAAAAACTTACCCAGAATTGTTCCTGTATGAAAGAACTGCAGGAACAAAAATGGAGAAGAACCTGAGGAAAAGGAGGTCCAGTGACAGGCCCAAATTGGGATCCAGCTTAAGAGGAGGCCCCAAGGCCTGACACTGTTACTGATGCTGTGATGTGTTTACAGACAGGGATCTATCATCACTGCCCTCCAAAAGTTCCAACCGGCAGCTGAAAGATTCTGATGCAGATATTTACACCCAACCAATGGACATAAGCAGGTGATCTCTATGGTTGAACTTTGGAAATTCTGAAAGAAGCTGAGGAGGAGGATGTCCCTATAGGAAGACCAGCAGTCTCAATTAACCTGCAACCCTGGGATCTCTCAGAAACTGAGTCACCAGCCAGGCAGCATATACCAGCTAATATGAAGCTCCCAACTCATATAACAAAGGACTGATGAGCCTGGACTCAGAGAAGATGCAACGAATCTTGGAGAGACTTGGGGACCCCGGGAGTGGGGAGGTCTGGTGGGCAGGTACATCTTCTTTGAGACTGGGGGGGTGGGAGAGGTGTAGAATGTGGAATAGTCAGGGGATGGACCAGGAGAGAGATCAAGTCTGGACTTTAAAAAATATTAAAGGGAAAAAAAGCCCAAAACACAGACTTCTCAGCTGAGGATGGTCAAGAAGTACCTACAGAAATGTTCAACATCCTTAGTCATCAGGGAAAAGAAAATCAAAATAATCCTGAGATTCCACCTTATATTAATCAGAATGGCTAAAATCAAAAACTAAGGCAACAGAAGATGATGGTGAAGATGTGGTGAAAGAGAAACACTCCTCCATTGCTGATGGGATTGTGAGCTGGTACAACCACTCTGGAAAACAATCTGGCTGTTCCCCAGGAAATTGTAAATAGTGCTTCCTGAAGACCTAGCTATGCCACTACTAGACATATACCCAAAAGATGCTCCAACATATAACCAAGACACATGTTCCCTTATGTTCATAGCAGACTTATTTATGATATCCAGAAGCTGGAAACAACCCAGATATCCCTCAGCTGAAGAATAATAGATACAGAAAATGTGGTACATTTACACAATGGAATATGATGACTTCATGAATTTTGTAGGCAAATGGATGGAACTAGAAAATACCATCCTGAGTGAAGTAATCCAGACCCAAAAGGACATACATGGAATGAACTCACTGATAAGTGGATATTAGCCCAAAAGCTCAAAATACTCATGATACAACTCAGAGACCATATGAAGCTTAACAAGAAAGAAGACCAAAGTGTGAGTGCTTCAGTCTCACTTAGAAGCGGAAAAGTTATTTGGAGGCAAAAGGAGGGAGAGCTCTGAGTGGGAGAGGTGAGTGGAGGGAAGAATGGGGGAGCAGGAGCATATATGGGAAGAGACAGGAGACAAGTCTAGAGGGCCAGGAGAACGCATAGAAATAAGTAGTAGTGGGGAGGGGGAGTGGCCAGGGTTACAATAAAGTCCAAGATGCCAGGGATGTGAGAAACTCCCAGGACTCAGTGGGAATGATGTTAGCCAAAATACCCAACAGTGGGGACATAGAATCTGAAGAGACCACCTCCAATAGAGTGACATAGCAACACACAGCTATCACACTCTCTAAAAATCTAAAGAGAAACAGACACAAAAGTGCCCCGACCAGCGGGACCAGTTATTGGAGGGAAACCCGAGGAGACCCCATGACCTGTGGGAGAGAATGGGCGAGAGAGAGAAGAAGGAGACCAAGCAAGCTCTTTGTCAAGGTCTCGTTTAATTTTTAAAACTCATCTACTTTTATACAATACTCAAA